>NNCF01133152.1:124535-214670 GCA_002313205.1 Laupala kohalensis | reverse complement strand
GAACTATAGATTATTCTGAGTATAGTGTTTAAAAATCATAAGAGTTGAAAAAACACTAAATTCACGATTTATTGTTACAATAAACACGCCCCTAGACAAAGCCTAGAGAACCTGTATAAGAAATCCTCCTCTACCCGAAGGAAATACGGAGAAAAACCCGGGCCAGGATTTCTATTTTTGTTTGTTTTATTTTCAAAGTTTGTTGGCCCAACAATTTTGGTGGATATCTTCTGTTTTGTTCAGTTATGGGAGACGCATTGGCGGATTAATTTTAATGAAATATGAATTTTAAACTTACTAATGAATCACGGATGAATTAAATTTTAGATAATACTTCTTAGTTTAGCCAAGACTGTTTCAGAAATAAATAAATATATAATTATTTATTAACTTTTTACCCCTGCGCCCAACAAGTCATTTCAAGGATTGGTCGCTGTTCCTTACATTCTTTGTGCTTTATTCGTCTCCTTCTATATTGTAAACATAACACATGATAAAGAAACTATTTTTTAGTTTTCAATATTCATAAAACATTAACACGTTTCTGCATTCCTAATGTTTCTCAGCCCAAGACGCGCCACCAACGCCCCTTCGGGTGGGAGCGTGCATCGGGGGTGGGTGTGACCCCGCCTCCGCCGCCGCGGGAGCTGCGCTTCGGCTCGTTGCCTGCCCCTGGCGCTTACCCACCTCCCACTGCGGCGCCGCACGCACGTCTTCCACCCCCTTGGTTGCCGCCACGCACCGTCCCTGGAGTCCTGGAGCGACATCGTGGCGTGCGGAGACACACAGCGTCTCAGGTGAAATGAAACTCCAATCTCTAAGGATGTATTTTTAGCACTCATAGTTTTTTTTAAAAAACTTGGATTATTTCTTGTTTAGAAGGTTGTTGTAATCGTTTACACAAAATGTAAAAGAAAAAGTATTAATATACAATATCAACTTTCATGTGTTTAAAGCTAGTTCATATTTTTTACGAACGGCAAGTAAAATTTTGAAAATGGTTTATTCTGCTCAAATTATTCCGAGGAATTCCGAAGGACCATTTCTTTGTGTCTTACGAGACATGAACAACCTAATCAAGTCAGTATTCGAAAGTATTCGCGACACCTTAATGACAGTATATGAAAATGATTTATACGTTACTGTCAATAACACGGATACTGGCCATGATGTGATCAGTTTCTCCTCTCTCCATATAGATTTTAGGTACAATGGAATGGCCTCTTTCACACCATTATATCATCAATGCGTTCTTTTTTGCATGGAACATGAGAAATACCGCCTCATAAATGCTTGTGCTCCTCATAAAAGTTGCTTTATTCACTGGTATTTGTTGTAAAATATTTCCTAGCGAGTGTATTCCATTTATGTTCTGTTTTGGGGGGCATCACAGGAGGAGAACAGTGACGCACCTGCGTTGCCGTGTGTTGATTACAAGGATGACGCTGAAGTGGAGGATTATGGCGATGATGAAGACGAAGAGAGAGCCAACTTCTCCGAAGATTCCCTAGAAGAGCTGCCACAACCCGCAACCAAACGAAGTAGCATAGCGTGGGAAGTGTCGCTAGATGACGACCCTTTACTCACACCAGGGAGTACGAAAGTAGTTGGACGGCGCCGTCGACGATCCGGAGATCACTCCAGTAAGTTTCCTGTTTTTCCTCATGTCTTCTCCTAAAAGTTCTCCACTGAACCTCGTCGTAGTATTTGGTTCTATAAGGATTTGCCCCTGTGTTACCCCCTCCCTCTGTATTTTTTTAAAATCATACAGTATGGGTCTGTTTATCTAATACATTTGGAGACTGGCTGGATTTTCTAATAAACGAAACATTTCAATCCTCTGTCTGATAAAGCTGAAAGTTTTCCTCTTTTGATTGGTTTCTTGTTATTCTCTGCAACTACCTTCTAGATTTTCTCAACAACAACAAAAACTGTGGTCGACATAAATGTTTTTGGTACATTGGTAAAAAACAGAGCTTGAAAGTTAAGGAATTATTGACCTCATTCTGACTTATGAGTGGGATTTGATAGCAAGTATAATAGTTATTTTTTGAATATAGTATGAACAGATTGTGTGATTAAATTTATAACTGAGGCTAAAATGAAATAAAATAAAAATTAAGCATAAAAGTAATCATAATGCAAGTGGAATATCAAAACAGAGTTGTAGGGAAGGACAAAAAAGGCACATATCCACATGGTAGCCTTCAGGTAGAGCAATACATGATAATGTAAACATGATGAGTTAACTTTAATTTTAATCCACTTTTCTTTCGTAGAGTAGTCTTCATAATATAATAACAATGACTATGTGGGTGTGGACTGGGACTATCAAGAAGGCATCGGAAGTGGTATATGGAGGGCACCAACTATCCCCCACCTCATAGTCACAAAATGTATTTGTCAGTCTAGATATATTAAGATAAGTGGTAACTGTTGATGGGTGGTGTTCACTCAGTGGGATGATGAAAGGAAACAGATGAAGAGGCATATTTATATTGTGAAATCAAAAATAAGCCTAGCCAATTCATTCATTATAAATTAAGATGAAATTATTGGCATAAAACTTAAGGAAGATTTTAAATATATTTTTAGATTTACGTTTTTTATACTAATGTTTGGTACAAAGTTACGAACTTATAATAACAGGAATGTGATAGGTATTTTATGAGGGCTTAATGGGTAATGCCAGGCTAGGCTAGAATGTGAAATAAAAAACAAACTCGAGACCATTTCTTACTCATTCAATCACATTCAATTCTTAAAAAGTTGTTCCTTTACGAGGGCAGTACACAGACTAATAACGAAAGCACATGCATGGAAATGATTTAAAACCACATAATAAATTTAGAACTGACTTATGATGCAAAATGAGTGCTGCTCTTACTATAACAACATACACATATGACAACTAATTGACCTTACCTGGCTTCGCACAGTAGTTTTTGTTGTTATGATATCAATATAATTAATTGTACACAAAAATTGCATGTGTACTTTTAAAATTCATAATAATGTCTAAATTAGTTTATAATCTTGAGTGAAAATTCAAACAAAAACATTTCACTCATATTCATTACTTTAAAGTCAGAATTAAAAAGTGGTTCTTAACTCTCTATGATACATTAGCAATACCTGGTCAAAATTACATGGTCCCATCCAAATTTTAAGTGTTGAATATTTTTTTCTCCATTCTGATAAATGTGTCAATCATTCAGGGCATCACACCAGAGGATTTTTGTCCTAACTACCACCAGTGCAATTGCTTATAGACCCTGTGGCACGACGGGTCCCCAGACCAGTTTTTTAAGTTATATACTTTTGAAGTTAAAACAATTTTGCGATGAAAGCGAACACTAAAATCGATTATTTTTGCGATTGTCAATTGTCTTCCCAAAATTTGTTGCAACTTATGTCACAAAACTTGCAAAAAGTTCATGTTGACCTTTGGCAAGTCTGAGATTTGATTCATGTAATGTGCAAAGACTTGTTAAAATTTCAAGGTTAATTTGACCTAGCCAACCAAGGTCTGGTGCAGTTGAGTTTGTTGGAACTTGGAGCATTTAAGTAAAATTTTGTGAGAATGGGTAAAAAAGACAATATTTCATTTCGATGACCTTTGTGAAGATCATGTCTGATTGCGAAGAATTATTTGCTAATGTGTGCTTTGCTAGTTTGGATATTATGACTAATCAATTGAGTAAACAATATTCTGGCTTGAATGAAGCAGAGCATACATTTGCAATCATTTAGCTATAGGCTTTATTACAGTTTTAAGATCAGGAACTAGAGAAACATTGTGGGAATTCAGAAATTAATGTAATAATCAATGCTGTAACTTATCAACTGTTTAATCAGTTACTGCCGTTGCGATGTATGCCCCATATATAGAAAAGGTGACAAACTATTATGCCAAAATTATAGAGGCATATCCTTACCCAATGTAACATACAAGATATTTAGTTCTTTAATAGCAAAAAGACTAGAACCTCATATGGAGGAATGTATTGGTGAGTGCCAGTGTGACTTCAGGAAAAATAGATCAACAACAGATCAAATTTTCATACTTAGGCAAATTTTGGAACTAATGCTAGAATTTAACTCCTTTGTTCATCAACTCTTTGTGGATTTTCAGCAAGCCTGTGATAGCATTAATAGAAATAACCTTCTGGATATCATGGTGGACTTTGGAATACCCTCAAAATTAATTAGACTCATTAAAATTCTTCTCCAAATACTAAAAGTAAAGTTAAAATTCAAAACAAATATTCACAAGACTTCACAACAACCAATGGCTTGAGACAGGGAGATTCCTGTCCACGATTTTATTCAATCTATGCCTGGAAAAAGTTATAAGGCATTTAAAAATTAATCCTGTTGGTACTATCTTTAATAGAAGTAAACAATATTTAGCCTATGCAGATGATATTCTCCTTTTAGGCCACTCCCTCTCTGATGTAGGAGAAATGATGGAGGAACTGGAAGAAGCCAGTGATCAAATAGACCTTAAAGTTAATCTGTCCAAGACAAAATACATGCTGTCTCAGAGTGATAAATGATTCCACCTAACTGGTCACTATTAATGGGAAAACTTATAGTCAGATAGAAAATTTTCAGTACTTCAGTTCTGTGATTACAGTGAGTAATAATGTCTCTAAGGACATAAACAATAAGATTGTTACTGCAAATAGAAGTATGCATTCGCTTCACAAAGTATTATGATCGAGGCTGAGAAGTAAACTAAGTAAGAAATGGGTGTACCAAACGTTGATTCGACCTATCATCACGTATGAGTGTGAGAGCTGGACAATCTCCAGCAAATCAGCTCATAGCCTTATGTGCTGGGAAGAAAAAATATTTTGCAAAATCTTTGGCCCTATTAGAGATGACAATGGGTGGAGAATAAGATATAATTCTGAAATCTACGACATGTATAAAGCAACTGACGTAATAGCAAAAATTCTGGTACAGACATGTATGCAGAATGAGTGAACAAAGTCCTGCAGGAAAGGTACTTTTCAACAGGTATGAAGATAAATGAAAGAGAGGCAGACCCAAACTATGGTGGATGGACAACATTAGAGATGATCTGAGGACGATGGGTGTTAGAGGATGGTGGCGCAAGACAGAGGACAGAGAGGAGTCTAAGGCTAAACTGAAAGGGCCGGAATGTCATAAGAAGAAGGTGATGTCGGGATGTTATCTGAAGGATCAGATTACAAAATTGCATTCTGGCAATTTTGGAGTTGGCAAACTTGGTGCTCACTGTGTACTTTAATGTTTCTGCTAGTTTTCCTGATTTCTGCTCCACACTATTATTTTTATTGACCATTCCCGTGTTGGTTGCAACAAGTAGTACATTCATTTTCAAGATTGAAAATTGTAAGAAAATATCTACAAATTCTATGGATGGGCTCAGATAGACAGTTAGTCTTAAGTATCTTGTCAATAGAGAACAAATTCACAAATTCGTTCAAGGGAAATTTAGACATTGATGCATTTGTTTCAGCAAAAGACTGATGCATCAGATTTTAACTGCATTTCTGAAATGATTGTAAAAACTTTGAATATAAAATGGTTGCACATGTACCATTACATTAATTTATTTGTAAAACATTTTTAATTGCTGACGGTTAATTTAAAATGCTGGTCAACAAAATTTTAGCTTGGGTTCCCAAATGTGACCGTGACCCGGGACTCCAGGAGGGATAGTTACACCTTAGCAACACACCATATGTTTTTACTTCTATTCACCAATTTAAATATCAAAAATTCCTGTGAGATTTTTAAATATATTATTAAACAATCTTAACATTCATTGACCAAAATGATATATCAGTTAATTTGAAAAAATATAGAGTAGTACACAATGTTGTTAACTCTAACAATAAACTCCTGATAATTCCTTTGCACTCATTAAAAATGAAATAACAAAAAATCCAGAAATTTTTAGGTATTTGAATTAAGAACGTGTGTGTACAAAAACTGAAATAATATCTTAATAAAATCCTGAAAAACAAACAAACTCATTTTATCCCGCATGCTTCCATTATAAGAGAATTTCAAAAAATTATTTCTTAGTGAGCCTCTACCACATGAGTGCGACATACGGTCAAAACTTCAATTTGCTACCTTAAACAATTCTCTTCCACCCATTACAAAGTGAAATGTCTAAAGTTACAGAAATTCTTTTAACATATTAAATTTAGCTACACATTCACATACGAACCGAGATAATATCTCAATTAACTTTTCTGAAAAATATTAGTCACATGTGTGATTCAGCTATATCATCACAAGAATTCATAAATGATTTGTAATGATAATTCGACAAGTGATTAAATAACAAAATAAATTTATTGTCAAAAATACAATTACAAATTGTGTATGACCATGTGCAGGACAACAAACTAATTTATTCTCTGGAAGCAAACAAGGGACCATCCCATCAATTTCGATCAAGGGCCCTAAGGTAGAGGTGGAATTAACATTTCAGCAGACTCCTAAGATATGAATAAAAATAGTTCGCTATGAGTTATAATGTTAACAGAATACAAAAAAAAAGTGTATAAATAAAGCACAAAAATGTTATTTAACAAGTACATATTATTTACAAACTATTATTAGGAATAAAGGTGAGAGCCTAGAGAGCCTGTATATAAAATATGCCTCTACCCAAAGGAAAACTGAAGAAAAACTCGGGCCCGCATGGGGTTACAGAATTAACGTTCCCAACTCTGCCAATGTTGTGTAAAGATGAAACTAAACAAGATATGATAGAAGTATGCAGGAAAATATTTTTGAAATTATAAGTTATTTAGAAAGTACTATAGAAATGGTGTGATTAACACAAGACTTATTTAACTTTTCTGAAAATCAATAAATTATTTGACATTGTAGAAATAATGGTGCAGTAAGTAGCAGTTAACCGCAGATTTGAAGAGATACAACTTATTAATATCTTTTACGTCTTTAGGGAGGGAAATTTGGATAGAATGATTCCTGAATGATATGATCCTTCTTGGCAAAGAGTGGTTTACACTCTAAAAAATTATTGTATACCTCTTTGAGTATAAACTTTATTGTCAAAAAAGCAGTTGCAAACTGCGTATGACCAGGTAGGGGGCAATAAACTAAGTTACTCTCCAGAAACTTCCCATTAATTCTGATCAAGAGTCCATGAGCAGTGGCAGATTTAATATTTATAAAATAAATTATTTAATAAATACATACCGTTATCCAATTATTATTCCAAAGTAAATTGTAGATATTTGTGCAGTAATAATCCGAGATTAATAAAACAAAGGTCTTAACAAACACTACCGTTTCATAAATGTAAATTTTCCACCCTTTTAAACTTGACTGTAAATGGTTTTGTGCCCACCTAGATGTTTGTGCAATGACCTTCGGAGATTATTTTCTACATTTTCAAGAATTTTCCGACATGAACCTAATCACTTGAATTTTGCAATTTTTTTCAATGCTCCCATCAAATATGCCCAGGAGTCGGTTATTTGATATATCTATGTATTAGTAAAACTGGAGAGAAGATAAAAAGATTTCCAAAAATAATGACACAATGGGTTTTCACTGGTATGACAAGGGAACTTTCAACAAGTGCAGGACAAAGATTGATCTGATGTTTTTTTTTAATGAAACTTTCATTTATTTTGTCAAAATATATTCAACAATGGAACACTGAAAGATACTGAAAACAATTATGAAAGAATGGTTCATTACTCATAGCAAGAAGCCATTTTTGTGGGTCTTGTACAATCCTGTACTAGCATGACCCCAAGGGAGGGAAGAATGATGACACCTGTCTCACAGGACTCAGCTTTGATTCGTCCAACTGCAAAGTATCTTCACCATTCAGGAAAGGAAAGAAAATTTAAGTAAACAATGCTAAGTTTTCAGCAAATGAGACAAAGAAGGAGTTAAAAGAAATATTAATAAGTAATAAAAAACAAAACTATACTTTTAAACTTTGTGAATGGAAAATAAGACTACATAGTGTGAACTAATAACTCTATTTTGTTCTCAAAACAGTACAAATGAATGTTTTGTAACAATTCTGATAAATTTGTGTTTCATTGATTCATGAACTTAGTCTCATGTTACATAGAAATGAAGATAATGTAATAGAGATAACTATTTTGAAATAAATTGTTTATATTAATTCTTTCAAATATTAGTGCAGATTAAGTCACATTTGAACACTGAAAGGAGTTGCAGTGAACTCTTATGAATATAAATAAAAGAATAAATGTTAAATATGTTCAGTTTCAAAGAAACTTATTTAGCTAATTCCTCAGCATGTAATGTTATGCTTATTTCAGACTGCCTTATAACTTTGACTCCTTCCTCTGTAGTAGATGATTTTATTGGTAAAACATAACATCATAAGTAAGAGGCAGATGAATCTCTAAATAAAGCTATTGTCCAATGAACTGTTCAATACACTATCTGATATTCAATGCTCAACAAACCATCTTACCATGTTTAAAATTTTTCAATGACTTGTTTCTATTTTGAATCAAATTATTCACACATCAGTTTCATCCCGAGAACTACAATAATGAATTAAATTATATTTTTCCAGACCACTAATATTTCTCTTTCAGCTGAGATCATGTTTTTTGTGACCCTAACATCAGCTGAGTTGGACAATCTCTGCCAAAGAATATCATGAACAACTGATTTTCAAGATGGTTCAATACTACAAATATTAATAATTGTTTTCCTCCTTCACAGTCAACGTCTTCCTAGCCTACCAAACATTTTTCCCCATGGTGTGAAATACATTACAAAATTAAAACAAGTCTATCAAAATCATTTAACTTATTTTTTTCTCATAGAACTGTTTCCTTACTTAAAAAATAAACATATAATCCTACAAAATCCTGATAACAAATACTTCTAACAAGTTTTGCATTTGTTTGAATGAAGAATGCTATTATATAAAGAGATAGTCATATTATAATACAAATGAATTATCATTAACTTTTGACTGTAATTAAAAAATTAGAAAGAACATGTAATGTTTGTATTAAATTATGTTTTTTCACATAATTTTACTAAATTTTTCTCTCTGATTGAAATATAAATTTTGGTTAAGTGTGACAAAACATAATTTACAATTCACGTAATATCTTCCATGTTATTGACTCCAATGATCATCCTGGATACTGGTTATTGAGAACGGATTCAAGAATAATTACAACCCAAACTTTTCATTGCTAAAAACTGTACTTCACTGTAAAATAGAAAATATATTCTTGGATCCATCCTCCAAAACCAGTATCCAGAAAATTATTATTATTATTATTTTTATGAAGATCACTGTGATTAAGTCATTAAAAATATCAAGACAAATCTTCAACCCTTTACAAATTTGTTTTGATATTTTCTGCGAACAATCTATCTCCTTTCTCTCCACTCTTATAAATATGTAAATTGTCCTCCGACATTTCTTAGATCATTTTCACCAACACAATGCTTAGCATTGTAAGGCGATTCAATCTGATAACACTTACAAATTTTTCTGGTTTTTATCATTTTAGAGAATATCTTACATGTAGTTTTTACATCAGTGAAATTAGTATTCTATGTCCTTTGTAATTTGTATTCAGGGACTGACGAAGAAAGTTATCAGTCAAAAGAGCTCTTGGTCAAGCTACATAATTTTAATGTACCAAGAACAATATATTTTAATTATAATATCAAAAAAAAAAAAAAAAAATTTAAATGAAGAGAATTGTGACCCAAGAAATCTTTCCTGGATTATTTATTTTTTGTAGAAAAATTAATTTTTTTGAACAGGGATTGTGGAATAGTTATTGAGTTCATCACTAATGAAGATTTCAAGATTAATGTAAATGGCCTGCTTTGGTTTAAATGGTTGAAATGGTTGCACAGGCTCACTCTATACCAAGGAAATTGATGGAATATTAAGAGAAAAAAAGCTTTAGATGTCTTCAAATTGGACCTAAGAATAAGTGGATCAATAATTGAGAAATAATGGAGAAGGGTATTTTTTGAAATTTTTGCCAATCTTTATTAATGGGTGTGTCACTAAGTGTTTTAGCATATTAATAACAAATTTTTAAATTTTTCCTTATTTCAATTTCTTGTTAGTTTTGGTAATGTTTGAGTTTATAACTTTATTCCATTGGAAGAAAATTTTAAAATAGGAGATGACAAAAATTTTTAGTTAATTTAATGATTTTAAAACATAAAATTACTATTTTGTTCATAAAAATTGAGGAGTAAAAATCCAGCAATTAAAGAGTAAAAAAGCAACTAAATTTTTAACTCTAATGATTTTTTAGATGAATTCAATGAACTTTGTATGGCTCCTAAATCAACTTTGTATGGCACCAGCTAGTACGTTATTAATTGTTAGTGAGTAAGCAAGAGTGTCTGATTCACACTCTTTCACAAAATATTCACAAATATTTGTGTGTGTATATATATATACACACAAATTCTCCATAACAGTTAGGGAAATAAGCCAACCATTGTGTCAGGAAGGCATAGATCTTGGAAAATGCTTCCAAGTCCACAATACTGTACAGCCCCTTTGTTTTGTACAAAAAATCAAACTGTGTATAAACAGTAAAAGAATTGTTTTTTGACCTTTCTTTAAAAACAATATACTAAATCTACTTCTTGATCTAAAAGTCATACAAATGGTCTTACAAAGAGCACATTATTGTTCTATGTAAAGAGAAAAAAAATTGTTGTATAGTCTAAAATTTGAATTATAGAAAATCCTTTCCTAAAATGTTGAAACTAGATTTTGGAACTAGATAGTTTGATTTAATATGAACTTGTATAGGAAATTGAAGTAGCCAAATAAAATATTCCAATTATCGAGAATTTGGAATTAAAGGACTTCAAATTACTGCGATGAAGGGACTGCTATATTTCTGACATCTTTAATCATGTAAATAAATAAACTTGATTGTCAAAAAAGCAGTTGCAAACTGCATATGACCACGAGGGGGGCAATAAACTAAAAGCTCATGGGCAGTTTGTTTTATAGACATTGTTTTCACATCTTTTGTATAGGAAAAAAAAGAAACACAATGATTTTTGGTTGACTTTTTTCTCAAATAGTCTATTTGTACTATTAAACCAACTACATCATTTGTATTTTAATGAGTGAATCTACATTTGTATAAATATGGGTTTGGATTTATGTGTTTTTTTAACAACAAAATGAATTTCTTATTTGTTGATGACTCATTTTATTCATAACTTAACCTTGCAGTGGTTGCACCCATGAATCCACTGTCAGAGGCCATGCAGATGACACTTGTATCCAGTGTAATAAATATCTGCCATTCGTCGAAGTCAGTCGGTCCACATTCTGACGGTGGGATACAGAGAAGACTTTCAAGTATTTCTTTTCTTTTATCCTATATTCCTAATTTTTCACTTTTATCGCTTTTATCTTCTTTACTGGCCTTCTCTATGTGCTGAATGTGTTTGCCGTGCATGGCGACCCGTGTCAGAGGGAATGGGTGTTCCGATGAGTTGAGGAATCTCGCATACCTAGAAGGATGCGTGCCAATACGCTTGCTTTGGCGGGCGATCGGGAGCTAACCCACCCCCAACCAATCGACTTGGACTTGGTCTTCAACTGAAATCCAGGGTGGGGGGGCGCAGGGGGGTCCTTCCCGCTGGTCGGCGGCGTTGGAGCAACCCTGCTTAAAGAACCCTGCGTGCCCCCGCTATATCTCCGTGTCAGCTCTGACACCCCAGTGGGGTGTCCCCTTGTTGGACTCCGTGTGGGTGGGGAACACGGGGATGAAATTTAAATCCTGTCCCCCGTCATGTCTCTCCCCCCCTTTTGCCCTCTTCCTCTAGGAAGAGGCGATTAGTTGGTGAAACTGTGGATTTACACAGTTTTTTTGTAAGGATAGCAACAGGCCCACAAAACCTCGCTTCCTATTAATAAAATGTAACGATGAGGGAAAGACTCAAGTCTATCAGTTCTGTTCGTCTTGCGAAAGCAATTGATGATACCATAGGAAAGCTTCAGTCTGTCGTGCGCCAGCGGAATGGTGAAATTCTGTTGGAGGCACGCACAGATCGAGAGCATTTTAAAACTAAAAGAAATTGCTGGTCTTCAAATCAAAACACATCCTAGCCTGAACATGTCGTCGTAAATCACGAAGACTTTTCACATGAGTCAGATGAAGACTTGAAGGCATTCTTTGAACCCCAAGGCGTGGTAAATATACACAGAATTAAGAGGAAGTCTTGAGAAAGTTAGTCCCCATCTCCACACTGATTCTGACGTTTGATAAGCCCTCTCTATCGAAAACCATATCCTGCGGTTTTTATACCCTGCGTGTGCGTCAGTATGCACCGAATCCTCTACGCTGCTTCAAGTGCCAGATATTCGGCCACACAGTCGACCGGTTCAAGTCACCCTGCGAAGTGTGTGTTATTTGCGGACACCCGTCGCACGAGTCATCAGCTTGCTCGTCGCCTCCGTGGTGCGTGAATTGAAAGCCATCCTTCCAATTCCAACAACTGCGCAAAATATACCATGGAAAAAGACATTCAAAGAATCCGCGTTACGGAAAGGGTGTCTTTCCCTGAGGCCAGGCGTCGGTACCTTATCAAAAATCCGATAAGTATCACCAAATCATTTGCAACAGCAGTCACCGCACCGAAACCACCTGCAGTTTCTTTTGGCTGTCAGGTGGTTTTGGAGGACATAGAAAAACCCAAGATGTGTAGTTCTGGTGTTCAGGCATCATTGAATGATCCTTCTGTCTTAAAAGACGAATTTCTGGGGTGCAAAATCCTTATACCTACAAAGTATAAGGTACCACCCAAACAAAAATCTGTATGTCTCAACTTCTACCTCAACTTCTAACATTCAGCAAGCGAAACCCGCGAAGAAACAATTCCCCCGAAAACAATCTTGGGGTAGTTCCCGGCGGAGAACTCGCTCCCCTCAGTCCCGAAGAACTAACGCTTAAAAGTCGGATTCCCATGTCGCATTAACTTCCTCTAGTCGCCGACGCTCAAGGAGCAGAAATAGTGGACTTGTTATGTCCGCGAGTGATCATCCCAGCAGTGATCACGGCGACTATCATGGGGAGGAGGGTCTGACTTTTAAAGTCGTCCACAGGAAAAAATTCAAACATCGAAGAAAGAGCGGATAAACTCCAGACCTTGGCTCTTCTTTCCTGGAATCTGAATGGCATTCATGTCCGTTCAGATGACCTAAAGCTCTTACTGTCTCGTCGTTCTCAAATAGTATGTCTTCAAGGAACACATCTCTTACCTAAACACTCTTTTTTCTCTTGAGGTTTCCCCCGGGGGACTTACATCTAATAAGTACGTGTTTGGCAAACACGGGGCCTCGAGTTGAGACTTGCATTACTTGTGTTAGGCTCCTTCCTTTCTCTTTCCTGACCTTCCTTGGTCACCTCTTATTCTTTTCGATCCCGACGCTAGTAGGTTGCGAGGGCTATGGTATATTTCGTTTTCCTCGTTGTAATGTTTTGATATATGTTTTGATGTGTTTAATTCAGGAGAGTTTTTCGTGGGTATGGTTGAGTTATTCGACGAGTCCCGTACGCGGAGAGAGTCATGTTGGCTCTCCTTAGTTCGTAACTGCATTTTCCCTACCTGTACAGAATTCTAGTGCTCTAAAGTCGTCGATGTCGACGACTATTCCACACAAAAATTTCTCTTGTGGTTATGCCTGTTATAGTGCGTACTTAAGAGACGGCCTACGTGCACACGGTGGCGTCGCTGTGCTCGTAGACGCTTCAGTCTATGCCAAAGAAGTCTCTATAACAAGGGTCTTTCAGACCGTATGTAGGAGGGTGAGCCTTCCATTCCTTACATTTACGATACGTAATATTTATATCCCCCCGGGCTTTCATTCGCGAAGAAAGATCTTGCTGGTCTGATGGACCAGTTGTCATCCCCATTTCTTACCGTCGGGGATTTCTGTGCCTATAATTCGATGTGGGGTTCTTCACACAACTGCCCAAAGGGTGATATCATTGAAAAACTGTTAGATATAGCGCTCCTTAATGCGGGCCACTCCACCCACTTCTGTATAGCTTCCCGATCTTTCTCGGTGCTGGATTTAGCCATCTGCAGTTCCTCTTTCCCCAATCTTAGACTGGACAGTTCTTGACGATCTTTATGGGAGTGACCACTACCCGATTCTCATACATTTCAACGTCTTCGACCCCTTGGTTTCACGCCTCTCTCAGTGGAGATTGATAAAAGCAGACTGGGATGTGTTTAAACGCAACATCAATCTTTGCGATAAGCCTTTCGTTGATGTGGATGCTATGGCATCCCATTTCACCAAAGCGGTTCTCAAAGCCACCGATGTTGCCATCCCTAAGTCATCATGTAATCCGAGGCATTGCCCTGTTCCATGGTGGAATTCGGATTGCGCAAAGGCGGTTAGCACTTGAAAGAAAGCTTTAGCGCGGTTTAACGAGTATCTCCCTGTTGAAAATCTCATTGAGTTTAAAAGGTGCAGAACCAGAGCAAAATGAACTCTTCGAGACAGTAAGACGTCCTCCTGGAAGGCTTACATTTCATCTCTTACAAGCCGTGCTCCATCATCAGTCGTATGGCAGAAAGTTCGCAAGATTCAAGGTACATGGTCCTCTATTTCCATTCCTGGTCTCAATGTAAGTAGACAGCTTGAAACTTCACCCGAAGTCATCGCTGAGGAACTTGCATCGCACTACAAAAGAGTCTCTTAACTCCTTCGGTTTTTCTCCATCGTTTCTTCAACAGAAAGCTCGCGCGGAAAAGTGTTGCTTGGATTTCTCCAGTTGCAGAGACGACATTCCTTTCTCTATGACGGAACTGACCTCTGCCCTTGCGTCTTCGAAAGATACAGCCCCTGGTCCTGATCAAATACATAACGCGATGCTAAAACATCTTCCAGAGATAGGCATAAAATTTCTTCTGAACTTTTATTAAAACCAATAAATTCTTTTACATTGTAGAAGCTCTGGTGTAGGAGGTAGTTTTTGACCGCGGATTTGAAGAGATTCAATTTCATAATATCTTTTATATTTTTGGACAGGGAATTATATAGAATGATTACCGAATGATATGGTCCTTTTTCGCAAAGAGTGGTTGACACTCTAGGGCGATGAATATTAGTACTATTGCGAGTATTGTGTTCGTGAACGAGACTGTTTCGTATAAAGCAAGGGTGGCACTTCAGTAATTCGGTCTTAACAAACACGACCGTTTCATAAATACAAATGCAGGGAAGTGTTAAGATATTGAATTCCTTGAATAAAGGTTTACAAGAGTTTCGGGGGTGAGATTTACAAATTATCCGAACTATCCTCTTCTGAATTCTGAAAGTTTGAATGCTCTGACCGGAATTGCCACAGAAGGTAATGCCGTAACGTAAATGGGAGTAAACGTTTGCAAAATATACGCAATGGGATNGTGGACTAACTGCGTTAACTAAGTTTCGGAATGCGTAACACAATTTGCTTAATTGGGAATTAAGATTGTCAACGTGACAATTCCATTTGCGGTTGTCTTGAATATGGAGACCTAGGAATTTCGTATTCGTAACAGTTTTTAATTGTGTTCCGTTTAAAGAGAAACCTGGGGTAAAGATTTTGTGATACTATTGTGAAATGACATAGACACTGTTTTGTCAGGGGAACCTTTACACAAGAAAGGAAACAAACTTAATATTCAAAATTACCGATCAATTTCTCTACTGCCCACTTTCTCAAAAACCCTAGAAAAATTATTCTATAAATGTCTTCTAGATTTTTTTATCAATAAATAACGTTCTCTCTGACGATCAACAAGGTTTTAGGAAATCCTTTTCCACTACATGCACCATATTTTTTTTCTTATACGATGTTACCACATCTCTTGATCGTGGAGAAAATCCTCAGGGTGCTTTTCTTGACTTATCCGAAGCATTCGATGTCATCGAGCACGATATTCTCATTTCCAAATTGCATTCTTTAGGCATTCGTGGACTTCCACAGCAATAACTAACTTCTTATTTAGAAGATAGATATCAACAGGTCGAAATATCCTAAACTAAAAATAAAATACTTCAGCGTAGTCTTTCAGAAACAATGCCACTTACTTGTGGAATGGCTAACTTCTTATTTAAAAGATAGATATCAACAGGTCGAAATATCCTATACTAAAAATAAAATACTTCAGCGTTGTCTTTCAGAAACAAAGCCACTTACTTGCGGAATACCCCAAGGTTCAGTTCTCGGTCCTATACTCTCTTAAGTATGTTGGGAAACACCCCTTCTGATAAAGAAGTATTAAAAATATTAATGAGTGGATTTATTATAGCGTGGGATGAAAATTTACCAATACACTCGGGTATATCATCTACGTCTGTTGAAATTTTTTTTTTAATGAGCTGATGATTCTCATGACTTCACTGGCTTTAGTTTCAAAAGTGAACATAGAATTGGGTACATGGGTGGATATAATTGGAGGACATTGATTTGGATATGTGGGTTTGGATATATTGATTTGCTAGTGGGTATGGTTGAGTTATTCAGTGAGTCCCACACATGGGAAGAGTCATGTTGGCTCTCTTTAGTGCGTAACAGCATTTTCCCTACCTGTACAAAAATTTTGGGGCTCTAATGACCTCGATGTTGGCAAGCTGTAAAACCGCACAAAAAAAACCGATAGCAAGCCAAAAGACTTCTTTGTCATCGGCCTTCAATGACTTGTAAAGAGGTATGTCTGAATAAACAGGGGGATTATGTCAAAAAACGAAAGAAATGTCAGGATGTTCCTTGGATTATTATTGCCTTTATCCAGTTTTGTGACTTCTTTATTGATTTACCCTCATACTTATATAAAATGCTAGTGAGACCCATTCTATTATATGATTCACAAATTTGGTCACCCTTTTACGATTGCAATATTAAGAAATTAGAGTACGTTCAGCATAAATTTCTTAGATGTCTTGCCTTTAAACTTAGCAATCCTATGCATTATACTGAACATGATTACTCAAGCATTGCTTCACCAAGTGATCTGGGGGCAATTGAGTCCTTGCATCTTTACAATAATCTATATTTTGTTAAAACTGTTCAATTAGGGTGTGTAAGTTGCAAAGATGCTATGGATTTACTTATTCAACAAGTGGCACCACATGCCATTACCAAATGTACAAAACATTGAGTCTCTCTAAATGTAAGTCAAAAAAATTAGAAAACTGTTACTATTGATATGTTTTTTTCTTAATATACAGTCTATGCATAATCTTCATATTTTTAAACAAATGTTGTTTACTTGTATACCACCAAGTTTATTTTTAAAATTTTCATATGAAAAGAGCAATTTGCCCCTTGATTTTCTAATAAAATAAAATAAAAATAAAACATTGTTGAATTAATGGGAATCTTAAAAATATCTCCAATTAAATTTTTTATATGTAAACTGTTCATTAAATAATTTTCAGTCAAAATTTTAAAAATGAATATTTCTTAACACTTCTTAACTATTACAACCCAAATTCCTTTTATCTATCGGTAAATTCAGTTTGTATACTTAAGTGGTTCATAAAACAAACTTTGCAACAATATTAAAAGTACTTACAGAAAAAGACGAGTGTCATCTAACATTCATTAGTACAGAATTCTAAGAAAACCACTTAGGATAAACTTTTAAAGTGTACATGTCTAAGTTTACTACTCTAAATCTGCTCAATATTTTGCGATAAAAACATTCAAAAAACAAAGGCGATTACTTCGCAAGGATGACTATTGTTGATGCAAGTATATTCAGTTAATAAAAAAACAGTATATTCATACATTCTTCTTTTTGTAGGTACAGGCTCTATACACAGACTTCGAGATTCTGATGACTGGCCGGAACCTCCAGTTAGTACAGAAGATGAAGCTCCATCACCATTCAGTGATTCATACTATGATTCTTCTGCTACTAATGACCTAGATGACTTTGTTCCACCCAAGCTGCCTCCTCAACATGCCCCTGATGGCACTTACATCATCAGAAAAGGAAGAAAGAAGGAACGGAAACCTGTTCCTGATATGTTATCCCCTCCAGAGATTGTGCAACCAAAATTTGGAGATCTCAAACGATGCAGCTCTACATTTGACAATATAAAGTCTTTGATTAAAGATGGTTTATTAGAAGGCTTGGATGATCCTCCTCCTGATTTCAAAGCTCCATCTCCACCGGGACTAATTCGTGTTGTATCTTTACCTACTCTTCCCTCCAATGATCTTGCATCACTCAATATCTCGCATCATGATAACTCCCATTATCGTTCCAAAGTTGAATCCCATCGATTACAACGTCCACATGAGTTGGCTGTTACTATGGAAGAAGAAGAAGACCTACAGTTTTGTTCTAACCTAGACAATTTGTCTGATGAACTTTGTCTCAGTGCAGATCTTAGTTCGAATGATGAAGAAAGTAAATTAATCAAGCAGCTGGAACGTGAACATTTTCAAAATCTCCAAAACAAAGCCAATGAGAATAAGCCTAATGAAAATGGTACTTTATCTAGTGTTGACTCTCCCATAAGTAATAGAAATTCATTAGAAAAATCACATTCTTTAGAAATAAAGAACTGTAAAGATAGCAGCCATAAACACAGACAAAGATCTCACCATAAAGACAAAATGGTTAATGGTCAAGTATCAAGGGAGCACAGCAGTCATTCCTTCCTTCATAATTGTGCTGCGGAAGTGGAGGCTACTGACCCTTGGATCATGGCTGCAGAAATCAATCATGTAATGGCAGTTCCTGTTGTAGAAGAATCAATAAGGCAGACCTCTCCCGCTGATAACTTCAAGGTAAGGTTTTTAATTTTCAAGTATTCAAGTACTTTAATACTTACTACTACAGTTTGACTTTAAAAGCATTGCATGTCTTTTTTTTAATGTTACATTTAGTGTTATTTTTGTACCAACTTTAATTCTGAATATTGAATTTCTTCTTAAGTTTATACAAAATGAGGGATCTTGAGATGATTTTTAAATTAAGAAATGTCTGAATGAAAAAAAAATTCTTTAATGCTTATTTTCCAATTTTTAGAAATGAGTACAGATGCAGTCGTATTATAATTACTCATTATAATCTCATTATAACTTAACCTCTTAACCTCATTATAATAATCTTTATGTTACTGATGAATTTAACCATATATTAATTGTTTTTTAATACCTTCCTGCCACATATATATTTTTTTATGTGATGGTACTCATAATTGTTTAGATTTGCTGTATCATTGCCAGCAAGTTATTTATTACTTAATACCGATTTTCCTTTTTTATGATAATTTATAGAGAAAGAATTTTTTTTCATAAGAATTCCATTACAGTCAATATATTTATTCTAGTGAATATTATTTATGAATTATGACACTTGTGATATTACTGAGGCTTTATAAGGCTTATATTATTAAGGCTTTGCTCATTAAGACTTTTTCTTTTTGGCAATTTGAGACACAACAAAAGGTTAGAATACCAACTAAAATCAGTAAAACGAAAAGTTTTTATCAAATTCTAACATTAAGCAAAGCATCTTGTAAAGCTTTAGCGGTTTAAGCACTGGACCGAGTAACAATAGGAATGCAGGTTTTAGTAATGTTTGTGGATTGAAAAGGGAATCCATTATTAAGAAAGGTGAAGTTCCGTGGCTCAAGTATTATATCGTACTAAAGTATTATATCGACCAAAGAATTAGTTTGCTTGTGGTTGATAGGTTCATTACTCATTCACGCTTTGCTCCTTTTGGGGGAGGAGTGGGGGTAACAAACCTTTAGACCATGGAGACTCAAGGAGACACCCATTTTTGGTTAATGTAACTCTATGCAGTTTATTCAATTATCCAAAGTTTCTCCTATTTTAACCTAGGAAACAGAAAAAGAAGAATTAATGCTTAGAAGCAAGCATTTTCATTTCAGGATTATCAATTTTGTGATTGGAATGAATTACTGTTATGTAATAGTAATAATAATAATAATAATAATAATAATAATAAAGAAAATATTTATTTAGTTGCATGTTTTTCTGCTGACTCTCGCTAGTCCATTCCACAAGCAGAGACCGCGATACTTTAAGTGGGTTTCTTACCTTCAGCATGCAAAACTTTTATTTTACCTTTCCTTTTTATGGATCTCAATATGGAATAGATATATATCTCCACAGAATTTTTCTTGTAAAGCACAGAAAAATGTGGAATCTCCAGAAAATTTTGTTTTTTCTTGAACTTCAGAAAAGCAAGCCAGAAAACAAACAAACAAATAAAATTATGTACCATGAAAGAATGGACAAGTATTTATTTCTTAATGTATGTACATCAATTCAGCCAATAAATCTTAAAAATGCTTGAGTGTGCACTACCCTTATTTAGGTACTAAATAATTCACTACCCTAAAACTCCCTTGTAGACCAAATTAAATCTTGTATGGGAAAATGACATTTTCTCCTGGAACTTTCTTTTTTCATTTGTTTTGTTTTCTTTACTGTTCCGCATAGAACTAGCTAATATTTGAAAACACTTTAATATTCTGGACACAAAATATTCAAACTTATGATCAATGAGTTTCAGTTCTTCCTTTGTGTTCATTGGTTGTTTATCAATATTGTTTGTTGTTAGTTGCACAGATCCTAATATGTAGTTTGTTGTTGATTGTGATCTTGATCTTAACTGATTTTTTCTTCATCAAGTATGCTGTCAAAATTGAGGGACTGGTCTTTTGTTACCTTAGTGTCAATATCTGCATATGAGAGTTCACCAGCAGAGGAATAGTAAAAGTTTGAGAGGTACCGAGAGAGTGAATAGAATTCTGTCTAAGAGGCAATGGAAATATATACCTAAGTGACACAAGGGAGAGCATGATGGGGGAGAACATTGCTAAGAGCTATATTATTTGCATTGCAGTCTGTGAGTCTTTTTGAATAAAAATTGATTGTCTCTTTTCATTATAGATAGTGTGTGCTATTCGGAAATTTCTAGTTACTTAAATTCAATAGAAGAGGTAAGGAGAATTAAAATATGTCGACTATTGAGATATGTCTGCTATTGGGAAGTGTACATGGAGCAAAGTTTCACTTAAGCAATAATAATGATGTTCTTTTTTAATTCTGTTAGTTATTATCTAACATTATCAAAATAGTTGACCATAATTCTTTCATTAAAATGTTGAGGGATCATGGCACAAACAGGTCGAGACAATGGATAATATCCAAATAAATTAGAGTAAATTTGGTCATTCAACATCGTCAAAATTTGTGTTAAGAGAAGAACATATTGAGGGATAGTTTGTAAACTAGTGTTTTACAAAGGCTTTCTCACGATTTTGAAAATTTTTCAATTAATCTTCTATGTGTAATCTATTTACTTTCTCCCACAAAGTAATATTTTATGGCTAATATAACATTGTTCCTGTGTAGGTAACAGTTGAAGTGTTGCAGCATGAGTTTCCCCCTCTGCCTCCATCTCCAGTGGAGGAAGATGAGGATGAATACTCGGAAATTGTCCACCCCAGTCCTGTGCAGACACCGCAAAGCAAGTGCGACACCCTGCCAGAACCCTTCTATCGAAGTCCAGAACCTGGTAGTGACCCCATCGGTACTCGCTTTCTGGGTAGACCGTGTCCTCCTGAACCCCCTCCACACCAAGAGCCTATCACTTCCAGCCTTAAAACACGGTCCATGGATGCAGGATTTAGCCGAGGCCACCACAGCCATAGTTCCAATAGCAGAAGAGAGGTAGGTTCAAGTTGGAGTTTATTTATAACAAACTTTCCAGAAATCATGTATCAAGGTACGATACTAGCCCCATAAAATGCAGCAATTTTTCCCCAATATGTCCATTGAAAGTCATATTCACACTATATTCAAGCTCTTCCATCTAAAAAGAACATGAGTTGTGTATTGTGCACCTTAGCATGCATTTTAGAGCCTATTTATAATCTCTACATTTTAAATAAATCCAAAATCCATGTTATTTCAAGAATATTACGATAAATGTTGTTACATCTTCACATAAATGATCTTGCCAAAATGGTTCTTCACATAAATGTTCTTGTCATACACATGTTGTTGCTATGACGTTGATATAGAAACTTCTGTTACTTGTTTTCAGGATATTGTAAAAACTTCAAATATAAAGTACCTACATTATATTCAATATTCACAACACGTTAAATGAAAATTATAATTTTAAAAGGAGAAAATAAAATGTTTTCTTCTTCTTCTTCTTCTTCTTCTTCTTCTTCTTCTTCTTCTTCTTCTTCTTCTTCTTCTTCTTCTTCTTCTTCTTCTTCTTCTTCTTCTTCTTCTTCTTCTTCTTCTTCTTCTTCTTCTTCTTCTTCTTCTTCTTCTTCTTCTTCTTCTTCTTCTTCTTCTTCTTCTTCTTCTTCTTCTTCTTCTTCTTCTTCTTCTTCTTCTTCTTCTTCTTCTTCTTCTTCTTCTTCTTCTTCTTCTTCTTCTTCTTCTTCTTCTTCTTCTTCTTCTTCTTCTTCTTCTTCTTCTTCTTCTTCTTCTTCTTCTTCTTCTTCTTCTTCTTCTTCTTCTTCTTCTTCTTCTTCTTCTTCTTCTTCTTCTTCTTCTTCTTCTTCTTCTTCTTCTTCTTCTTCTTCTTCTTCTTCTTCTTCTTCTTCTTCTTCTTCTTCTTCTTCTTCTTCTTCTTCTTCTTCTTCTTCTTCTTCTTCTTCTTCTTCTTCTTCTTCTTCTTCTTCTTCTTCTTCTTCTTCTTCTTCTTCTTCTTCTTCTTCTTCTTCTTCTTCTTCTTCTTCTTCTTCTTCTTCTTCTTCTTCTTCTTCTTCTTCTTCTTCTTCTTCTTCTTCTTCTTCTTCTTCTTCTTCTTCTTCTTCTTCTTCTTCTTCTTCTTCTTCTTCTTCTTCTTCTTCTTCTTCTTCTTCTTCTTCTTCTTCTTCTTCTTCTTCTTCTTCTTCTTCTTCTTCTTCTTCTTCTTCTTCTTCTTCTTCTTCTTCTTCTTCTTCTTCTTCTTCTTCTTCTTCTTCTTCTTCTTCTTCTTCTTCTTCTTCTTCTTCTTCTTCTTCTTCTTCTTCTTCTTCTTCTTCTTCTTCTTCTTCTTCTTCTTCTTCTTCTTCTTCTTCTTCTTCTTCTTCTTCTTCTTCTTCTTCTTCTTCTTCTTCTTCTTCTTCTTCTTCTTCTTCTTCTTCTTCTTCTTCTTCTTCTTCTTCTTCTTCTTCTTCTTCTTCTTCTTCTTCTTCTTCTTCTTCTTCTTCTTCTTCTTCTTCTTCTTCTTCTTCTTCTTCTTCTTCTTCTTCTTCTTCTTCTTCTTCTTCTTCTTCTTCTTCTTCTTCTTCTTCTTCTTCTTCTTCTTCTTCTTCTTCTTCTTCTTCTTCTTCTTCTTCTTCTTCTTCTTCTTCTTCTTCTTCTTCTTCTTCTTCTTCTTCTTCTTCTTCTTCTTCTTCTTCTTCTTCTTCTTCTTCTTCTTCTTCTTCTTCTTCTTCTTCTTCTTCTTCTTCTTCTTCTTCTTCTTCTTCTTCTTCTTCTTCTTCTTCTTCTTCTTCTTCTTCTTCTTCTTCTTCTTCTTCTTCTTCTTCTTCTTCTTCTTCTTCTTCTTCTTCTTCTTCTTCTTCTTCTTCTTCTTCTTCTTCTTCTTCTTCTTCTTCTTCTTCTTCTTCTTCTTCTTCTTCTTCTTCTTCTTCTTCTTCTTCTTCTTCTTCTTCTTCTTCTTCTTCTTCTTCTTCTTCTTCTTCTTCTTCTTCTTCTTCTTCTTCTTCTTCTTCTTCTTCTTCTTCTTCTTCTTCTTCTTCTTCTTCTTCTTCTTCTTCTTCTTCTTCTTCTTCTTCTTCTTCTTCTTCTTCTTCTTCTTCTTCTTCTTCTTCTTCTTCTTCTTCTTCTTCTTCTTCTTCTTCTTCTTCTTCTTCTTCTTCTTCTTCTTCTTCTTCTTCTTCTTCTTCTTCTTCTTCTTCTTCTTCTTCTTCTTCTTCTTCTTCTTCTTCTTCTTCTTCTTCTTCTTCTTCTTCTTCTTCTTCTTCTTCTTCTTCTTCTTCTTCTTCTTCTTCTTCTTCTTCTTCTTCTTCTTCTTCTTCTTCTTCTTCTTCTTCTTCTTCTTCTTCTTCTTCTTCTTCTTCTTCTTCTTCTTCTTCTTCTTCTTCTTCTTCTTCTTCTTCTTCTTCTTCTTCTTCTTCTTCTTCTTCTTCTTCTTCTTCTTCTTCTTCTTCTTCTTCTTCTTCTTCTTCTTCTTCTTCTTCTTCTTCTTCTTCTTCTTCTTCTTCTTCTTCTTCTTCTTCTTCTTCTTCTTCTTCTTCTTCTTCTTCTTCTTCTTCTTCTTCTTCTTCTTCTTCTTCTTCTTCTTCTTCTTCTTCTTCTTCTTCTTCTTCTTCTTCTTCTTCTTCTTCTTCTTCTTCTTCTTCTTCTTCTTCTTCTTCTTCTTCTTCTTCTTCTTCTTCTTCTTCTTCTTCTTCTTCTTCTTCTTCTTCTTCTTCTTCTTCTTCTTCTTCTTCTTCTTCTTCTTCTTCTTCTTCTTCTTCTTCTTCTTCTTCTTCTTCTTCTTCTTCTTCTTCTTCTTCTTCTTCTTCTTCTTCTTCTTCTTCTTCTTCTTCTTCTTCTTCTTCTTCTTCTTCTTCTTCTTCTTCTTCTTCTTCTTCTTCTTCTTCTTCTTCTTCTTCTTCTTCTTCTTCTTCTTCTTCTTCTTCTTCTTCTTCTTCTTCTTCTTCTTCTTCTTCTTCTTCTTCTTCTTCTTCTTCTTCTTCTTCTTCTTCTTCTTCTTCTTCTTCTTCTTCTTCTTCTTCTTCTTCTTCTTCTTCTTCTTCTTCTTCTTCTTCTTCTTCTTCTTCTTCTTCTTCTTCTTCTTCTTCTTCTTCTTCTTCTTCTTCTTCTTCTTCTTCTTCTTCTTCTTCTTCTTCTTCTTCTTCTTCTTCTTCTTCTTCTTCTTCTTCTTCTTCTTCTTCTTCTTCTTCTTCTTCTTCTTCTTCTTCTTCTTCTTCTTCTTCTTCTTCTTCTTCTTCTTCTTCTTCTTCTTCTTCTTCTTCTTCTTCTTCTTCTTCTTCTTCTTCTTCTTCTTCTTCTTCTTCTTCTTCTTCTTCTTCTTCTTCTTCTTCTTCTTCTTCTTCTTCTTCTTCTTCTTCTTCTTCTTCTTCTTCTTCTTCTTCTTCTTCTTCTTCTTCTTCTTCTTCTTCTTCTTCTTCTTCTTCTTCTTCTTCTTCTTCTTCTTCTTCTTCTTCTTCTTCTTCTTCTTCTTCTTCTTCTTCTTCTTCTTCTTCTTCTTCTTCTTCTTCTTCTTCTTCTTCTTCTTCTTCTTCTTCTTCTTCTTCTTCTTCTTCTTCTTCTTCTTCTTCTTCTTCTTCTTCTTCTTCTTCTTCTTCTTCTTCTTCTTCTTCTTCTTCTTCTTCTTCTTCTTCTTCTTCTTCTTCTTCTTCTTCTTCTTCTTCTTCTTCTTCTTCTTCTTCTTCTTCTTCTTCTTCTTCTTCTTCTTCTTCTTCTTCTTCTTCTTCTTCTTCTTCTTCTTCTTCTTCTTCTTCTTCTTCTTCTTCTTCTTCTTCTTCTTCTTCTTCTTCTTCTTCTTCTTCTTCTTCNCTTCTTCTTGTCTTCTTCTTGTCTTCTTCTTGTTGTTGTCTTCTTCTTTGTTACAATACTGTCTCTAGACTGCATAAACGAGAAAGTAAGAATGTTCACCTCCTATATCCATTTTACTCATCAAGGATAAATTTAAATGAAATTAAAATATAATACATAATTAGGTTTCAAATTATATTTCAGCAACTAAACAGCGTAACAGAATAGAGTTCGAATTTTTTAAATTTCAAAGGACCATGCTCAGATTCCGTATATATTCAGACTCCTGTGCGGTAAACTCCGATTTTGAGATTCCTTACGTTTCATCGGATTATTTCAGTGAATAAGCACCTCAGATACATGTCCCCTACTTCACATGTAAAATATAAAAAGAAAGAGGATGAGGCAATTACAATACAATTTGTCACTAGATTTTAAGAAATTCGCAAATTCCCGAACAGAAAAACATGAAGGGGAAAAAAATGCCGAGCCCTAAAGCCCCGACCTTGATCATGCACAGTAAACGTATACACTTAAGGCAAAGCAGTGAATCTTTAGTGCACGCTGTTTTCTAGATTGGCAGTCTGTTGAGTAATCTTACAATTGCAAGATAGAGAGGCAGCTATCGTTTGTCACTTCTTCGTTCACGCGAAGGCCATGAGTTTCCCGGTCTTTTGATATACATGAAATGAACCCCTGACCCGCAACCCACGCCTCCTTATTCGGCGGTGTCGATCTCTACGCGGCATGACTTTTTAGTATTTATTCATTAGTTTCGAAAATGAGATGAAATTATTCTTATAATGTTAAAATGTCCGTAACATTAAAAAACTAATACATTGTTATGATTTTTATTTTAATGTGGTATTTTGAAAACTATTTTTATTATTTCAAACTTCCAAGAAACCATTTTTCGAACCCNNNCAATGACGCAGTATGCGTCATGACCCCCCGCCCTCCCCCGTTGGTATGACACAACATGAAAACACAATAATTTTATATTCACTGTAACAATTCATTCCTTCACTAGAAACTCAATTCTACTCTTATTAGTAGATAGTATTTTCAAGTTCTGTTACATGTTATATGTTTTAGAGCTAACAATTCACAGCTTCTGTGGTAAATTTTCTTCTCATGTGGTAGAATGGTAATTGCTTCCCTCTAGTTATAGATTTCAACTCAGGTACCCAGTTCTTTGTAGTCATAGAGATGCAATATTCAATATAAAATTTCTTCTAGTATCAAGAAGACTAAAGCCATCACCCCCCAAGTTCCTTCTTAAAAGTATTGTGTATAATAGGTTTTATATCATTTTCATATACACCACCACTGGCTATAATGCCATATGTTGCCATGCTATTCACATAAAAAAAATAATGACATTTCAAAGTTTCAGTTTTCAGATGTTTCAACTTGGAGGAGATATAATGATGCACTTTGATTTTTCTTGTTAATGATTAATTGTGTTCTTCCCATCTCAGATATTCTTATAATGACTAAATGTGAGCATTGCTCTGTCTCCCAGTAAAATAACACTTAAAGTTAAAAGAACAAAAAATAAAAACAATTTCTGTTTCTAATGGATTTTTAACATAAGCCTCAGTAAATTAACCCATAAAATTAGTTATGAAAAAACTGTCTATAACATTTTTTATTAAAAATTTAATCAACATTCTTTTATAATTAATAAATCTGAGTGTAGCTTGGTCCTCTGATATTTATTGTTATTAGGATAAAAGTAATTTTTATGAAATCAATTGGGGAAATTCAGTTTAGTGTTCATATTTTAGTATATATTTGCATGCTTTTTAACAGTATTCTACATGACACTGATTACTACCTTCACTATTTTGCATCCTTTCCAATCTTCAGCAACTTTTCCTTTTCCTAGGTATTGTCAAAGAGATTATGTGGGGCACAAGCATTTGCATAAATTGATGTTAGCTTTTAGGATTCCTTGGGGTTTTACACTATTGTCTTCTGTTTTCATATTCTTTAGGAGTTAAACATGCTATTTTTTTCTTTAAAGAGGAAAGTTATATCAGATAGATATCCTTTATTTCATTTAGAGACTGGATATTTCACTTCTTACAGGAGTTTACCTTTCATCTTTTGATCTGCCTTTCTGCAAATGCAGTCATTCCCTTTCATTGGCTTGTTAGTGTGATTCACTTTTCTTGAAATGTAATATAAGTTGGTCAGGTTAGGTGTGCCATTTGCATTCTGAGCACAATTCATTCTCATAATATAATAAATTACATTTATCATTTATTTTTCATGTACAGAACTTCTCTCAATTTTTGTTATAGACAGAAATGTTTTGAGATCTTACCCCAATTCTCAGCTGGAAGTATGGTCTCACAAACAAACAAACAAAATGGTGGTTTGATGTAACTCTCAATAGAATTAACAGCTCTAATGACCTAGACTTTGGTGAGCCCTAAAGCCCCAATAAAAAAATCTATAGAATTTTTCTCCATTGAAACTTTGATATACTATAATCTGGATTTAAATTTTACAAAGTAAATCCCCTTCCAAACATTTTTTCCAAAGTTCCATCTATGGGTGGACTGGTCTTAATAATTTCACTTCATCTTTAGTACATACTTTCTTTACAAAATTAGTTCAGCAACTGTAGATTTTTCTGTTTGTTAATTGATATTCCTAAAATATTATTTTTATCCAAGGGTTTTATTACTTTCTGCTTGGCCAGAGCATGATTTATTGCAATTACTTACTTCTGTAAAACAGATTTTTTATTGGAGGGTTCTTTATCCTTGTAATTTGCCTTGCCCAAAAATTTTACATTGAAATAATTTTGTGCTAGCTGTTGAATTTGGCAATCTGGGAAGATTTTTTTAAATTCCTTGTGGAAGAGTCGATGAAAGTAATTTTCTTGAGTTACAAGTGTTCCATCTTAATTTTTAAAGTTATCCCTTATAGATTTGTTCCCCAACCATTTGTATCTTTCTGTCAATTAACAAAATCATACAAAATACCAAAATCTTACTATTTTGCAGTTCTGACTATGCTCATACTCAAAATTATATTTATTTCTATTTAAAGAAATATTAACCAATTTAAAGGCAAGGTTATTGAGCACAGCATGCATGTGGCATCGTGTTTCATATAGTTTAAGCATTCTATTTTATATAGTTCTCCAAAAGGGTATCTGCACTAATTATACCAAATTACATTCATTGGGAAAACATTTTGTGGGAGATACATCATACCATGAGTTGGTTTGAATAGCAGAACCTCAGTCTTTTTCAACAGGTGCGGGATGGGAGTAAGGTCTCCTAAACATGTTTACAATTTACCATGCATATATCTAAAGTATATTAGTTTCATTTGAAAAATTCATGACTAATGTAATTTTTAATATATTGAAGACTTCATTGTGTTAAATTACTTAAGAATATTATTCTCCCTTATTTCACCCATTATACTCTGTTTGATCCTCTTTTGTACTTGGTTAGTATTGACAAAAATTAGAACAAGTTTTCTGTTTTAGTCTATTTCTGATGAAAATGTGTGTTTTCTTCTCTAGAACTGTCAATATTTATTTGATTAATTTGTTTATAATAGTTTATTAAAACGGAATGCTCATAAGAGCAAAAACTGCCTCTCATCAAAAGATGTGTGGCCAAACACAATTTTCAGTTCAATATAGTATGTCCCACTGTATTGAAATCTTGTCTCACACCCTTCCCTCCAAGCATATCCTCAAAATCAAGCCTTGTTGCCAGATTTCATTACCACATTACCCAAAATTGTGTTTGTGAACTCCTTTCTACAACAACACAATAATTGTACATATTTCTTCCCTGTACCGTACATGTGGAGAAGATATGTGATAACTTTCAGTCAGGTGAAAACGGCGACAAACCGGGAATTGAACCCAGGACTCCTGCTTTGATCGCAGGGGTGTTAACCACTACACCACCCGTTCGCCTTCCACAGCTGTACACCAAATAAAGTGCACACAGCATAGTGTCTGCTGTTATTATGGATGCAATTCAAGGAAGGATAATTATAATCCAAACATTGCTTAGGAATAAATGCAATAACCACACATGTATTAAATTGTGGCCATTCAGTGTCAAATTGAAAGCTTGAATTTAATTTTCTCAGCGTATAGTATTGGTACCTGCAACAAATTTCATAATTACAGCAATAAACTAGAACTAGAGAACATGTGATAGCAACTCGTATGGAGTAAGATGAAAAACTGGAATTTTAGTTACTTATCACATCCCATGCATATCTTGATAAACCGTGCTCAACACATCAATGACTTCTCTCCACATTTACAAGGAATAATTTCCTCGGAATATGTTTCCAAGATTTATGCACCGTAACTTAATTTTATTTTAACTTAATAATCTGAAATAAATAAATCTAGCAATAATTGTACATACCATTAGCTTGCAACTTTACCCCCTGTCGGAATAAAAAACAATAGAGTTCTCTCTTGGGATAAAAACACTTCTCTATGTATAAAAAACAATAAAGAGTTCTCTCATAGGATAAAAACACCCCTCTTTGTATAAACAGTTCCTTCTCTTAAGATAAGAGTTCCTTCTCTTAAGATACACTTCATCCATCTTGATCCATGTACTATAAAATACTTTAGGGAAGCTATTCACATCTTTGCTTTTAGATTTCATGAGTTCCATAGCTCGTTACCACACACGATTACCTACAGGTCAAAATTTTCACCTGACTGAAACTTATCACATATCTTCTCCACATGTAGGGTACATGGAAGAAATAAATGCAAAACGAACCTTAACACGTATGTACGTGTGAAACCAATACTTAAGTACACACAGCATTGTTCACTTGGTTCACTTATCTCCTGTATGGGGATGTCTCTCCGGTCTTCCGGGGTTTAGGTCTTGGTGGAAATGGTGTACACTTGTGGAAGGCGAACAGGTGGTGTAAAGGTTAACACTCCTGGGATCAAAGCAGGAATCTCGAGTTCGATTCCCGGCTTGTCGCCGTTTACACCTGACCGAAAGTTATAACACAATAATTGTTCATAACAGTACATTTTTAATAACTGTAGGTTACAATAAAATACTTAGGAATTAAAGTACTGTATTTACCAGAATATAGTCCCCCTCAAATATAATCCCCCCTTTATTTTATAAGGCAAAATTTTAAAAAAAAGGTGAGTAAAACCAAAGTCTTTCTGAAGGGAAATGCTCATTCAAAATCTCTTGTGAAATGGTTGCTTTGGTAAGTATAATAATACGGATTTTACACTGACGGCTGTGGTGACGGCAAACTGTCATTCCTGGGTGACATGGACCACTTCGGTTTCCACTTCGAATTAGCGTCAAATCCCGCCATCGATCGCTGTTCTTTGCGTTACGTACGTGTGTTACGCCTTGTGTTCGCTTAACTCGTTTTCACCCACGAAACTTTGAATTAGCAGTTTTCCCGTCCTAAACTCCAAATATAGTCCCCCAACGGATTTTTGGGCGGTTTTTTATTTTTTTATTCCATTTTAATGATTAGTTTAATAATAATAATATTTTATTGAACCACATAGATCATTACAATGATGTATGGCAAGTCATAGTACTAACAACAATAACAATATTTTTTTTTTATAAGAATAACAACATTATAATAATTTTGATACATTTAACCATATTCATTTAACTTAGGTTAAGTAGAAGTTAACATAAAAAACACTTATTTTCTACTATTACAGAATATTAACATTTATTTAGGCTAGGGTTATATATCTATGGTAGGAATTCTATTATTTTACTTTTATTTTATTAATTTATGTGAAGGTCTAAATTTATGCTAAAACAGTGTAATTTAATGTTGTTAGATCTTTTCCCGCATCATGGGTCTCCTTCTGCACCTTTGTTCTAATGATTACCTGCAACAGATTGTATTTCATACATTAGTTATTGTCTTTGAGGAATTCTTGTACACTGTAGTAGAGTTTCTGTTGTAAGAATTGTTTGAGTTTTGTTTTGAATGGGTTCAGTGTATTGATGTTTTTTAGGTTTAGTGGTAACGCATTATATAGCTGTATACCTGCATTATAAGTGCTTTTTTGGCTAAGAGTGGATGTTATCTGTGGTAGATGGATATTTCTGGCCTGTCTAGTGTTGTGAACATGAACTGTGGAATTAAATCTATAGAGTGGTCCTTTGTCTAGTAGATCCTTTTTTACAAAGTACAAAGTTTCAAAAATGTACATGCATGGCAGTGGAAGTATTTTCAACTTTTCAAATAATGGTTTACACGTAGAAAGTTTATTAATGTTGGTAATTGTTCGTATTATTCTCTTCTGTAAACTAAAAGTTTGTTTTGTTTCTGGTGCTTGTCACCAAAATATTATATCATATTTTAGAATAGAATGGACATTTGCATAGAATACTGTTCAAAGGGTATCTATTGTGCAATTTGCTGTTAGAACTCTGATGGCATAGTTTATTGTGCTGAGTTTCATATTCAGTGTTTCTAGGTGACAGTTCCATTTCATGTTACCTTGTATAGTAAGTCCCAGAAACTGTGTTGTTTGTTTGAAGTTGAGGTGTTTACCATTAAACTCGATGTTAGGTGTGTGCTGTTTAGATGAATGAGGATTATGGAAGGAAACTATGCAAGTTTTGTCAGTGTTTATTATGAGTTTATTTTGTTGGAACCATTGGATTAGGGTGGTGATAGTGGATTTGGTAGTGTTAAGTAAGTTTTCAGCAGTTTTGGCACGGAATAAGATGTTTGTGTCATCAGCAAAAAGTACAATTTTGTGGTTTTTGATGATGAATGGGATGTCATTAATATATAGGAGAAATAGTATGGGTCCCAGGGTGGAGCCCTGAGGAATTCCGTGAGTGACATGCATGGGCTGAGACCTGTGATGTTTTATTTGATTTTCATGCTGGTAGGATACTTGTACTATTTGCTGTCTTTCAGATAAATATGACTTTAGCCAGTTGTATCCTATTCCCCGAATTCCATAATTTTCTAGTTTACTGAGGAGAATTTCATGATTAATTATATCAAAAGCTTTTGTGAGATCTAAGAATAGTCCAACAGGGATTTCTTTCTGCTCAAGTGCAATTAAAATTTCATTGAGAAAAGTAAATAGAGCAGTTTCAGTAGATCTTTTTTCTCAAAGTCCATGTTGGGAGTCTGTAATAATTTTGTTACATGTTAAGAAGCTTTTTAATCTGTTATTAAATAGTTTTTCTAGTATTTTAGAGAAACCTGTGAGAAGTGATATTGGCCTGTAGTTTGTTACATTATGTTTGTCTCCTTTTTTGTGAAGAGGTTTTATGATAGCAGTTTTAAAAATTAGTGGGAAGATACCTTGGGTTAAGGAGTTGTTATACAAGTGAGTAAGTGGTTTGATTATGTACATTGCTATTTTNTCATCAATTCCGGAGGATGTTTTGTTTTTCATTTTACTAATTATCTGAAGGACTTCTTCCTCATTCGTTTCCCTGATATACATTGTTAATGTTACATGAATATCATTTGGTAGTGGTAGAGCTTGTAGTGTGGTTGTGTTTTGTTTATTTTGTAGTTGGTTGGCTATGCCTGTGAAATGCTGGTTGAGTGTATTAGCAACTTCAATGGGGTCAACTATTTTGTTATTGTCTTGTATCAATTCTATGTGTTGTTGTTTATTGGTGACTTGCATAGTGGTTTGCTTAACAATATTCCACATAGCTTTCATTTTGTTGGTAGATTTCTCTATGTATTTGTCATTCGTCATCTGTTTGGCTTTAATTATTACTTTCTTAAGTACTACTATGTATTGTTTATAATATGTTTTGAGTTGAATGGGACATGATGGTTGTTTAGTTAACATATGGAGTCTTCTCTTCTGTTCACATGATGTTTTGATTCCTTTAGTCAGTCAATGTTTTTTACTTTGTGGTTTTTGTGTTTGTTGCTTATACAGATGGGATATGTTTAACTATTTAACTTTGTCCTAAATAGTTACTCATCATTATCATCAATATTAATAATTTTGTTCTTTTAATCACTTTTGTTTTGCTCCTCTCCCACCCACAAGCTCCTTTGACACGACATCTACAGCATTTCCCATCCGAAGATTAAAATAGCACAAGATAACTGAAGTTGTGCTATAGTGATGTCAATAATAGAGAATTCTGAATAATAAAAACATTTATGTCCCATGGAATTCATAAATCATTTTATAGATAGATATAGATTCTTCATTGGCTCCTTCATTGCTTCCTTCCCCAAATCCACTGAAAATGAAATGAATTCTGTGGACATGAAAAGCTAGAAAGTTGGGTTAAATTGATTTATTATATTAGAATGTTTGTGTCAAGGGTTCTTTCAAATCATGTAAACCTGATTAAGAGGTTAAATATCCACTCTAATTTATGCTTCTGTAATTTCCTAATTTCCATTATAGAGTTCCTGTTTTGAATGAATCATCCTGGTCAAACAAGCCCCCCAAGTTTTGAGTCAATATTCAGTGTAAATTGAGTTTGTGCGTTGAAATAATTTATTTTCTTTTAAGAATTAATATCTGTTCAGTACTTATGTGTAATAGTTAATTTTCAGAGCAACTAATTTTTGAAAATTCTCATTGGATTCTGAATATTGTGTTGGTTAATTTTATGATGTTTTTCATGCTTAGAAATAGGATATTGTGATAACTAATCTTGTAGGAAAAATGAGGTCATTTTCTCCTGGAACTTTCTTAATTAACTGGTTTATTTTCTTCACTGCTTTGCTCAGAACTTCTTGGTATTTGAGAACATCTCAATAAACTTGACACGAAACATTGTAACATATGGTTAATTAGTTATAGTGCCCTGATCTTCATTTGTTGCTCATTGAAGTAATTTACTTCATTTGTTGCAATGATTTTAATATGTGGTTTGTTTTTGTGCATAATCTTGATCTTCATTGGTTTCATCTCCTTCATAATGTTACCTGAATCATAGTGGAAATCGATTCCAATATGATACAAGGGAGAACATTATCGGAGAAAGTTACAAGTAAAGGAGCAATATTATAGCCCATTATAGAGAATCATTTTGCAAAAATTTGACTGTCCACGTCTAGTATAGAGAATGGTAATGTCCTGGAAGTTGCCAGTAACTTTGAATCAATAGAAATGAGACAATGAAAAAAATTTCCACTATACAGGAATGTCCTGAATGTCCCTACTGAGAAAAGTTCATGAAGGAAAGTTTTACTGTTTTTGTATCTAGCACTAAAATGAGAATTTAAGGATGTTAATTCATTGTAGTAAACCCTTATACTTCATTATTAAACATTATTCAGCTTTATTATTAACCAGGTTACTATTCTAATAAACATATGTTTTTGATTGATTAGTTGGTACTCTTAATTGTTTTCTTCTCATTACATTTCTTTATTGTTTAGTTGACATTGCTAGCTGCTTCGGTCTTTCATCCTTTGCTTTTTGTTTACAATCTTGACTTTACAATTCCTTCAGATGTAGAAGCATAAAAGATTGATGTGGTATAGGCAAGTGCTTAAACTGGAGGTGTTTATAACAATTATATTTATGAATGTAACTTGTTTTATAATTGAAGGGGAAAATTGAAAAACCCTAGTGAGATTGATAATTTGTGCTCCAGATTCCAAGCGAACGGCGGACTCTACCTCCCGAGTTACCGGGCCCTCCACGGCGGCGCGCCTTCCACAAACGTTCTGCGCATTCCCCGCGCGAAGAGGGTCTGCAAACGTCGTGTTCCCTACCCGAGACACCTATCTTCGCCCGTGGCTGTGACATCCCTCGCACACCGCACCGTCGTGCTCCCGATGTACCTACATCTGCGCGCACAGCTCCTCGACCCAGCGGTTTAGGGACCGGGCTGCGGCGCCCCGCGGCGGGTCACGGCACGACACAAGGTCTGGGTTCAGGCGGCCTCAACCAGGCCTTGGTGGGTGCCGAGTTGTTACGACTAGCGGGCGGGCCTGGCCGGGGCTGGTACCCGCGCCACCGCCAGCAAACACGACCCGCTTCCGTGGAACGCCTCGACCGCCTCGCTCCAGGACACAGTCCAGGCCACTCGCTGCCTAGCCCTTGGGACGCCCGCGATGCGCGGAAGCCACTAACGCTGCCGCCCAACCTCTCACCGAAGTTCTTCCATCGCTCGCCGCGCGAAGCGTTGCGTCGAGTCACCAGTCTTCTCATCAGGAAAGGTAAGTAATGTAGACACATCGAGAAATTTCCAAGTTTTAGAGATGGATATCAGAACGAACTTCAGAAACTTCTGGAATTTAATTATCTCCAGCACACTTGATTTGTACATGATCAATATTATTTATTCATCAATATCGCTTTTTGTGTGCGAAGGATTGAGGAAGATGGAACAACTTCTCTCCTCCCAGATCCAATCATACCAAATATTATATGAAGATATCCTAAATAAATTTACGTAATAAAGGAACTTGCCTATTGAAATAATGATTATAATATATGAGACAATGGCGGCTCGTATTGTTGTCCATCAAGTTCACATCTACCAGATGGGTGCGACAAAATGAAAATTAAAGAGAACTGTAAAATTGAAAAGAAATTCATTCTTACTTTTAAGTTTTTTTTTTGTTTTTTTTTTTCATTTTTCATTTTGTTAACAATAAAACTTTATTTTCAAAAAGAGCTGGTAAGAACTAAATGTGATCACATGGCGTACAACAAAATAAGTACATAATAGACATAATAAATATATACAAGTATATACACATAACTACTCCTTTTTTGTGAGGAGCGGAGATGGGTACCGGGTGGAGTTATTTTGAAGTGTTGATTATCAATTATTTAGAAGTTCCAGCTACATTCACTGACTAAAACCCACTATAAAAAAGTCTTACCAAAAAAGTTGTAAGCATTTCAAATTTGGTCGTTTGGAGAGAGAAGAAAAATTGCTCTCAAATTTAAAACTTGTTCAATGTAATGATAAGACTTACATTGTTGGCAATGCAAGAAATGTTCCACATGATTTAGTTCTACTATTAGTGCTTTAAACAAAATTTTTAGATAAAGAATCATAAAATTAGTTTGAGTTATAAAATTCATGATAAGGTCTTTTTGTTTGTTAAAGGATAAAAAAAAGAACTAAATCAAACTCAAGGACAGAGTTACTAAAGAATGTGTGAACATTTTTTAAATTTGGACCTGTTTTGTATAAACCAACAATGGTTTTTATAAAATAATTACCTCCATCTCACTAACAGGCCAAAACGACAAAAATGAGCATTAAAAGTTGTTATTTCTTGACCACTCATTATATTATTATTGTACTCTTGAATCTTCTTATTTCTTTATTATTAATAACTTGATAACGTTTTAGTTATTTTTTGTTTACCTTCAAAGATGTGTTACTTTTATACATTTATCATTTTCTTTGATATCAGGTTCACATGCTTGTCAGATCACTCTCACAGCCATGAGATGACTTGACTTACATTTGAACTGTAATGGCTCTAAGTGATGTAAAAGGGCTATCCTGTCCACTTTCCCCTACCCTTCCACAACTTAGATTTAGGGTTTATTTCATCATTCTAAACTACCAGTTGCTTAATGGGCACAAGCATATGCTTGGATTTGTTTTATTAATTGACATTAGCATTTTTACAACTGTGTTTTGTAAGTTATTTTGATGACAATTTTCATTATATGATCATACAATTACTAAACAATTTCCATCTCAAAACTATTATTTTCTTTAAGCAATTGGTCTGAGGGTTCATTGAACCAGTTAGCGTCTGGCATGAACCACCACTGTTCCTAGTGTGATGCTCCTTTGACTAAATAAGAGCAATGAGTATCGCTCTTCATTCCCATAAATAATAATTTTTAGCTTAACCCAGATCAACACCCCTTAATACTAAACTGCGAATTATCCACACCAAAAATTCCTCTTCTTCTCCTTATTATTTAAGAACTCCAAATAAGAGATGAAAGAGAAATGTCATCAGACCTTAATTAATCTCTTAATAGAGTAAGCCCCACCGGTGGCGCAGGTGGTAGTGTTGTCACTCATCACCAAGCCATCTCGGGTTCGATTCCCGGTGGGGTCAGAAAATTTGTAGCTTTTCACATTAATGTCCCAGTTCATATAGCTGTGACTACTGTAAAGCAAACCTTCCTTCCTCTATCCAGCTCCTCCTAGTATCAATAACTATAACTTTTACTAGCTACTTCTACCAACTCCTCCACGTGGACCAAGTTATGGGTAAACCCACCTAAGCTGCCAACCTACTAACAATAACCTACCACCCAGCTCCTAACTCCTATCGCTCCATGTAGATAAGCTTCAATAGCACACTATATTTGTCATTTACAAATACAACAATACAAATCAAGAGTTTAGGGTAACATGATTTACATCCATCAAAACTTTTGAGTAAGCAAAAAATTATAGCCTCGGATTTAAACGTCTTGAGATAAACATGTTTCTTTGAGATATTTGAAACTTAACTATGCTGAAGGTGCTGTATAGAAATTGAAGGTTGAAAAATCTTATCTTTGAATGTACCAAGTAAGTAGGGTTCATAATTTTTGTTGACATGGAAAATTGTGAATTTGATCCTATTATACACGCTAGTAATGAAACATTGCATCAAAGTGTTCTTATCACATTAAAGATTAACTTACATTTGCTTTATCATATTTTTTCTAACAGTTCAAGTTAATTAAAATTGTATAAAATTGATATAGTTTACAATTGTTCTTCTGACACCAACACAGATCTACTCTTGCTATGTGTTCAAGTAGTTTGAAAAAGGAAAGCAAGTTATTGTGGGAGGTTTGGAATGTATCATATTTGTCTGGAAAAAAATTTGCCTAATCCTTGAAGTTGCGGCAGTTTATCTATGAACTATTAAAGAATCATTGCCCCAAAAATTACATGATGTTAACATTCTGTTTGGTTGGTCACACACTCCACTTTCAAGCAACCTTGTACAATTTAAATATATTTTTACCATTTATTTTGATCTTAAGATCACTGAAATTTAATATGTTTAACTCCACTGAAAGGTGATAAATGATTGTTTCTTTGTTATGTGAAGTTGTTGAAAATTGACATGATACTAATGACTTCAGATACACTTCGTATACTTATGAGGTCTTTTTAGGTCTAATCTCCAAAAATTTTTGAGTTAATATTTTAGTATAGAGAGATAGTAATGTGTGTTTGAGAGTATCATGCAAAACAAAATTTGTTTTCTTACTAGTTATCCTTGCGATCAGTGCAGCAGTGTATCCAAAATTTTTCCCTTGAAGGATGGGAGGGGGAGGGAGGCTCAAGAAATATTAAAGTGCATTTGTGAAGAATACTTTTACTATTAAATTTCATTAATAAAACTGAATTCTGTGTTGATTAATTATGTATAGTTTAATACACACAAATGGACTTCTCATTAATATTTTTTCTGCAAGATAAAACAATCCTCTGGTCCCATTCAATTCACCAGTTTTATATTTGTAGATGATTTTTTTTCTGATTTATTGAGAGAATTATTTACGCATTCAATATTTGTTTAGGAAGCTTGTAGTTGGTTCTGTGGAATTGTACTTTGAAATTTACTAGAACATTAAATTCATATTTGAACATTGTATCTTATTCATAAATTGTTATAATAAAATAAAATAATGCATGAAAAATCGAGCTTCTTTACATTTGTGGAGAGTAACATTGTAAATGTAATGACATACATTTGCATATAAAACAATTTAACTTTGAAACCGAGTGATCTTTAAAACAATTGAATTTTTTCCCTCAATATCAAACATCATTAATCCTCCATTTCGTTTAAATTTATTTTTTCCAATACATGTTTTCGAATTGTTCGAAAAAACGAAACCGAATTGTGATGTTTGAAAGATTCAAATAGTCGTAGTAAACTATAGATTCCGAAAAGTAGTATGATAGGTTATGGTATATCTAACTTGAAGTGAGAAATACCGCTCCGAACCACCCTATCCCAATCCGTGGAAGTAATCTAGCAGTACGCATGCGCTATCGTTCGTAGCCGGTAGCCGGTGACCACGCGGCGAGCATCAGTCCCGTGCTGCGCTCTGACGATTTCATGGTCAACTAACAGTGCGCTGCACAACTACCACCATCGTCTCGATCGACCTCGACATGAAATATAATGGAGAACGTGTCTGCGGGGTGTGGCAGCGCGCCTTGCGCTCGCTGCCCGCCAGCCAGCCCGCATGGTACGACGACTGTCGGCGGTGTCGAGGCAGGGCGGGGAGAGGCTGACGGGGAAGGCTGGGATGACCGTGTGTGGCGCAGCCTCCGCTGGTTGCTCCGCGGGAGAACGGGGAACAGGGCCATGGCCGCACGGCTGTCTCTACAGGGACATACACCGGGCGGACTAGGTTGCCCCGCCACGTCACTAGGCAACACGCAGGTTACACAGTCTAGTTTAAGGGCTGATAGAAGGAGCTGAGATGATGTTTGCGACTGTGTCAAGCAACAGACGGTTGCAAGATTTTACCCATTGATTTCGTGAGTGAGGTACCCGTCAGACGTTTGTGCGCATGAAAAACCATCCAGACGGGCAAATCGACGAGGTTTGGAGATGAGCTTAATTTTCGCTAATGACCTCAAAACGATTGTGATTAAAAGTGAATTCTAAATTAACGACGGCTGAGCTGCGATTAAATTATTACTAACTTGTCGATTGAAAATAAAAATTATATTTCGTATTACCGTAAGACATTTATTGAAATAAAGTCCTATAAATCACGTATTTTTATAATGTTCATTGAAAAATCCGAGATGTATCAAAAATTGAAACGAATAGTTGAAATAATAAGATTTTTTAATTAACAGCAAACGAGAAATATAATTACGGGAACTGCTTAATCTGGGCTTATTTGCAACGTCTATTTCAAAGATTATTTTTTAAATTGAAAATTTTAGTGTAAATTCAAGCTCAATCAAAATATGTACAGAACATAGAAACAACATCTTTAATTGATGTAACATGATCTGACACTTCTTTACTCATGCACTTTTTCAATTTCTTTGCAACGGGTTTCTCACAAATTTTATCTCTCGAAGTAAATTTATGGGGTCGTTAGTTAGCGAAAATTAATTCATTGTCTGGAAAGAGGGCGAGCAGATATTCTATCTTATGACAACTATTCCCAATTCTTTTCCATTATTTCCTATTAATTAGACTGATTTTTTATTTCATACGAAATAAAGGTGCTAAAGAAATTTCCACTTTCCATCACATTAATGACGGACTTTTTTATTGTATAAAATTTCTTTGTAAATTACTGTAAAAGATACGCAACTTCAGTTTTCAAGAAATATATGCTTTTTTTTCGTAGGGATCCATGTGTTTGTGACAGTGTAACGTGTTCGACATGGATTTATGATTTATATCATCATAAGCTGAAGTAGTCAATATTACGAAAAGTGATTCAGTTTCTTCTGATTCTTGGAATAAATTGAATGGGTGTACGTTGGAAAGGTTTGTGTTCCCCTAAAAATGAGAAACTCTTCATTACCATCCAGCTCTCGCACGTGACTTGAGGGTTTCTACTCCCTTAGAATCGTCATAAATGGATGTACAATGCAATGCGTCAATGGAAATCTACTGTATTAATGATGTTCATTAGAGTAATTTTATTGGCATTCAAGGTAGATCCTCAAATGGTCTTGCATGCAAAAAAGAACTGGTTTTTCTCTCATTTTCGATGGCGTGAAATTAACTTAGAATTAACACAGAAAAATATCGTGAATTATGACTCGTTCCTTTAGAACGCGTAAACGATATTAGTGTACACGTTATCCGTTTGACTGGAGTACTCGTACATATACATCTCTGTTTACATAAGTAATTAATGTAATATATCAGAATTACTATTTCTTGCCACCTTTGATTTTTCCGTTGGCTTCAACAGACTTGATCATGAATTTTGAGTGAGTCCTGTGGTGCCGGGACGCTTGGCTGCATTGCTGCGAGACTGTGTGCGCCTTCGATGTGGGGAGGGGAGGTTTTTGCTTCATCCGACGAGATTTTTCTCTGCTTGCTCTTCAAACGGTGAAGAGGAGGAGGAGAAATCCGGAGACCTGCCAAATGAGCCTGGAACGAGACACGCTTAGCGCGACGTTGTTGGAAGGATTCGGCTTGTTTCTTAGTTCAGAAAAGTAGAATTAATGATTAATCATACATCTTTTAATTTCTAAATTGCTATTGCCTTTCGTTTTTTAGATTACTTGAATCATAAGATAATCCTCGTTCAGATTTATTCAGCATCTGTTTTAACATGCAGTTCCAAGAGTTTATATTTTATGTAAGAATGGAATGCGGAACTAAGAAAAGCTTCCAATTTCGCATTTGTATAATTTTAAATTTTCCTTAAAATTTTCGGTGATTTTATTTTATGTGTGTTAAGTTGAAAAACATTGAAATGTTTTTTTGTATTTTTAAAATTATGGAATTCAAATATTAGGGGAAAGAGAAAAATTTTAGCTGAAAAAATAATTCTTAATACCCGAACGTCCCCCAAATATAGGGATTTTGTGTTGAGAATTTCATATATAGTATATTTAACTAACAATTCATGATAACGCAAATCTTAATGATAGCTTTTGCTTTCGCTCAGGCTTTCAAAGAAGTCGCTTTATGCAATATTATCTTCTCCATTGTTTTACGTTTCGCATGATCATAACTGTAAGTTTAGAGAAGCGCTACTGCACTCAGACGCAACATTTTACGAGAGGCAATATTTTCTCCTGGTTTCCCTGGCGAGATCACATGCGTTGTTAGACAGTTACAGATGCCTTTGGCGAGTTAAGTACTCTGCTTAATACGTCTCATAATTTTGAGTTGTATTCGATGCGACCGAGACACTAAACGTATGTCGTAAACATAATACATTTTTTAATGAATTCAATTCATTTTTTAATGAAAGCAAATCTAGAACTTACACGACTCTAGTGATTGAAGTACTTAATATTAAGCACGTGCGCTGCATACGTTATTTTATTGCCCATAAAATGACAGGACTGCAGGATTTAATCATGAAATAACCTGTATATATTTACAATATTTGATTCGAAATATAAATTGTTATCAATAGATGATATTTTGTGATTTTTCTTCCATGCAGATATTTTCTTAAACTAGCTATTTGTATTCAAAGTTCCTTGGCTACTAAAGTTCGATTTAGCTCTCATCACATTTTGATAAATAGTATGTGCGACATAGTTCACTAAGTGGTGAAGCCTAGCCCGGTATCACCATGTTAACCATGATAACTCTTATTACAACTGCTCTTCGAAAATGAGTCAGAGTGGTATAGCAAATAACAAAATTCACCCGAAGAAGTAAATGATCTGAAATGGCTTTCTTGCTGAAATAATATTATTTTTAACGTGAATGTTTTTCGTACAGTAAGTTCCCCGTATTTGTTCAATGTTTGCTTCCACTCGAATTTTCCTTCTCTTCAGAGGATTTTCCTACCCGATAAGCTGCTATATCAGTTCCGGTACGAGACTTCAAACATTCTCTTTTATCTAAGGATAAATTCTCTCCAACAGGAGCAGTCTATTCTGCAATCTACCAGGCTCAACGAACGCAAGGATCAGTTTTTTAACATGACACCTCATGAACTCGCCACCATAATTTAGAATACATTAACCGAGGAATTACGATTTCCTGCAATTCATTACAATACATTAAAATTACTTCATACGTATGAAAACTATTTCGTCTTTAGTTTTTACGTAAACTGGGGAATTTACTATTATTCTTCCAACCTCCCATTTACTTCTTTTTTTAATCAAGAAAACTTTATTTCGATATAAGTGTTACGAGGAACTCGGTCTACTATGCGAGAATGTTTCTCAATATGAAAGTTGCAAATCAATTCAGAAATATCTACAATTAGAAAGCTTTGTTACATATCTTTTATAATAGTAAATGAATTTACGTTAGATAATTCTGTTACATTCGAGGTAGATTAACTTTTATTCTCTAATCGCTATTTTTTATTTCTTTATGCAAACGTTAGTAATACCTTCCGACGCGGTAAACATATCTTTCCCCGATTCGGTTAAATTTATGGATTTTGCCACGGTAAATAGTAACTGTTGTTCTAGTTATCGTAGGTTTTGCTGTCTCACTTCTGTAGAGAGAACGTTCTCAGGTTAATCACTTCGTAGTCAATTCAATCTGTAGTGAACTGGAGTCTTGCAACATATGCACTATCTGAAGAGCAAAACCGAGCAATACTTCACTACAAGAACGTGAAAGATTAAAATAATATGGAAGCTTTGATAATACAAAGAAATCTGGTTTATTATTAGAGATCGTAAATATGACCAAAGTAGTATGTAATCAACAGATAAAGAGTGGTAACAGATTCTCATGGAAAGGCTGTCAAAGTCATATTATCCCACAAGAGGCCCCGAAGGTACTCAAGTGGTTCGCGGAGAGTAGAGCTCCGCAATTTCTAGACCTCGGCACTAGGAGGAGGAGATGTTGTCAGCACCTCGCTCCGACCGGTTTGACCCCAGGATAGACCCTGGTCATAATTTTACAGCAGGTTGAGTGGTCCTGGGAGACAGTGGATGTTGAGGTGTGATGAAAAATCCCCACCTCACCGGGGATAGAACCCCGTCCATCCAGCCAGCGGTTTACCTAACTAAACGCTGAGGGAAAGTGGTAGTAAAGTTATAAATTATCGTATGTGCTTGTCATTAGTTTCTGTACCAGCTGGAACAGTCATCGATCGTAAACGACTCTATATGACCCTTTCGTGTTTTTGCTACCTCCAATTTATGAAAAATAATTAACTTCTCATTGAATTCAATAAATAAAATATTTAAATATAACACTTTTTAATAAAATAGTTTTAAAATGTTAAGTATGAGCTTGATTGAAAAATTTGAATCTATGAAATGTTTTCATAATTCGTAAATTTTCAACGGGGAGAAACAAACGCGTTTTCTTAGTAAAAAGTTGAATAGTCTTTTTGATGTGACAATGCAGGAGTTTCTAGTGACATGTTATTCCCTAACAAACTATCTGCATTTACCTCAATTCAGTAAAGATGCTGTTCCTGAGCTTCGAGCCCCAAATTTCATTGTATTTTGAAAGTTAAATGAGAACCTTTATTGTTGCATGTAAAAAGATAAGTTGTAGTAGTTAGCTACAATGCGCCAGATGATGCTCTGGCGCATCCGAAGAATTGCTTCATTATTCATTTGCACCTCCGGAAGGAAGAGAAGTGTCTCGAGAGGGAGTTGAGGACGCATTGCGGTGGCTCATCGCGTTGGGCGTGCGTGCCGAGCGAAGGCGTGTGTATGCACGCCCGTGCGTGAGAACGCGTGCCACCGTACTCACCGCGCACGCGCTCAACGTTCAGCGGCATTCCACACTGCAGCCGCACACCCATTCGCCCGCGTGCATGCATTATGCACAAGCTAAGACGCTAAGAAGGGTGGGGGTACTGGAGCTGAGTGGGAGCGGTGCAGCGTGGCATGTCGCGTTGGATGAGATGACGCGATTCCGATATAAAGCTCATCCAACGCCTTGATTGGTTATCTCTCTAATGCATCAGTGAGCGCTCTTCACTTCTCTGTCTGTAACAGTGCGTATGATTCAGAAATAGCTCGATCATATGGAATGGAAATAGAGCTATCGTTTCAGCTCATGTCTATGTTGTTAATCTACAGATTCGTCTTATGAATTACATTTTACCTCCTGTCCCACGCATTTGGTTTCGATTTTTCATTCATGTCCCTTCTCAAACTGAGCAATTCAAAACAATAATGACATTATTTCTTGCTAATTTTATCCCACGCGAGTAATTAAGATTCGCTACAGCAGTGACGGCGATTAGGAATCAAAAGTGGGTGGGCAAAGAAAATATTGACATTTTCTGCATATTTCCACTAAGTATGGTTTAAATAATGAAATAACCCAAAGAAAAGACAATTGGAATATAAAAGTGTCATTTTAACCGTCTAAAACTGGGAATTATAAAATAAAATTACACCATCCTTGATGTGGTAATCACCAATTGTCTTTTCTTTGATTTATTTCATTATTTAAACCGTACTTAGTGGAAATATGCAGAAAATGTCAATATTTTCTTTGCCCACCCACTTTTGATTCCTAATCGCCGCTACTGCGCTACAGCATGTAAACAGGAAATTAATACACATGTTGCTTTCGAAGATCCCCAGAAAGTGTCCCTTGGGAAAAGTGGAGTTCCGATTCATAATCACTGTTAAACTGATTGAGATCTAGCCTTTTGTTTCATAGTAGACCTTGCCATACAGTGTCTCTGGTCAGAGTAGGGTATGTATCGCCTTATGACTCGAAACGCTGTAGATAATTTTGTCCTTGTGATTGCTTAACTTTCGGTAATATGAAGTGTAAAGTATAATAAAGACGTCAAATATTTTATTTACTCATCATATTTCTTTTCTACTTAACTTACTTGGACTGTTGGGAATATTTTCTGACAACTCGTATTTGAAGATTGGTTATGAGGGGAATTTGAGTGGAGAAAAATTGAGTTTTCGTTTATCCAATATTTACTTGTTACGGAGACTTTGAATGTAACCAGGAAGTGAATCGGAGAACCCGGCACCCCGCCCCTCCACTGACTAAAAAATCTTATAAAACACTTAACTTGCATCAAATGTTGTTAATATCATTTACACACTCATTGATGGCGCGAAATAAGTAATTAAACACTTTTAAAATATTTAAGAACAATTAACTGAAGTGAACATCCATATTTTTTTACGAAAAGTCTCCCACCCACGACCCTCTCTCATCCCGATCAATTGGGCTACAAGCTAAAAGAGATGTATTACCGGAAAGATTCTCAGGATGATCCTTCCCTTCTCTTTTCATGAGATAAACATTTCCTCTTGTATTCTTGCTCATTATACACAGCGAGTGAGTATAGGTCACCCACTTCAGCCACGCCCCCAGATGCATGTAGATTAGCGAATATGCAATTCAACACATTCACTCGAACTTCGCTCCTCTCACTTCTGCCTTCAAAAGATTTCCAACATATCATACATCCGAATATTTCTTGTTATTATCTATGAAATTTCTGCAAGTTCCTAGTTGTTGAAAACCACACAACAGTACAAAAATTCCTGGATAGTATCGTAATTTCTCATTGAAATGGAATCCTACTAACATTTTTGTTTATCGCATTAGATGATTTATTACGATCAGAAGATCGATGTTGGTAATTTGTCAGCATTAAACGAAGAATACTTTCTTAAGCCGTGCACTTGTAAATAATGCATATGATAAATTCAGATATATTATGTAATACCAATTTGGGACACGTGTTCTGATATTGCAATACAATACACATACAATAGAAAAGGCCTTAAGCATCTTCCAATATGGTCTACTCCAAAAATCCTTCCGCATTTGATGTGTCTAAATCGCAAAATACGTGATGAAAAATACTCATAATGTACTTAAAAATACTGGAAAATGGGTATAAATAATAACGAAAAAACGTTTTTGATATTTAAGGAAAAGTTACATTTATTACATTCACTATAAGTTTTAAAAAATATTCCAAATAAATTTCATTGCTTCGTCTGATAACTCATTCCCTTGTCATATTTTCCTCTCATTACTCTACAAATAAAATTATGAAAATGAATTCCGTGAGTTGTTATTTTAGCCGAAGAGGTCTAAACCTGTAATTGCGGTAAAAACCTGTAATTATTTCTGCCACATTATAAACGAGCACGTCATGGTTTCAATTTCTCGAAAATGGATGTTGGCCACCAAAATATTATAGATATTGCAATTCGTTTCACATAAAACATTTCAGCACATTATTTGGTGTTTGATTTTGAAACAAGTTTGGTTCTTTTATTTTTTTTCTGTCCGAGATAGATCAATCCCTTTTAAATCAGCTTGTTGATGTTCGAGGAAAAGGTGCTGTTTTACTCAACTAGTTCAAGAAATGGCCTATCTCCTATTCTATTTTATTGAGTTGCAATCATGTACATCAAATCATCAGTCATCAGACGAGGAGAAGAAAAGGAAATTTTTATACTTCCAGACATTCAGCATCCCTTCATAAAAAATAAGCTTGTTTCCATTAGTAGATGGAACGTCTTTGTAGATGCCAGAAGAGCTGTAGATGAATGAGAGGGTTTGCCTTACACTCAATTGTGGAGGACGTTCATTGTTGTAGGAGGTCTTTCAATCACGCGTTTTGTGAAAGTAGAGAGGCTGGGGGGGGGGGCATATTATGGGCATGTTCACTGCAAACTGAGGGGATATTAATTGAAAGTTACTTTAATATTTGATATTGATTCGAATCCATATATAAATGGAATAAAACTTATGTCATATATCTTATAAATGAGAAAATGCGCTCTAGAAAACTATTGAAAAGCTTAATTAATTTGGGAAAAAGGGAATTGTGGGTATAGTTGGGAAGGTGAAGGGATAAAGGTCCCCAAAATTGAAAAATAAAGTTTTAAAAATGCATCCTTTCTGATCTAGAGACAAAATTTTCTTTCCCCAGAGCTTTAATTTACTCTAAGAAAAAAGGTGCGAACCTAAAAATCCTAACTCTGATTATAACATTAAAATTATTCTCTTCAGTCGTGTTACGTGCCTTAATGTTGGCCTTTATCTTCTTATCTGCCCTTTGGATCATTCAGGGAGAACTTTCGCCGAGAAAGTGCTAGTGCTTGAAACTTTTGAAACTGAATTGTCCTAAGTTATATGGGACAATGATCTAGATTTAGCATTTAGAATAATCATGTTAGACAGCGTGGTCTAGTGGTAGAGTTTCGCTTCCACAACACCGCTAAGTGGAAGAGCGTGGGTTCAAACCCTGCACGGCCGAACTTGATGTTTTCAACCCTTGCCTGCACTAGTTAAATGTCGGTTCGGTACCATAAGTTCCCTGGCAGCCCAACATCTATTCTTCTCAATTTCATTACCCAAGTCATTGTTGGGTGAAAGAGCAGGCCAAATAGCCCGGACTTCGCACGACATGAAATAAAATAAAATAATTTAAAGAGTAGAAGAATACGTCTAAAGAAAAGGCTAATGTGTTAATTTAAAGTACAAATGTATTCGTCGGGAATTTTTATTCCCATTCTTACATATTTTAAGGGTCTATAAATATCGTTTTTGTGTGATAGGTCGGTTAAATCGTCTCTTTCTTCCTCATGTTTATTTAGCACTGGACGAATAGCCCGTGGAGTAAGAAACGCGATTCGGAAACTTTTCTTTGGCGATCTTGGTCGCTATTTAAGTGAATCCTAAGCTGCTTCCTTAGTGATAAGCGGTCCAACGAATCCAGCTGATCGTAGCTCTCGAAAGAGTGGAGGCGGTGCGCTTAGAAGTAGCGTGGTCGTGCGATTCATTGCAGGGGCTCTGGCGTGCGACTCTCCCGTCCCTCTCCGCCTCCTCATGCCGGTGCTACCAGCACGTGCTACCGGTATTGATTCGCGTGGCTCTCGGCCCGCCGCGCCGCAGTCGCCGCTGCCTCCAGCATTGCCGTCACTACCACCGCCAGCGCCGCAACCAACCTCTTCCCTTCGACGTCGATACCCATCCCGCAGCCTATTTTCGCTGCTCGTCATCCACTAATTGGGTAGCCGGCACTTGTCCCTCGCGTCTCAGATCTCATCTCCGCTGTGGTTCTTCTTGCGTTATTCTCCCTCTTATTTTGGGCTCTTTGATTTTCTTAAGTGAGTTAAATTAGAAACATTCCAGAGTTTTTGAAGTATAGCTATTAAAACCAAAACAAAGATATCAAATTTCATGAAAAGTACATCAGTCGCGTAGGAAGTATTTATGGATTCGTACCTCTTTTCGGTATTCATTCGTGGTTTAAAGTATTCTCGTACACTTTTATCACATTAAAACACAACGCAAACCATGCATGCATTAGAATGGTATAAAATTGAGAAGAACAACAACAACAAAAAAATTCCCAAAGAAATGAAATATTTTGTGTGATATTAAACCGCGTAGATCTGCTTCGTGTACGACTGTGCACATGATTCACATAATGTGTCCGACAATCGCTATCCGCGTGAACTCTTCATCGATATTTCTATTTCAACATAGTATAATCATCCTAGGTCTGTTTTACCTTATTTCTTCATTCCTACTCACCACAATTTCGCGTCGTGATTACTACACATAACCTTTTTCCATATTAACTAGAGATAAAGCAGTCGGTAAGAGACCTAAATCTGTCTTATTTGCGAATTGAAGACGTGCGCGGCATAGCACTGGCAAGTAATCTGGCGCATTAATGGTTCTCTAGACCACACATTTCAAGTAATTAGTGCGATAAGAGTCGGATGAATAAACGTTTCGGCTACTTATGCGTGTTTTCAGAATTGAATGAGCTTTCGCAGGCAGGTTGTTTCACAAGTGAACAGAGAAGTTTCCTTAACTCTTTTTGAGAACCGTAAATATTACGTCTGATGGGGATCCATAAACAAATTAAAACCCTGAATTATTTTTTTGAGAAAAAAAATCGATTTAAGATTGTTTTTCGGAATATAACACAAAAATAAGTTAGATTCGTTTCTACCTTTTTTCGTTAAATAATTTCTAGTGCTCAACATTTTATTGATTTTTAAATATTATTAGAAATGCTTGTGTGTTCTAGAAAAAAGTTAATTTATAAAATACAATAATTGAAAATTAATTAGTGAAAATTAACTATTAATATAGGATTTGAATAATTTTTGGGGTCCTCAATAACTTTAGATCCTATGCAAGTGCCCGCTACACCCGTGCGTAAAACGTGTTTCATGGCAGAGTAAATATATGAGTTTCTCCTATATAAATTTCTTGAACTTATTAATTATTGAGAATTATATAAATAGTGAAATGTGCATTTTAACACCAAAAGTTGAGTAAATATGAGTGTGAAGTATTCCATAAATGTTTTGAGTCGCACCCTGGTTTTCATCCTTGGTTAGCTTTTTAATCTTTTGGTTGAATTTGTTTTGGCTTATATACCTTTCCTAATCATATTTTAAATTTTGTTCTGTATTGTATACATCTGTTCGAGATAAGTCTCTGATCTTGTACGTTTAATCCACTCCATCTTTGTTGACTCCATTGCTGTTTTCTTGGTTTGCTTGGTCTCTTCTCCTTGGACTTGATGTCGTCTCGTCTCTTTCGTGCCCCGTCTCTTTCATTAGTTGTCTCCATAACTTCCTTCTCTGCTTCTCCTCCTAGAGTCTGCGCGCTCAACCTCTCTAACTCTGTTCTATTGTTTTCAAAAATTCTTTGCAACTGCAGCCCCTTGGAGTCACTTCAACTCCATTTCGTCGTCCTTGTCTGTTTCAGAAATTCGCTTTTTTTATTTTTTATTTTTGGTGCTGTATTCGAGGCAACTCCTTGTGCTCAAAACGATAGTTTGGATCCCGATGCTTATCCAGTTTGAAACATGAGTTGAGGTTTCTTTCCAAATACTAAATACAGACAACGAGCTGAAAAGTAAAATATCAAGGAAACATAATGAATATAACTGTAATCGAGAACTTAGCCAGGTTTTGGGGTACTTATTTTCAATAGATATCACGGAATAATTGTTTTTGTTAGATTCGCACATGAATTGTTGACCAGACGCCCAGCAAATGTGAATTGCGTTTATGTATTTTTTCTTATTTCTTTAATTTCATTTAGGGATTTTTTGTATTCAGAGGGTGGGAGTAGTGTCCTCTCCCCCTGGCTACATCTTTTTCTGTTATATAAAGAGAAATTGACATAAGGAGAAAATGTTGGAGTTTTGTATTTGAACTGATTGTTGCCTAACAGAAATGATACCTTACAGACAAATGAAATGGTGGATAGTACAACGTATTATCCTTCATTTCATGTACACTTAAACGTATCCATTGGTAAATTTTATAAATAAAATATCAAAATTGCGTTCCAGTATTTCCTCTCTGCACAAGGGGAGAATAAGCTCTTCCTGTACATTCGTCAGCTAGACATTTAGTGGTGTGCCTCAGCATAACTGGCATTATGTATTATCAATTTGTTCGCATCAAAATTCAGTCAGTGCCAAGTTCAATGAACAGTTAACTGATTACAAATGTTATGTTGATGTGCGAAATCGTTGCCCTCTGAGTCGTCGTGTGATAAAAGTGGCGTTGACCTCTTTGAAATCATCTTCAAAACATCCATTGGAATACTTGAAAAGAATAAAACAGGCAATTTAGTCGCAGATGATACATTTTGTATCTTTGTACCAAAGAGTGCTTATTTAACAATTTTGCTTGTATATTCATCTTTTAAGTTTCTTTGTGTGTATTCTTTTCAGAGCATCTATGAGCCTGCAAAAGACATAATTTTGATATAGTAAAACAAAAATCGTAGGATACATTTTAATTAGTTTTCGTATATCTCTATTATGCTTGGATATTATCTTTTTCCTTTGTCTTCCTCTGCAAATCATATTCTATTTGTTAGTGGATCGCTGTACTTGGTTCGAAGCCAGTCAAGGGGCATTTCAAGCATTGTTTTCTGAGGCGCCTGGCTGGGTATCNTTTTTGTTGTCTGGGGGGGGGGGGGGGGGTTAGGACTCGTTAAGGTATTTAGAGCCCTTGTGAAAGGAACTCGTGAAGTGTTGTATTAGTAGAGTTTCAAACCGAGCACGCGACTGGTGTATTGCAGTTTCTTTAAGTCTCGCTTTTGCTACATTTATCAATTTGATTGACGGTGCTGTCATATGAAATAGGTTCTCTATGCCCCACTACTGTTGTTAATTCCTGTACTTAAGAGGCATTTGATTGCAGGTAGCTACATGAAGAGGATCGTGTAGTCTATTATTAGGCTGTTTTCACGCAAGACATGTCGCAATGGTTGAAATAGACTTGCTTCAAAATGTTGATTGTTTTATACTTTAAAATAATGTAAAAATTATTTTTTATGACAGGTTTTCACATGCATATGTACTCAGACAAGCGTACGTTTTGAAAGTGAATTGTGTCTCTTCGTATGAAAAAAAATTAATCTAAAAATTGGTGCAATGTATAGAAATCTCTTGGGGAAAGGGGGAAGTACTTTTTCTTTCTAAAATAATGTTAATTTTCCATTTGTTAATTAATTAACGTGATTTAAGTAATTGGAACAAATTTAAAATACTCGAAGCATCAATAAACTCTTGGCGAGAAGTCTGGGTTCTCTCCGAAATAAATTTCTGCTTAGAAGCCTACCAGGTTGGCTTGGGATGGAAAAGAAATAGTACCCAAAAACAATTCCTTCGCGTATTGTGAGGGCACGAATTCGGTATCGCTCACACGTCTCAAGATTCGTCGGTCATCATATATCGTGTTATTTTTCAGCGGTGTATGCGATGTTATATTTGCTAACTATGAGTATTAAAATTTGTTGTGATTTTGAAAATCGTTAATACCCTAATAGAGCAAAGAAAATGAAGACATTATGACGTGGGATCATTATTGATTTATCTTCTTCAGAGGAACATACACATACTTGGTAATGACGGAGCTCCAAATTTGTTACATCCTAGCAATTCTAAGACTAATGGTATGATACATTATTTTTTAATTGAATGATTCTGAGTGAAATTCTTAGAATTTTCTTCGCTGTAATTTGTGTCAAGTTTTGTTTTACAGTAAGTTGCAACTACTTTCGTGTGTCGTGCTGCCTCACTGCACGTTGCCCTCTGTTTTTCAGCCATCACTTTCCACAGATGTATCCCTCTGTATCCTCCATTGCCCGTGTCGTCACATCCGCTACAGACATCGCCCTCGCAGTAGTGTTCGCCCCCATCGGCGTTACGCCACCGTCGCCGCTACCTTCGCAGCTGTCCCATTGCCTCTAGTGATGACGCCGCACACGTGGGTGAGCGCTGCTACCCGATCGATGCCCGTGGCTGGGTGACGAATCCCGTGACGTCACGCAGCCACTGACTCACACCCAGCGTGATGGTGGAGGGGAGGGAGAGTAAAAGGAACTGCTGTGTTGCAGCGCGGCACGCTGCTACACGCGAAGCTCTTGGGCCCGCGTTCGAGACCGGAGTATGCAGTGCGGGAACAACTATTGTGTCGGTAGTTTTGCTCTACGCACACATTTTTCAAGTACTGACACAATTGTTTCTTGAACCATGAATGGATTTTTCAAAATAACTCCTCTTCACTTTCATAAAAATTGACAGGTTAATACATAAAAGAATCATTTTACTGTCAAGTTGCATCTAAAACAGTAAAGAATTTTAACTGCTTCTCTCTCACGAAATTTCCTATTTTTATTTAAATGAACCATCTTAAATGCATCAACTCAAACTAAATATTCTCAACTTCTACTAAAATATTTTTGATAACGTTCGTGGTTTGGTATTTTTAATAGTGAAAACTTGGTCGCCCAAGAACGAATCAGTCGTGCATCAATCAAGTTTGTGATTCTGAGGATAAATACTTAAGAGTATTCTTAAGTACTTATGAATGAACGTTTTTGTACATTTTGAATGTGGAAAAAATTGGAACGTCATTTACGAATAAATGTAAATTTGCTCTGAGCACGAATAATAAGAAATAAAATATTGAGACATTGAGATGTTTTTGAAATAACAGACAATCATTGTGTACTTACTTATCTTTCTCGTTATCTTTAGAGCATATATGATCGAAGCGCTACATCCTATGTTCACTGTGATACAGGATACCATTGATCTTAATTACATATTTGACATCCTTGGTATGATTCTACACCATCGAAATATTCAACATGGTAACGAAGGTGCTAATATTTGAAGTCCTTAAAAATCGTCAAACCAATATCATCACAACTGTCAGTATTTATTACTCGTGATTTGGAAAGAGTGAGAATGTGTTAGCAGTGTCTTTTCATATTTCAATACAATACTAAATAAAATTGTCAAGAAAGTGTCATTAAATTCAGAGTGTTTTAGATTTTTTTTGTAATTCTGATTCTGATAAGCAATATAAACTATTATAAACTTGTTTAACATGTTTTAATTTACTTTTCGTGTGATACATATATCTAGAGTGTCTTAGTTTGACATGTGCATACATTACATGAAACGTAGACATATTAGTTGAAATAAATGCTTTGGCAATTATTATTAACAATCATGGAGGTGGAATTATTTTTCCTTGGTTGGGAATGAACATAAGTGAGGGGAAAATACAGAAAGAGGAAAATTCACAGACCCCCAACCCCTTTAATTCGAACCCTTTATGTATGAGAGAATATGTAAGCCATTCGTTGTATCACGTAGTTACTTCTCGTGAACGGATAAAGATAACGAAGTGTAATTTTCTCTTAAGTTTTTCTCCAAGTCGTGAAATACGTTTAATAATTTGACGTATTGAATGCTACTTGAAAATCCGAGTGAAAATGAATACAATAATACAATTTTTCTTAATTTGAATGAAAAACAGTATCATCACAGATCAACGAATTGTGAAATATTACTGTGTCGACGAAGGAATGAGTGCTTTCCTCGCGTCTCCCCACTGTGAAGCAAGGTCATTCTCTCCCCTTTCATTATATAGGTTCGGAAAGACTAAAAAATTCGCGGTACTGTGACGCTGCTGCTATGGGTATTATATCTTTGTATTTGTATTTTTATGGATTTTGAAATAGCCCCGAATAAAGTTATGTAGTTTAATTTTAAAAAGGTATAAGTGTCAATATCTCCATCTAATCATTGAAATACCTCAAACTATTAGCCCCGTGTCACGACGTATCTACGTAAAAATTATACTTCCATATTTTTATTAATTTAGAAGATATTTGAGGAGTTTGTCAGTATTGAATCATTCTGTACAATTCTCAACAAATTATCCTTTATATTATGTATCAAATTGTCATTTGGCGAGAAAAATGATACTCAATTTTCTTATTTAATTTTACCAAATGCATAATATCAGTTCGTTCTTAGAATCTTCTTTTTTTAATCAATGGAATATCAACGGGTTGATCATAAAATGTCAGACCTAAAACAACTTATAACTAAGATCTTAATACTTTCAGTGTTTTCATGAAAAAATGTGTAAGGGAGACACTGAAGTCCGAGGAGTCAAACAATACGCTTTGAAGCTTAATTTTAAAAGTGTACAATTTCGTTGAATTCTGGTGCACCTACCCACATCTCAACACGAACTTTATTTTCAATAACCAGTGCTACTTGTCATATTTATTCTTTAATTAATTATTCCGTCCAGAAAATTGGTTACCAAATTTCATATTCACTCTCCAAAGTAGTCGTGTCGTCCATTTGACGTGTACTGACTCTACTTGTGCATTGGTTTATCCACATGCGTCATGTTGGCAACGAGCCGTTTGGTCCACTGGAACACGCGGTGTGCTCTAGGCCTGTCGGCGCTGCCGCCACTTTGTGCGCTAAAAAATCATTAAACAGAGGCAGCACCGCGAGCGCTCATCCGCCAACGTATCATGCGAGCTCTGCCGAGAGCGAGTGAAAGAGTCTCTTGTCTTCTTTACATGTGTCCTCTTGTGATTCCGCACATTAAGCTTTCATCGTTTCACGTATACCTCGTCACTGGACGTTAAGTGACAGACTTCTTTGACACTTTTTAAGTTGATATAAATTGCCTTTCTATGAAAGGGATAGCGGGAATGTCATGGAGATATCAAATACTCTCCTTTTAAAAACAGATAAAGAAAACAAGAGTTCTAAAGGAACTTCAACCCGACTTGATGTGTGCATTGGAAAAGCGTTCAGTTAAATTAGTGTTTTTCTCGCGTTGGAAGATATCGTAAACAGTTAACTGGTTCTTTATTATTATTATTATTAAAAGTATGTTCAATAATGAAATAGCTATTCAATAAGTGTTTGTTAAGAAAATATAATACATTTTTCAAAGGATTTTTATAATACAAACAATCTAAAACAACGCCTAAATTTTTTTTCTATGGTTATCTATCTTCTACAGGTTCAAGCACATCGACAAAGAAAGCTACTTATAAATTGCAGCTGTACTAATTTGATCGTTCTACAATGTTGAAATTGTCCGCCAGGTCTCAGAAAAAGGAACTTCACATTGATATCGTGGTGAAACGGAATTTTTGTATTATCAAATTCAACTATTCAACATGGACGTTTGGTGAAAAACATTCATCCATTTGTATTTGTAATTCGTTGCTAAACAATTCACTGTGTAATTTCCGTAGATAATCTATTATTATTTCTCTTAATTACTTTTTAATTAGTTATAAAATTGCACAGTATTGGAAAGAGGGAAAGTCTTGACTTTCAATTCGTAATCTACGTGGTGCTTATATCCCCATTCTGATATTTTAATGTCTTTTTCTGAATGTCTTAGTCGCTTTAGATTTGCACTTCATCTGATTATCTAAAAGTATTGCAAACGAATATTTGGCGGGTTTTGTCTATTCTTTTCTCATATACCCCCTTCTCGTTTTGTGTACGTGTTATTCGTATTATCATCCTCCCTTCAGTTGGCTTATGACTTTATTTTTTACGTTTCTTTGTCGGAGGAAGTGTATTTCTGCAAGTCACCACTGTTAGCTCAAAGCGTGGATGGGAAAAGAAAATTCAAAAGAGGAACTTAACGAGGTAAACAGTATTCCAACACTGATATTTTCGTCTTATCCTTTTTTTTTCTATATCGCTCAGCTTAACGAGCTCTTTAAGATGGTTACTCATACAACAATTAAGACATGGGACAAATAATAAAATTATTGGGGAAATTCGTAGAGCACCTCCGTAGAAATTCGTATCTTAGTTAATTATGTCTACTAAATACAAAAGAAGAGGATAAAGGTTACATAGTTTTGGGGTATGATTTGCCGATGTGGAAGTGAGCAGCTGGGGATATTAGGAAGCGAGAAAAAAGTGTCATGTGAAAAAGCATGAATGTACTCATGTATGAATGGTACTTTTAAGTCTTTGAGGATAGTACTGTGGTGGCTAAACGAAGCACTTTGTTTTGAAATAGCGGATGTGTGTCAGAGCAGCATCATACCATACAGGGCAAGCGTACAATAGCAGGGGTCGAAGGAAAGTTTTGTAGAGGACGAGAGAGGACTCGTATTTTATAAAGAGGCGGCGGTTGATTATAGAACATAGTTGGAAAAGTCTTCTGATGTTTAATTTTAGTTTCGGTATGATATTTCCATATAATACGTGTATCTCATTGAGGGTTGTGATGACCAGGGTATGTTGGAATTGTTTATAGATAGTGGGAGAGAGAAAATGTTTGCGATCGATTTGGTAGGATTTAGAAGTATTTTCCATTTTTTGTACACTATCCTGGGAGATGAGAAGATCCTGAAGGGAAGATTTTATAGTATTAACAGCTGGATTTGAATGAAGTTCGTTGTCAAAGTACTGCAATTATGTGGTGAGAAGTTTCGTCTAAGCCTATCCGTCAACATGTTTCACTATAAAAATATTTTCTCTTAAAAAGTAAATAAGTTTCAAGTTATTACTTTCCTGTTTGTGTTTTTGAATCCATTTCTGTTTTTTTGTGTGATATGCTTCTATTCTAAATGTCCTCATGGCTAAATGGGTATGATCATTGCGATAGTTTAGATTGCCATTCCATCTTGAACACATAATGATCGTTTTTAAATGAGATATTACTTAAGAGTGTGTTAAAAATGATAACATTAATTAATCATTTTTCCATGTACATTAGCATGATGAGCTTACAAGTTAGACAAAGTAAATGTTTTTGACTGTTCATTAACTTCTTGTTTGAGATACCTGCGCGGCAACAAAATTTACATTTTCTGATTATATTAAGAAATGTTGTTTGTATAGATACATATCTACATAATTAGGAGCTATATCGACGAGTAAAACTCGTAATACTAAAGGATATGATACCTTCTTTCAACGTGTGTGTATAGACGTGCTGCTTTCTCCCTCTCCACTCTCGTGGGTGCCACCCGTGAGTCGTCAGTTAAACGATCATAAAAGTTTCCCATTGACCTTTCGAGTTTCTCGTGTTGGCGCCTCTCCGGCGCTCTCACTGTAATCCTTGGCAGTTGTTTTCAAATATTTAAGAAGATATACCTGGATGAGGCTGATCACCTTGTATAAATACCAAAAATGACTTGTCTCGTTGTTATTGACAATAGAAAACAGAGGATGTTATTAGTATATTATTGTTCGTAAATGTATATGTTCCTTTTACAGTGCAATTATTCAAATCAAACACATTCACATGAAAATAAGTTTTATAGAATCATTTATTTAATTAACCTGTCTTAGGAAACTGGTATATTACTCCTGATTGTTCATAGAATGAATATTTGATATTGAATGAAAATAGTTCCTTATGATCTTACCGACCCTGCAACTAACCGACACTGACCGATTTCGCTCAGGAATCTCTGTTGTGTTGAGTTATAATTTTGCAAAAATTCGAAATACGTTACTTCACTTTAAAGACGGAATTTCAAAACTGCTTTTTAGTGAGTTTCTACAATATATAAGTAACAACCGATCTAAATTTCAAGTTCTTACCTGTAATATTTCTCTCTTTGCTTTTATGAATGCGTCAGATATTCAGAACAACGAATCAAATATTTTCACTTCTTTTCACTCATTTAAACTTGAAATATCGAAAATTCCAGAAAACATTTGAAAGATATTCTCTGTAATAATACTTACAAACAGAAATAGAGTTGATACTGAAACTTCTATATAGACAATTTCTGTAGAAACGGGGATCATGTGTAGCCGTCAAATGCATTAATGATTTAAATATTTATAAGCTATTTTAAAATATGTGCCAAGAATTTCGAAGAGTTCTTAAAATCATTCATAGATTATATACACAGATATTAAGTACCACGGTCGCTCGATGAAGTGAGTTTGAATGGGTTGTGCGAGACGCGTGAAGTGTGAAAAAGAGTACGCTCGGATCAGTTGACACAAAAACGGAGCGCGAGACAGCTGCTCGGGGTCTAGTCGGGCGTTGGAAGAAGGAACTTCTTGGCTCGAGCTACAGTAACGCGCGCAATCGGACGATCGCACATGAAACACACGAAGTCATTTACGTATTTTACTATAATGTTTCAGATGTTTATTTATATAGGTTGAGTCTAGGGGCGAATATGTCATTGATATTTTTTAAATTTTTAATCTCAAATTTTGACAGATTTTAATGGCGATATATTTTGGAAATGATCAATTGATAACATCATGTATTTGTTAAATAACTTGCTGTAGAAGTATTAAATCCTCCAATGTCTTCATTGGAATTGATGGAAGTAAATAAGTTCATTGCCCCCACATGGTCATACGCAGTTTGTGAATACTTTTTTGACAATAAATTTATTTATATTTATTAAAATTTGTTATTGATTTAGATTTTCAATGAACGTCGTATTATAGCAACATGCTCTCATGTTATTTACAAGTTTGATGGAAAATATTCTGAGGGAGCGGTGTAAACTAAATGTTTTGTGGAATTGAAGTATTTTATGATGCTTTTCAATTTCCGTTCCAATTTTTTCATGTAAAATCAGCACATTATAAAATGGCATTTGTAGTCAGGTTTCAGAGTGACCTATTCCCAAAATACACTCGTTCATAAAATTAACTTGGCGAGAAAATCATTACGTGGGCAGGGAAGTCGCCCTGTTTCCTGTGAAATAAGTGGCAAAGGCATAAAAGAGGTTAATAATAGAACCTTGTAGTTGAATTTAAATAACATGGGAGGCGTATCGGGGAATGTAATGTTTTTTGTCCGATTGCATTCTTCCATTAACATATTGAAGGATCGAAAAGAAGCTGGAGATGTTTCTAGAAAATAAAATTATTTCAGTTCTCAAATATTTTCTTTATGCTTAAATATGCATTTACTATTTAGTTAAATGTTATTTTTCATTTCTGTTATTTATCAAATCCCTTAGGATATTTAGAGTAATAGGACTAACAGATATGCGATAATTCCTTCAGAGTGATTTTAAATGTTTCACATTCATAAAAATTTCACATTCATAAGCGACCGAAAGAAGCGCCTATGTAACTTAGTAGGTAAATGTTGACTACAATTCATGGATACTATTCGAGTTTTGGGAAATATATTTACAACAATGTAGAAAATATATTCATACAACTAAGCGTAATAATAGAGGATTATGACTCGAAATATAATTTCTAAATTTTGAGAAGAGGATCTTCCGGAACTAACAAGTGATGTGTGGAGCTCGTGTAGAGAGATGTCGTGTAGAGAGCACTGTGTAAAGTGTTACATTATAGAATGGGGGACATATGTGGCTACATTTCCAAAGTCATGATTCGGCCTACACGAGAAAATATATTCCTATGTTGAATGTGACCGTTAGTTCCTTCGATGCAGAATAGATAGTTATTTCGAAACTTTCCATTATCAATTCAATACATTCCATATGCAAGAATTGTCCACGATTCTGCCAGAAGATTGCACCACTAAGCAGTTCTTTCTTTTTTACTGATTTCAGGGAATTTTGGATTCACTAAGGGGAGTGATGTGGATGTGAAACCTCAAGCTTAAGTCATGTGTTCCAATTGTAAACGAGTGCGCGATAAAAGCTCGAGTTAGAGGGAGAACATGTTCGTCCAGACCCAGTGACGTCTATGGTCGTGCTCTTGCAACGGTTTACCCATGAGGGAAAGTGGCAGTGCCGCGTTTGGACGCACAGCTGTTGCTGATGGTCGAACTCCGTCACCACCTCTCCCACTCACGACGCGTTCTTCTCTGACCATCTGCGTATCCTGATAGCTTCTTTACTCACGGGATCTGTGATTTTCGTTCTCCAATGCAAAGAGGGTGTTTCTGCTCTGGTGTGTGGCATTTCTCTTTCTATACGATTCTCTTGGCTGTCTTTTTATCTCTATCCTAAAGATATTTTCAAAGTAATATAGTTTTACTTATATTAATAGATTACCGTCATAATTTTGAGTTGTTTTTATAAGATTACGAGATAGGGATTCTTCTATAAAAATGTGCGTCTGTCATACACATGCATGAGGAGAGGTCAGACATCGACTATTCGCGTTGGGTTGATGAATCCATGGTTGGGCTAGCTCCTCCCACGCCACGGGTGCGAACAGCAGGTGAGTCGTGTGGTGGCACAAGCGTTGTGAGGGAGGGAATGGACTGAGCGAGTGCCAAGGAGTCACTAGGTCAGCGACTATGCCACCGCGACCGCCCTCCCTCACCTTAACCGCTTGCGCAACTTTGAGTCCGGTGTATACGCGCGACGGCGCCAGCAGTCGGACATCTCAGGTGAGTCACGGAAGGAGACGGCGACTGATGGACGCCATACGATACTCGCCCAACTCTCTCTGATAGGAGAGAGCGTCTATAAACGAAAACGTTTAAGGATTTTTGTTTGGTTCAGCAGAAAAGGGTTATTTTCAGGATATTTACCTCGCTGCTAGCTCGGTTTTGAATGTTATGTGCTTTCGTCTTCACACTAGCCAATCCTATGATAGGTGGCACAACCTGGATTCTTCCATCTCGCTGCCAGAGTTCTACCATCTCGTTACTCCGATCCTGGAGTCGAACTCTTCTTGTTAACCCCACTGCGGTGCTACAAAATTTAAGTTGTACGATGTATGAGAAAAGACAGATGGGTGTGTTATTTCGGAATCTCTCGTAATAAGTAATCTTCCTCGTTTTGAACGTAAAACAAGCAAAATGTCATCAATCTTAAAAGTAAAAGGTAGATTTGAATAAAATATCAAGACAGTCAATTACTCTCTCTTTCACATAGTGAGATTAAGACATATTTCAAGTTATTCCTATTAGTCCTATATTGGTGCAACACAGTCATTATCAAAGAACTCCGACTGGCGACAACGAGTGTCGCATTTTAATTCACTTATGGATCCGTTTCAAAACTAACGCTGTAGATAATGTATAAATTTACGAAATCTCTCATTTCCAATATGGTTACAAAGAATGTAAAAAAAGTAGTTAGAACACTTCAATAGTTCATAAATAAAAAATTTGCAACTGTCCTGGGATCCTACGTTTATTCAAGAACGCCACTGTGAAAAATTTCACGACCAAGGCGGATCACATTTTACGGTCCTGAAAATATATATTAACAAAGCTACAGTATTTGTTAAATAACTCAATGTCTTGGAATTTTGAGAGAACTCAATTCCTCAATTGAAACGAGAATATCTTTGTTTTGCGGCTCATATATGCTTACTGGTCGAATGTTGGAGATTTTCTTCATTTTCTCTGTGAAAGAAAAAATTCTAAATACAAGTTTAAGCAATGGTTGAAGTGAATTTGTTCAGCTGCAATGCAAATGCCTTAAAAAAATTCTCAGCGAGAAAAGGACTCCAACTTACGACAGCAGTTGACCACTGACGTAGCGTTTCTCTGCTTAACGTATCGTGCAGGAATAGTTAACATTTCATTCACGAAAATTCTTCCGTTGATTTGTTGAATACACGTCTGAACATATATTCTTCCTCTGGTTTTTAGGTATCTTATCACTATTCCTACAAACGGAACGTCGTGTAGTGTGTTTGCTTCCTTGTACACATAACTTCGAACCGTACATCAAAATACATCAAAAGTACGTTTCCATGATAAACCAAAATATAATACAAGTTCTTTCTAAAAGAGGTTGACTTTAGTAGATAGTACTTCGTTGGCTGTAGAATATTACATTCTTTCCTTTTATTTACTTCAAAAAATACGAACGAGGTTGGGTGAAACTAATTACAGGTACATTCATTACTCGATAGATGGGTACTTCAATGGCGCATTTAAACTGGACAGATCATCAGGTAAAAGGGTAACCTCACCGTTAAACTCGACACTTCCTTAAGGATTAGGTCTACGCAGGTCTTCCTGTGCCCGTCGCATGAATTCCCAGTCAATGGGGCCAGTGAGCAGCTATTTCAGTAATGCGTCATCAAGTTGGCTTTGTCACGAAAAATATATTTTTTTAACTATAAAAATTGTGTTGTTTTAAAACAATTGAAATCTACACCAGAAATGATGAAAAATAATACCAAGCATAACCTTACTGGCATCAAATGCACATCTTATCACTAGTCCAGTAATTAGGTGACTAAAAGAAGCAAATCAAGGCAAAAATAATTTTTTCTCGATTTTTTTTTAGTTTTTTGCACATATATTGAAAACAATACATCTTTTGAACGCAACATTCCTGTATTGAAATAATGTACATTAAATTTCCAACAGCTTATGTCATATATAATTTTCTCGCCAGACGAAGGGAAATGGTTCAAGAGCGCGATGAAATTGATAAAAATTCTAGAATGGATACAACAATTATTTTTGGTTATTGTTGAAATCTTAGCCCGCAGTTTTTTTTAATTAAACGTTATCGGTCTGCTGCTAAAACAATAAAATTTAACTATTTTTTTGCATTAGTAATCGACAGTGTCGAAAATGAATGAGCCAGTAGTCATGATGTCTGGACCTCAAAATGGTGACAATGTTATTTATTCATAACACTTTTGTTTATTTCAACATGAATGAATTTACAATAATATAACTAATCTTACATATGTTATACAAAATAGTTGACAACAATAAAATATGAAACGTCATAGGTTTTATTTTTGGTTGGGGCTTAAGGGCTCGTCAACATCGAGGTCATTAGAACCCATTAAAAAAATAGGATATTTTTTTTAGTGTTAAAAACCTAGTGACTGGATTTGGAAACGTAAATCTACTATACAGACAATTGCTCGAGAATACTAGAAGCTTCCAAACATCAATGACGTAGAAATGTTCCATGCAATTTCTTTTGTTCTTACATTTCTTTATTTTATGTGTCGACCTAAGTAAACATGTGGAAAATTGAGCTATTGAAGTCAACAGCCGCTTACACCTTACTAACAACAGAAACCCAACCATAAAAGCTGAAATTCATGAGAAAACACCCTATTTACGAAGATAATAGAAAACTTTCAAGATCGATAAAAATATTTGAAGAAAAATTGAAGTTCAAAGCCAGTCGTTTAATTACTGACATTCAGACGGATGACCGAAGCTACTGCTTCAAAGATATCTTATTGCTTCATTCCTGTCATAAAATGCACTTTTCACGATTTAGAAGGAATTAAATTTTGTGTCAAAAATAAAACGGGAGCCAAAAGATACTCCAAAATCTAATTATTTGGTTTTAAATCCCGAAGTGCCGAGCACTGGTGCACTATCGAGAACTGATGCAAACTCTAGTACGATAAACATAATATATTATTTTCCTTTTAATTATGTTTTTTATGAAAGTGCTAAGAAAAAGTGGAGTTCTACGCACCCCTTTTCTCAGAATTAGGGACTCTCAAAACGTATATTTCCGGCAAATATTGCGATAGAATGTTTTTCACAATTACAATACTTTCTATGTACTACGTAAATAAATTTTAAAAAATCTTTAAAACTCACTTGTCATAAATAGTCGTGTTTGGGTTCATTTTTAGGTATTATGTGGAATTTAAAAATCATAAGATAATAGGAATAAAAATAAAAATGCTCAATTAATAGCACTTTAAAATAATTCTCCAGTAAGTGACTCACGAAATCCATTGGCGGCAGATCGGTCGTTTAGCATAAGTTGGGCGGCGAGGCGACAAGTCATTAGGACAGGTACAAAGTGTCGACTTTAATGATACTCAAAATTTTAAATTCCTTGACCGACTTTATGACCATCAGGAAGTGTCGACTTTCGTGTTTCTTATTCATCCATAGTTCAATGAACTCCTTTCTATTTACTGAGCGGTGCAGGATATTTTCTTGTTACGTAAATATACGAAACAAATATAATTCCGTTCATAACCGGAATTCCAGGCCGGAATTTTCTCGGAAAAGTTTATCTTTGATTTTTGCACCCCAAACTCATTTCTCTGTGATTCTGACTTCGGACGTTTTCACAGCTGGGCGTACTCGCTATGTGCTTCAACTGAACCTTTGTAACGAACTCAATGTTTAGTTTGTTACTCAATGTTTAGTGGGTGATTAGTTGAAGTTATTGACTAGCGACAGTCACTTTAGAGTGAATCATTTCTACTTATCATCCACTGAAAATTCTTTCCCATGACTAACATGTACTTTCATATTTATCATAGTATTCGATATGACATTTTGGAAATTAAATATATATTTAAGTCTCAATAGGTTAAGTCCATTTGTAACCGAGTTCGCTTTGTCAGCTGCCTGAGGAATTATATAAAATTTTATATACAATGTAAATAAGTTTGCATATTTTTAATGTGGCTGTGGTGTACAATAATTGTGCTGCTCATTTCATTAGTGGGTTACATCGGTCATTTGAGTCGAAGCATTATAAATATTTCTCGAGATGCCATTCTTGTATTTATTCCATATGGTACCTTCAACCTTGTATCATTACACGATTTCCCACCTCACTTTGTTAAAAGTTCTTTTCTTTACGCGCTTTTCCATAATTTAAATCACTGACGTGTGTCGAGAGAGCAAAGTCACGGCGCCTCCGAGACCGTGTGTGCCACGAAGTGTCACTCTTTCTGCCGTTTTTATTTCCTTTTTTTAAAATTACCTTCGAAAAGAACCTTGCAAATCTGATAACATTTCAGCTCTATATAAAACGAAAATTCCAAACGTCGAAAGCAGAAAATTTAAACTGTCCAAAATCAAGAGAAATTTGACCTTTTTGTACTCGTCCATTAGATTTCATGAGAGAATTCACGAGAGTCAAGTGGTTATTTGATTTAAGTTTGAAGCATGTGTGTACAACGGATAAATTGTTGACATTTATTATTATATCTTTCAATGCTTTGAGAGTTTTTTTTNCCCCCCCCCCCACACACACACACACACACAAAAGATTTTTTTCTGCCGCATGCTGTCGAAAAAGTAGATTTAGGAACTCTAGGTATGGTCAGTTATAAATATTTCACTCAAGTAAAGCAAGTAAAAAGGCGTTTGGCAGAAATGAAGGCTGCCTTCGAATTATGATTTATGAATTAGTTCTCTGGAAGTGTGTTTAATATAATGTTAGTAACAAAATGTGAGTTTTTCATGATTTTGATTTATTATTTTATTAAAGATGTTATTAGACATACATCGGATATACTTTTCATTAAAGAAGGATTAGAGTTAAACTAGAATGCCATATTTTAGCGCATATTCTTTTTTCTCCATCACTTTCAACTTTAATTTCGCTTCAATGCAATTTTTGTACCCTATGCTTCCTTTGTAACAAAATTATCACATTGTACAACTCGAACTACGTCTTATGCTTCTGTGGTATATCCTTGACGTCCATTCTCTCGTAATTTTAATGACTATTTCTGTGTCGCATTTGCATTTCTATGATTAACTCATTTCCACTTTTCTCCTAGTTTTTCTAAGTTTAATTCGCTGCATCATCGTCGGCTGTTGGCGCCTTCTGGTACCGTAGGCAACAGCCACGCCCTATGGTGTTGTCTTTGACGCCACGCCCGTAACTCGCGTGTACCTATCTCTTCAATGACCTGGGAATTATCATAAGAACGAAAATGAACTCACCTCACAAAGTGATGGATTGACGAAGTTAACAATAAATAAGTATAGGTGACTTGGACTCTAAAACAAGCAGATATTCAAAAACTAATGGTTTTTGAAAGAAAGAAGTATATATGGACCCATAAAGGTGGAAGATGGTATATGGAGACTAAGAACGAACCTGGAGCTAGATACAATAATTAAACACAAGAACATCATAAATCAGATAAAAGCATCCAGACTGAGGTGGCTGGGCCATGTATGCAGAATGGAAGAGGATAGAACAGTGAGAAATATATATGAATGGAAACCGCTAATATCAAAGAAAGAGAGGAAGACCCAAAACCAGATGGAAAGATGATGTCTTAGAAGATAAAGAAATTGAATATTAAAAATTGGACAGTGAAAGTGCAAGATAGGGAATGGTGGAAAGCTATTGTGGAGGAAGCCAAAACGATGAGATAAATCGTTGTAGTGCTTTTTAAGAAGAAGTATAGATGACAAAGTTTTATAGTGTTTAATTTTCACACATTAAGTAGTTATCCGAAATATGAATTTTCATATTTGATTGCGTAAGATGCTAAATACAAATATTTTATTTTATTGCCTTCTTTTTTCCCATGATTACAGATATTACTGGGCGGTGTAATGTCTTCGGGCACTGGGGTGCGATAGTCATTAATAACTTTTTATTCATATTTGACGTAAATGCGAAAATGCGTCAAAAACATAGTTCTTCTCATGAGCAAATTACTAGTAATTATGGAAAGATGGTTTGTATTGATTTTATTTTCGTGTAAGCTAACTAAAGATTTCCAAAGTATCATTGAACTACGACTTTCCCTTCGTCAATACAAATTATAGGAAAAGTGTCTTTGTTTAGTCTTACCTTGTTCCATCACAGTAAACGTTCTTCTTTTTTTTTCGACGTCCGTCTTGAGGTGTCCAACAGCGCCAGTATTCGATCCGGGATCCCTTCCCTCTGAAAACGCGAACGATACCATTGAGCTACAGCAGTATAATGTTTTAAAATCGTGTTAACGTTGTCTAAGATTTGACACCATAGTATTGGTACTATGTATAAAAGCATAAGCTGTGGCAGCTAATGGTACTGTCTGTCCGCTAGACAGCCAACGCTTGAGCTATCACAGCTAACGTTAGGCTGAACTATCTAACTTTTTTTTCCGTGCAATGGATGATGTATTGCCAGCTGCTGTAGCAACTTTCGCAACAATTGTTACTGCATCGGTTATGAAACAAAATAAGAATCAAAAGAGGAGTTTGTGGGTAAGGGCTTGGATTGCTGGACGTGAGTTAGAAGGATCGAAACAGTTACATGAACTACCTGAAGATAAATATAGATGCATTAAATTATGTTCGTGGAAGGGTGAGGATTCTGATCACATGTAGCATTTGCACAATCCCTAGTAGAACGGTTTCTACTGGGTCCTTAAATCCGTATAGTTTATTGTGGACAGCTTCAAACTTTTCCCTTTTTCTTTCAAACTTTCATCGATTGTTTCATGAATATCTACCTTTTCGTTTCCATCCTTACAGTCGCTGTTACGATGATCCGGGAGGAGTAAGTAGCGTTTGCATTTTAAAATTGTTTTATTGCAGTCAATGACAATGAGAACTTTGATAGCTTAGCCTTGCGATCTGCACGATTGATTTCATCCTTCGTGATTTTTTTCGTTCCGGGTAATAAGGTAAATCTTTGTTCCTGATTACTCGAGACCGAAGCTCATTTGGTGGACAGAAAGTTTTCGTAATCATTGTAATAAATTTTTGTAGAATGTGTGTGAGAGAACTCGACATTGCTACCTACAGTTTCTTTGAAAGCAAATCATTGATGTGCTACAAAACTAGAGCAGAAATTCAAGTTTTAATTTGAAATTTATTATTAAAATTTCCTTTGAGCTTCGGGATTTTTCAGCAGTTGAGGGACCAAATCGATTACATCTTCACACATCCTGCATTATAATGGAGATCTTTACATTTACATGTCATGTACTTTTCGAGTACAGTTGTGTGTAAGTTTGTTATGCTGTAAATAGGCATTTTAATGCTTTCTGATGCATGATAGCTTATTTAACCCTGCATTCAAAGACCTATGGAAGGAAACTATAAAATTCCAGTGATTCAGTTGAAATGAGAAGAAACCAGGAGGTCATAGTAATTTTCGAGACATCCTTGAGAGCTCTGTCCATATCTGGTTTTCGGGAAATCTTTTCGCCAAGCGTGGTGATATCTTATCAAATTTTTTCTCGGAATTGCGGGAGATAAATGTAAAATCACACTTCGTTTAAAACGCAATCTGGATTACCAAGTATTCTTACTCGTCTAAAGTAGAGATTCTGTAATTTTCCAAGTGACTATCTCGTCTTTCCACCGTCACGAAACTGGCATGCATTTATCTGTTCGTGTGATCGTTTTGAGTGGAGTGGTGGGGGAGTCTCTGTGGGGCTGGTCAGGGCCACAGCGAGCGCTTCTGTGAGCACACGACGCCGCATGGATGTGACGACCTACATTTTTTCACTGGAACACATGAGCGGGACCTGCGAGAAAAATGGAGACTTTCCTCACCTTTAAACCTCATGTCATCAACATTCGATTTACGAAAGCAAATCTGTTCATTATTTATTTCAGAATTTCTTCAACACTCTGCATCCATTAATTGAAAATCATAATTATAGGCCAGTTTTCTCAACATATCTTGAGATACTACTGGTGACACTTGTGGGTAAGTTCCACCATAGCGGCAAGTTGGAAAATCACGACGTGAATCTTAATTTTCAAGCATTTGAAGTTAATTTAAAATTTACAATTTTGTATATACTTTTGTTCATCCCGTTTTAGTTATAAGCCCAATCAGAAAAACTGCAACAAACTTGTGATAAAATCGTACCTTTTATCAATACAAATTTTCTTGGTAAAAATATATTCATATATTTAGTGTAAACAATTTTTTAAAGAAACAGCAATAAAATGTCAGATAACAGTTCAGCTTGACGGATAGAAATAGAAATATTTTCTCAAACTCTTAAAAGATCAGTATATTGCTGTTTTCTATATAATGTCTTTATTTGATCTGGGATGGAATCTTATCTACTTGAAAGTACAACTTAGTCATAGGTTTGGAATTTTTAACAAATAACTTGTGCGTCTATGTATAAGACTAACATGTTATTTGAGTTGTAACATTCACGTGAAGATGTAAATGCCAAGCTGAAACATTTCAAGATTGTAAATTATACTTGTATCTGCTCCAGGTAACATATAAGTAAACTCTTCATTATCATTATTCAAAGTAAACAAATAGTCTTTTAATTTCGTAATGATGTTTGAAGATAACGCTCTGCATCCTCAAACAATGCAAACATAAGCTATTATACATTTCTTATCGTTGTTTGCTTTCTTAACAGGTCGACTGTCTTTTAGTAGCTTTTCTGAATTTGTTCTCGAGACAATCTTCAATGTCTAAAAATATTCTGGAATATTTTAAATGTCTTGGATACAAGAAATTAACTTAAAAATTAGTAATTTAATGTTCGTATCTTTTTCGGAGTGAATAATGACGTTCTTGAACACGTATTTTATGAAATAATTCTGAATTTCTAATAGAACTCTTACTAGAAAATCGGTTTTTTCTAGGATGTGATACCCGCATGTCCTTTTATAAAATATTATGTCCGCAAATTTTAAAGACACTTTCGTGTTTTATATTTAGTTCATGTGAACGTTCATCATTTTTATTGAAATCTTCTGGTGTGATATTCGTTGTACTAGCTACATTTTGTGGTTTCTTTTCTGTGACTGACATGATCACTTAACTAATTATGTCGCTCAAGAGTAATTTTTTTTTCGTTGGTTATGCCTTACTTTTGCTCTGGTTCCAAAATTTTAGACGTCTTCCTTGACCAGTTACGTGGATTCTCTCAGTGTAAATCATTCACATTAGTGTCAAATTTTAATTTCATTTATAACAATATTACTTTTAATATCCTTCTATATAAATAACGTGGTACAGTTAGTGTCAAAGTCAAACTATCCCTGAACACCTTCGCGGAGGGCAGAGCTCCGCAGTTACATGACCTCGGCACTAGAAGGAGAAGACGTGGTCAGCATCTCGTTCCTACTGAGTAGGCCTGAGAGTCAGTCTGTATAATGAGGTGTGATGAAAAATCCCCATCTCACCGAGGATCGAACCCAGGCCACACAGCCAGCACCTCAGTGCTGTACCCACTGAGCCACGCTGACTCCGTCAAGTTAGTTTACAAAGCTTTATTGCGAGAATGGCGAACATTGGTGGTCACCCGACCGACAGCGGAGGTCCAGTGGTAGCGTCTTCGCTACCACGATATCGCTTAGCAGTAGAGCGGTCCTGCTCGACCGAACTAGGAGAGGTTTCCAGCAAGGATTTCCCTCACCTACTCCAGACAAATGTCGGCTCGGTACCATCAACCCAACATCTCTCCTTCCCAAAATCTTTCAAGTTAAGGTTACGTGGAAGAGCGTACCAAATGGCCCGAACATCACTAAAACATATGTAATAAAATAAATAATAATAATACTTAAACTCTACAGTCACTGGGTACGGTAGACATCTAACGAGTTATCGAGTTGGCTTTGTCACTAAAAATATTTTTATTTATTTATAAAAGTTGTGACGTTGTTTTAGAATAATTGAAATTTACGCTAAAAATGATAAAAATTGTACCAAACACTACCTTACTGGCATCAAATGCTCATGTTACTACTAGCTCAATAATTAGGAGACGAAAAGAAGCAAATCAAGGGAAAATACGTTTTTTCTCTATCAATATTATTTTTTTAGTTTTTCGCCTCTAACATGAAAAAAATACATTGTATAGCAACACATTCCTGTATCGAAATAATGTACATTTCCATCAAAGTATGACCTGTATGGTTTTGTCACCAGACGAACGGAAAAGTCTCAGGAGCGCGATGATATTGACAAAAATTCTACAAAAAACTTATTTTTCCCGTTTTTTTCTTATAGCTTAAGAACTACAAACTTTTAGAGAAAATGTTCTTATACGAAAATGAAATACATTAATCTTCTTTCAAAATGTGTTTTCCCGGATATTTTTTGTCGGACAATCTGTTTATCCTCTCCTGCGCGTGGAAGTTTAGTGCACATCTATGTAGTAGTAAATATGCACATTTTTCCTTGCATCATATAGGATAGATTTAATTTTTTGAAATGTTGTATATGGGAAAGTCCTGACGATGGACCCAAATTTTCGACCTCGACCGACTTCCATAGTACCAGAAATAGGCAAAAAATAGTAAATTTTTAACATTTTTCAGTTTTCATGGATTGAACCATGAAGCAATAGGTTTTTAAAATAAAAAGTTATATTCTTTTTTAAAGTTCTGTAAATTTGCGGAACAGAATTACGGACCATATTAGGACCATAGAAACTATGCGTTATTGCTCTTAAATATTGAAACCTGAGCCAATAGTTTCGCTTTGCTCCCTTTCTTCTTGTTTCCTGATAATTCTTTAAATTGAAAACTATCGAACTGCTACAAAATTAAGCGCTTTTCACGATTCAGAAGGAATTAAATATTGTGTCAAAAATAAAACGGGAGCCAAAAGATACTCCAAAGCCTAATTATTTGGTTTAAAATTCCGAAGTGCCGAGCACTGGTGCACTATCGAGAACTGATGCAAACTCAAGTATTATGAACATAGTATATTATTTTCCTTTTAATTGTATTTTTTTTTATGAAAGCGTTAAGAAGTGGAGTTCCATGCACCTTTTTTCTCAGAATTAGGAACTCTCAAAACGTATATTTCCGTCAAATATCGCGACCGCAAGTTTTTCACGATTACGTACTTCATATATACAACGTAAATAAGAATATAACCTTAAAACTCTGTTATGTCGTTAAAGTGCGTGTATTATATTGAAATATAGAAAAGGTTGTATACATTGATTTCATAGTAAATGTTTTCATAAGATATATTTATGCCATAGAAGAATCACATTTAAATTTTTTTAAAAAATAGTTTCAGCAACTGAAAACTAGACATGACCCATATTATCTGTCCGAATGCGCGGAGGAAAGAGTCGCCGCTGCACTTTGGTAACCACTACCTTGGCTGAAAGATTAAATTTGCGTATTTTAGATTTCTACATTGAAACGTTTAGGGTGGCGACAGCTACCGGTACAATAAATACATTTTACCACATTTTCAAGGCATTTTAATTCGGTCAATTAAAAAGAGATAAAATGTCGAGGAAGTTTGGAGATTATCCGAACTGCATTTTACCACCATCCATTTTACATCAGCTAAGAGAGTAAATTATACTGTAATATAGAATCTACGACAAAGAAGTTTTCAACTGAAAAAAAAAGAAACTTGTAGATGACGAGCTCATTCAACGAAGCATAAAAGAGAATTCCTGGTGTGCGACTTCCTCTCTTTTATTTTATATATCAATAAGGAATGTCAACTTTTATTGCATTAGTCTTATATATTCTCGAAAACTCTTGTGCCTAAATGTATGTGCATGATTGCGATGAACTCCCGTTTTATTGTAAAATCAATTACAATATTCTACAATGCGGCATGATCAATATTTTTCTTTGATTTCTAATAAAAATATTTTATTTGTGGTGAAAGCGTAAAATTTGAATTGGATGGATTGTTCAGTTTTTTCGTATTAGTTTGCTGTGATTTGGAGAGACTGATTAGTTTCAGAAATTCGATATCCATCCTACTACTCAAATTATAACTGCCCTATTTTCCGTAAGTCGCCAAATAAATTCACAAAGATACTGCGAAATTGCATGAAGAAAAATAGTTTAAGATCCCAAGTAGTTCTATTCATGAATAAGATCAATAAATGTGCAAGAAGTTTATTGTCTCGCATTGTTTTGTGCTTGCGTTGTTAATAAACCATTAAAAGTTAAATGTCATTTCTATACTCATGATGAACCTCTGATTTTAAATGTCCGTTCTGTAATCACGACGTTGATTTTGTGAATGTCCCTAACAGAAAAGAAAATTAATGTACTTGTAAACGTTTTCTTCAGCAAGTGTTGTCCACATCTTTCATCCATCGTTATGTGCCGTTAAAGGCAACGCATCTTCCGTTGCCACCACCGTGGCGTCGAATGAAGACTTCCGGCCGGAAGTCATGTTCGGCTGTGGCACTGTTATGCGGACAACTGCTTCAAGCGCGTACGTCTTATTACCACGCTGTCTAAGGAAATCTCTTTTTCTTCTTCTTTCGTCCTCTGGAAGAAAAACATGTATAAATATTATTTCCTTTTTGCAGGAGATTTATTTTCTAACTGATATTGAACTAACTGATCCCAGCTTCTCATCTACACTTGGTTTTTCTTCGAGTATTGTTTCGGAATGTCTAGACGAATTTTGCATTTCATCAGATATGTTGTGAATATTTTGATTCTCATTTACAGAACATAAATTGAACTGTACATGTATATTCTCGAAAAAAAAATTAGATAAAATATATTGTTGCAACACAAAATTTGAGTACTTAAGGAAGTGGTTGGAACATCAACAGTCTGGTGAAACTAGCGATGGAACTGGACTCGAACCCAAAACAAGGTTTTTTGCCTCAAGGGTTCTTACGTCTGAACCATCCATACACCACCTTTACTTGGCCTCCTCAGGTGAGGTTGGGATACAACCCTGTGAAAGGTATAAATGTCATAAAGCGACTCCGAATGTATAGAGGACTTGAACCCCGTTATCATGTACTTACGTGTCAGAATAACATTAGAACTCATTAACTCCCTAATACCAACTCGTGAGTAAGTGTTTGCAACACCATTCGGGAGGAGAGATGTGGTGCAGAGAACAGTACCCTCGCGGTCAGAGATCAAGTTCCGGGTTCCAGACTTTGGTCCTTCACTATTTTTATCCTGTTAGTTGAGGACACCAATGTGGTCAGGTAGTGCATTTCTACTGAGAATAGTGGTCCTTTTGACTTTTGTAATATTTTAAAACGATAAATATTTTTCCAACGGTAAATCCTGGAGTGTTCTTTGTTTTAATACATGGTTCGGTGAAAAGAATTTGGTCAAACGAGTGTGCATGACAATGTATTCAAATTATATCATTGATTTATAAATACTTTCCTTTTTTTTTGCTTCTTAACAATAACTGACACTTCTCATTCAAGTGTTATTAAATTCGCGGAAATAAAATAAACTATGCGGCCGCTCTTTTCGATGGCATTTTATGATAACAATGTAGTTGCCAATTCTGGGATGCTCCTTATTTCATAATGGACCGTTACTTTTCAGTTTGAATCTTTTCATTATGTAGTAATTACTGGAATGGAAAGAAAAATTGTTCTTTCAATGTTAAATTTTAAAGGTACGAACAGAAACGTGTTCATTATCAACTGCACCCTTCATGCTGGGTTTGGGAAAACCCAACGGTAGATCCAATGTATACTTCGGGCGATTCTTTCATTGAAAACTCAACTCGTGTGCTGTATCGGTTGTACGAAAACTTACTTTTATTATTTGAGGGAGTAAAGTGGTAGTAATCTCACTTAAATATTTTCATATGATATTTTATAGATGTACTGTGAAATAAAGCACATTTTTGTCGACAATTGCTATGGATTCCTTTCTATTTCAACGAGTCAGAAAATGCGAACAAAACTATTCTAAGGAAATACCAAACATAGTAAAATATGATTATTTACTTTTCTTCATTCTCCAAATAATTAAAAATGAATGAACACCAAAAAATCATATATTCGTCCTTCGAAGATCAATTGAGCGTCGAAGTGAAGTTTTGATACCCCCTTCATCTCTTTGAGGTGCAGCCTAGCGGAAATCTTTCTTGTCCAAGAGGAAGAATTTTAGCTTGCGAATAGTAGGGAAAACTCTAAATTTTGTGAATTTTGCCTGAGAATATCAGAATTGATTTTACGACTTGGCCCGTGGGTAATTTAAAAATACCGACTTTTTTGTCCAAAATTGATCACTAGGAGCAAGTAAAAACAGAAGTAGACTTAGAATTCAGTCTTTTCGGATACTTAAATTACTTATGCGTTCCTACAAAATGTGAATAATTTTTCCCAGGTTAAAAAGGAAAACATTATTCACATTTTGTAGGAACGCATAAGTAATTTAAGTATCCGAAAAGACTGAATTCTAAGTCTACTTCTGTTTTTACTTTTATTTTCCTGAAAAACAGAAAAAAATAAACTACCCTCCTATTGAAATATATTGAAACTTTTCCTTATAGGATTTCGTCTTGGTTCGGCATTCCTGAGACAAATATTAAGTACGAAATATTGCTGGTAGAGATTCGAAATAGCTCGGTCAATCACCCCACTGCGGCGGCCCACATGCAATCTTAAAGACGAAGTTGTGCGCAAAGCGACCTCGATCAAGCGGCCTCGACTGCACCTCCCGCAGTGCGTTGAATGAATACCCGAAATAGACTGCGTTGTGCAACTCTGCTACTTCTCTCAATGGTCGGATTACTCTTACCCCTCTTCCGAGTTGCGAAGCTCGGATTGGAGAATCATCCTTTGCAAGTGGCTCGTCGGTGAATAAAAGGAGCCACACAATGGCAGAGAGCTGCCGTTTTTAATAACTGTCGATTGGGCTATCTCTGCTGAACCAGTAACATTTAACTAACAGAATGGGATCCCTTCAGGACGGGCCCTTTATGTTAGGGGTAATGACGCTTTGAATGGAAGTTGTTGTACGTGCGCTGTTGCACGAAGATGAATATAAGATACAGTGATTAGACGTGTTCTCTCTAACACACCGTATGTAGCAAGTGATAAGCTTCTTAATCAATTTTAATAGCGTCATTTAATTAAACTCTATTTCCTGTTTAACATATTACAACGGACAGTTTGTTCAAAGATGATTTCGAAAATTAAATAATCATTAAAAATATTGACCTTATAAAGATGTTCTGTCAAAAAGTCCGCGTGTAAAATACATGAAAAGGGTATGTAATTCTGGTGATCCTTCGGTGTTCGCTGAGGATTAAGAACAAGAGGAGGAATAGAAACAAGTTGGGTGGGTCTGAGAGTGCTGCTACCCCGATAGGTAATTTTATTCAAAAAACGTCCTAGAAGACGCATGGCAGATTTCGTGTAAAAATACGAACGTAATTTTTTTGGAGCTATGTATTCAACTACTAAAAATTTTAAATTTTAAGGGAAGAATGTGATACCTATATCTTACAATCTACAAATACACCACGTTCTATGGAAAACTAAATATTGAATCTTATTTATTTGTATGAATAATGTTTGGATACGTTTAATTGAGCTTAGATGCAATTTCATGCCCTGTTTAGCTACTTTCGGTTTAAATCTTTTGGAAGATTTGAGTCAGATTCTTTAAGAGCTGGATGACATACCCAGCAGGTTTTGTATCCCCATCATTTTCATGAGGTAAAAATTGATGGTAATTTTTATGCACCATGTGCTAACCTTGTTTCAATGCACAGTCCTGTAACATTACCCAAGGGACTGGGCACTTTCATCATTCTAGAGAGAGATCATTTAGTTGAGAGAAACCAAAATTTAATGTCCTACGTTTAAAAATAAAGTAATACCATAAACTATCACTACAAATACTTATTGCATAAAATATTTTAATTATTTACCTAGCATTAAACTTAAATTACTCTACTTACTTTAATGGAAGACGATCGTCATCCTATTTTGCTTCTCTTTTGCCTTCCAAAGCTCTGACTTGATTTCGTCTTGTAACCGCAAAGAACTGAAGAGACTTAATCTTGGAATGAAACGACTTGAACGACTGAAATACTATCGTTAGAGAGAGAGGGAGAGAGCAATATCGGCTGAGAAAAAGAATAAAAACATTTCTGTTATGAGAAACCAAATAACCCTCGTATATTTCATCGTTATGGAGAGATCATCGTTATAAAGAGAGATCACAGTATTATTCATATCTTCGACCCCATGTTGAACGAATCCACTTTTCGAACCGTTGGACGTTTCATACGTGTCCACATGATGAGGGGCAATGCACGCGTGCTAGGGCGTGAGGCGAGCGACATCAGGCGACGCGAGGCAACGCGACGGCGCGCCGTGACCGCGCGTTTTTCCCACTTTCTCGCTCTGCTCCGTCGAAAGCGAGAGCGGCAGCGCTTGGCGGCAAGAACACGCGCCTGCTTGCCACCACACCGTGACAGGCGCTTCTTAGGCTTCTCAACTAGCCACTTGGCGGATAAAGAAGTATTTCCAGGTTGCTAAGTGGAATGGTGAGTAAAAAGATCTCTATAACGACGTTTAAAAAGTAAAATTTATAAAGGGTTGTGTCGGTTATATTCCCAATAAATTGAGAGATAAGTATATGTGGAATCAGTGGCTAAAATTTGAACGCCCATGCAAGCCGACAATACTTAAAAGGATTTTCTAATACGAGGATGTTTGTTTACGTGCATATGAGGGGACAAAAATCAGGTAACATTATTTTCTATGTACTAAAATTTACAGGGAAAGTACAAACTATCATCGAGAGTGAATATTTAAATTATTGGGGAATTTGGATAAATGAAACAGGAGTAATAAGTTTGAAAGGAAAAGGTGAATATCCCCTATGTTAAAGCATGGGAATACTTCTGCATGTAAAATTAAATAGGACAATAGGGATGAAATGTTATGAAACTTCACAGGAAGATAATGTAAAAAGTGTTAAACGTAGTACTCTGCTTAAAGACCACTCAAACAATGTGTATGAACATAATTTAGAAGATTGAAAATGAAATATGTAATTCTAACATGGCTCACTATACAACCCCTGCGCGAATGTTCATTTCATGGACTATGCATAATTGTTATACGAGGACCATACTATAGGAAACAGTAGAAATCAGCGACCTCTAGGGACACAGCAGCCAACAACAAGAATACTAGTATATTGCACTGTCGCCGATAGGTTGGGCTGGTTTGCTCAAATTACGAATTTTTGTCCATAGGATCTAACTGCATGGGGAAAACTGAACCAAATTCATATATGTGGTTCAGGGCTTTCCATGTCACATATTCAGTGGATTTTGACATTCTTTACTTTTTGATACATACGTTGTAGCACGAAACTACGTGTCGGGGAGACGTACTTCCAGACTATCAGCCATAACGTGAAAACGGTTGGTGCTATCTGCACACAGTAAACGGAGTTCGATAGGGAATTTTAAGCTGAATAAACTATATTATGAGTATTTAAAAATTGCAATATTCAGAAAATCCTTAAAAACAAAATAGAACACGAGAAGAAACAGAAAAAGACATTTGGGAATAGAATAGATGTGTTTCGAAAGAAATATATGACAATTTCATATATACATTCATAAATACAAGTGTAATAAAGCTAGACGTTACAAAGACAGTAATAATGTATGACAAGGAGGGTATAGATAGAGAGGATGATCGAAGTGAAGGAGGAGGAAATGAAAGTGCAACGCCATTAACAAGGCAAAAGAAGTTAACACAGATACGGCGGTATAAAGTTATTGCTGCGTTAGGAGACGCGTAATTTAAAAAAAGGTAGCAGCAGGTAGTATAAACAAGATCAGGACGGGTATAGACAGGATGAAAGAATTATATGACGAGCAGGAAGAGAGGATACGGTTTGAGGAAGAAAACACTAGAAGGAGACTAGACGAAGTGGAACATCTATTGAAATTGGAATTAGAGGAATTGCTAAATGCTAGAATTAAGAGGTTCGAAGAAGTATTGCTAGAGAAAACTGAAGGTCGAGGAGATAAATGATCGATTAACAGGGTTGAAGGCTAAAATAGGTGGTATGGAGCAAGAAAAGGTGATCGAAGTAATAAATGAAATGCACATTTGAATAGACGGAAAGGTTAGAACGGTTTTTTGAGAGGGAACGAATAACAGTCTCCAGAAAGGAAAAGGAGCGTGGGAAGGTGAAGAGGGAGACGATTATGGAGAGAATGATTGAGTTGGAGGAGCGAATAGGAGCGGAGCTTAAGAAAGTGCAACTGTGTTGCAAAGAGACTTATGCAAGTGTGATAGGACAGGAAGAAAGTATCGTGAGGGGGTGTAGCGAATAAGTAGGGACAAGTAGGCGTTCTTGATCGTCCAAGAAGGGAAAACCGCTGACGAGGTGAAAGAAACGATAGCGAGACGCATGCGAGAGGGACAGCGAAAGGTAAAAATAGATACAATTAGGGAGACAATACGAAAGGAACTATTAGTGGTGGTACCATCAACATACGAGAAAGAGAAACTACAGGAGGTTGTAATGGGGTTGTCAGGACTACAAAATAAAGAAGCTGTGAAACGTAGACCAAGATTAAGAGTAATAGGTCTGGAAAAGGAGTTAAAAGAAAAGGAGGGAATAGAGTCAATGGGGGATAGGAATTTTGATAACCGGGAGGAACAAGACATTTAAGAAAAGGGCGAGTGTTATACATAGGAAAATGAGAGATATGAAGGTGAATTGGATTCTAGAGTTAGACCTGCAGTCTTTCAAAACGCTACACCATCAAGATCGAATATATGGAGACATGAGAAGCTACAGGGTACAGGAATCAATTGAACCAATCAGGTGCTTCAAGTGTCATAGGTTTGGGCTTTTTGCACGGACGTGTATCGAGAAACACGACTTGTGCTGACACTGTGGACAAGAAGGCCATAGATGTAAAGAATGTCCGCGAAGGGAAACTACAGGATGTTGTGTGAACTATCGCAGAAAACATCTGAAAGCAGATCATAGCACACTATCAAGAGAATGCGCAGAGTACAAACAAGTCAGAAGAGTAATGCATAATGATTGATTATGGCAGTTAAAATATACCAACAAAATATCCACAGAAACATAACAGGATCGAGAGAATTAGGGAAATATCTTTCGATATAAGATTGGGAGAGCATGTATTCAAGAACACTACTCACCACAAGGAAAACCAGTGCATGTTCCTTTGTCATTTAGAATAATTACTACATTAAATTCCTGGGCAGTAATGTGTCATACATACGGGGCAGTAATGTATGTCATGCATACGGGGCAGTAATGTATGTCATACATACGGGGCAGTAATGTATGTCATACATACGGGGCACTAATGTATGTCATACATACGGGGCAGTAATGTATGTCATAAATACGGAACTAAATGTAATGGAATTGAGTCATCATTCAGAAGAGAACCACCAAGTACCATTGTGTGAGTAAAAAGGAAAGCAGTTTATTGTTGTGAATATGTATAGTAGGTACAACGGAGAAATAAAGGAAGATATGAATAAACTACAAAAAGCAATAAATGATTTCAAAAACCAGGATATTATAATATGGATGGATGGAATGGTCGTTCTAGGATGCGAGGAGATAGGCAGACTAATAGGACGGGAAGGCAATATAAAATTTTGTAATGGAAAATGGGCTTCTATTGCACAATACGTTTGGTGAGTATACGTTTGTGGAAAGCAAGGGATCTTCAATTATAGATATAACAATGTCAACAAGGATGAGAGGTAATGTTTTGACAAATGGCGTCTGACGGAAGGAGTGCAAAGTGACCATTGTGCATTAGAAATTAAGATAAATGAGGATGAGGTGGCGGACAATGAAGCGGATGGGTAGACTGGGGCTTGTTTGAAAATTCTGAAAAGGTTTTTTCAAAAATATCGGTAGCAATAAGAAGGGAAGAAGGGATAGAAAATAAAATAGATACCATGCAATTATGACTTTTGGACTTAACGATAAAATGTGAAAAGGTGAAAAAAGTGAAACTTGAGCAGAAATGGTGGACGAAGGCACTGACCACTATGGTAAAGAAGGCAAAAAGGAAAAGGAACTTGGCACGATAGGGTAGGCTGAGAATTGATGAGGAAATAGCGAGGAGATACGAGGGAAATTTAAAACGGTAATTTTAATAACGAAAAAGCGAAGTTGGTCTAAATTTTTAGAAGTTCAACAACGGTCATGTTGGGGAATACCCTATAAAATAGCAGCAGGGAAAATTAAAAGAAAGGAAATTTGGCATAGCCTGGGTGCAGATGTAGAAGGAAGTACGTGGCTTGGAACGGAGGAAAGGTTGCTGACGACGTTATTTCCAGATGCGAGTAAGGAAGACGTCCTGAAATATACGGATGAGGAAGTAACAGAGGTGAAAGAAATGACAGAAAGAGCGCTAGGAATGATACTATATAGATTAAGAATGAAAAAAGCGCTAGGTTTTGATGGGATTACTCACGAATTGGTCAAGAATAGTTACAATGGCATTAAAGATGCATTGTTACTTTCCCAGACAGTGGAAGATATCCGAGGTAAAATTGTTTCTTAAGAATGAGAAAAGAGGTCAAACAAACCCATGCTCATACAGACCAATTTCATTAGTGCCATCATATGGTGAAATATATGATAAATGGGTAGGAGAAAAGATAAAGGAACATCTTGAAGAAAATAAATTATTAAGTCAAAACAGTATGGTTACCGGAAAGGGACAGGAACGGATGCAGCGGTGACGGAGTTTGTAGGAATTGTAGAAAGTCGGCAAGAAAAGTATTGTTTGTGTTTGTTTTTAGACATAGAAGGTGCATTTGATTCAGTGAGGTGGGGGATAATACTAGAAACAATGAAGAAAATGACAGAACCACAGTATTTAATAAGATTAGCAGCATCATACTTAACAACAGATATATGTTTCTGAACATGGGGAGTGAAAGAATAATAAAGGAAGCGAAAATGGGATGCCCACAAGGATCGTCAACTCGACCACTCTATTGGATATTAGTAATGGATAACATTCTGAAAAGGAAGGAGACAGAAGAAATTAAGTTCGTCGGTTATGCAGACAATTTAGCAATAGTAGTCGAGGGCAAAAGTCGGCAAAATTTAGAACAAAATCACAAGAATCATTGAATAAAAACAGGTGTTTGGAAAGGAATTAGGGCTAAAATTGTCGGAAACTAAGACAAAAGCAATGTGAGTGGTTCATTCCTAAGAACGCAGAAGAGATCCTATTAGTAAGCTGCAAAGTAAGAAGATACAGGTAGTGAAAAGTTACAAATATCTTGGGATATTTGTTGATGAGTAACTATTATACATGAAACACAGAGGATGTATTAGAAAAAGATCTATAATGCATTGCTGCGAGTACGGTTGAATACGTACAATTGTACGGATTGTCAAGATGTATAAAGGGGCAATGAGAAATATACTTGTATACGGATGCAGTGTATGGGGTCACGTAGTCATCAAACAGATATATGAAAGGAAGTTAAAGCAAATACAAAGGATGTGTCTACGAATTTTCACATGAGCGTATGTGACAATATATAGAGATGCCTTGAAAATTGTACATGGTTTAATGCCGATAGACTTATACATCCAAAAAATGCGATGCAGAAGAAAAATATAACAAAGAAAGATACTACAAATAAATGGAGAGACAATAATTGGAACAAAGAAAAATATAAAAGACTAATTAAAGAATTGCTCCATGGATGGCAGGTGCGATGGGATATGAGTATCAAAGGACGTCTGACTGAAGAATATATACCACAAGTAGACTTTGCGGAAAGGGTTCCGTTTGACTCATCATGTGACAGAGATAACAGGCATTGGCAATTTTGAGACGTATTTACAACGTATTGGGAGAAAAGATGAAGGACTCTGTATTTGTGGAAAGGAGGATGAAACGGTAGATCATGTATTTTGGAATTGTGAGCAGTATGGGGAAGAGAGAACAGAGTATCTATTATTTTTAAAGAAGGCTGGAATTTGGAAGATCGGAGACAGGCTAGAATGATTCGGATACGGGAAAGATACGAAAAGTTAAGAGAATATGCCACCAAATTAGAAATGATACGAGATGAATGTAAAAAAGAAGAAAGTTAATAGAGAAGGAACAGTGAGACACGTAGACAAATGAGACAATTACGAATATGAGACAGACAAGGAAGACAAACGAATAAGGACAATGGACAAAATGACATGACAGAAGATGCCTCCTAGGCCCTCTTCTCCAATGGATCCCCAGAGAAAAGCAGACCAAAGGTGCGAAGGTATTAATGGACCCTTGCAATGACTATGTTGAAAGCAAGGTGATTAATAGGATTAAGTTACGTAAATAAATACGTTAAAATCTAAAATCGGTAAATAAATAAAAAATAAATACAAAAATTTCCAGGATCACGATGGATATCCTTACCTAAGTTATGCTCGATCTTAAATGAATAGATTTACCTCAGTTGAACGCAGAGAAGTCCTATTGATTGTTTTAAAGAATATTAATTCGATATTTACCCAAATATTTCGTCCCAACTTTGTTTTCTATTTTTGTATATAATCATTACTATTTTTGTGTGTTGAATGTTCATGCAGTATAAAGCAATGTTTGGCAAATTTATATATTAATAGCGTAAAAACCGGGTTATTAATTTTTTTTTAAATCCCTTATAATTCTAAAAATACGATTTCTAGAACCCTGTCTTATTGTGTGTGTAAATCTGATTGTAAACGCTATACATACAGAATGTTAAAAATGTATAAAATACATATATAAAAGTTCCATTGAAATATCGAGGAACGACAGCATGGAAATGGGTGGGAAGAATCGTGCGGAGTACATCCAAACGACTGAGTCATCTTTAGGGTACGATTATGTTTCAGCGACGATCAGCATTAAGAGGAAAGAGAAGAGTAACGCGACGCTAATCTTTGTGTCGGCACTGCGACCTGCGCAGCGACTAACGATAAAAGCAACGAAAATCCTTTGCTACGTTTTCTTCGCTCTTATCGAAGCTAGGGTTGTCATTGTTGTTGCGACGTTGAGATTGTATTACGTTGTTCTGCGATGGATTTTGAGCAATTGATAGTAGGTGCGTCCACTGATGAGTCGCGTTGTGAAGCAAAAAGGATTAAAACCACTACAGACGATGTGACTATGGAAATTAATGCCACTAGTAAATTTTGTGAGGTTATTTTGAACGATCAGCTGAACGCAGGTTTTGATGCTTTGAGCATTCGAGCACGCGCAGACGTGACGATGACTCCTATCGTCGCTCCAACAAAAAACGGAGGGACGCCGCTCGCTTCTCCGTTTCACTTTTCCATGTGGTCGTATCGCTGATCGTCGCTCCAACATAATCGTACCCTTAGCCGCAAAATTCTTGGAGTGCAGGATTCTTTGCAGGAAGATAAGATTTGGTTGAGGGTGCGATAATATCTTTAGGTATACCCTTGGCTAAGTCACGCTGACTGTTAATTTTATGTTACGTTGCAGTTATGCCGAAATCGTATGTTTTAAAGCACTGATTATATTCGCAAAGAGAGCGAAAAAGCATTTTGCGTATTAAAGGATTACGACAGAGTAGACTATATTATTGTCTTATTTTATTATTAATTGTTAATACTATTTTGGGAATTTTACAGAGTCATTTGATTTTCTTTAAATTCTTCATTTCTTGAAATATTCTTTTTTATATAATTGTTCAATATTCGTGAAGATTAATATGTATTACTATAAGTAGAGGAATTATAATGAAATTGTTTCCAGACGCCTTTCCTTTTTCCTGTGTCATAAAATTCTACGAAAGAAATAATTTTTGACCAGTAAACCTTCATGCTTGTGACCTTCCATCAAATCCTGATTTTCATACATTTTGTGGGAGAAGGTGCTAAATGTTTTTGGCAATTAATGTAGATGAATAGCGAGACTCTCGTTGCTTATTGCGTGAAATTTCGTCTTAACGTTATTCTTATGTCTGTAGGAGATCCTCTTTTTTTTAGTTTCTACCCCAGAAAATGTGACAGCAAGGGAATAGTCAAAAGTCCGGAAGTCTTTCTATCGTGAATGATGGTTTATTAAGCAAACAAGATATCCTATAAAATGACGATGAAAATATGTAATAGTTGTGTCACGAACGTGACAATTTTTGCTGCATCATTGCTGCTCGTTGACGAGCCCTAAAACCCCACAAAGAATCTAATTTTCGCAACTTGTTTTTATTCCGAGAGAATACCAATCATTGCTTCTGCTGAATTGATAGAGGGAAGTATCGTTGCCCTCTACTTATCTATTGCTCTGGGGATCTTCACGTTCATCTTCTGTGACTTAGTACTTTCTTGAATAAAATACATAGTTTCATTTATAAAATATAAAAAAATCATTGATATTTACAGAAATACAGTGAATAAAAATACAAGCATTAATGATTAATTTTATTGTTACTAATACATTTATTTAGCATGTAAAATCTTACTTCAATTTAATTGATACCCAATTTTATATTCCAGGTAAGATTTTATTGCTACCACTGGGTGTACTTTCGTATCTTGAACAGTATTGGTAAGTGTTTTTCGTTTATTCTTTACATCATAGGGTATTTGAAACTCAACATATGTACTCATAATAAGCCATTATATCTAAGAATCTTTTTAAAATGTAGTAAGACAATGAAATGCGCGCTGTGGTTTACATACCTCGCAAACTATTTTTAATGAGTGGCTAACCCTCCCCCCCCCCTCCTCTATCCTCTGAAACATCCAATACTTCGGTGCCAATGTATTAATAATGAATCCGGAAGTGTAGTTGTTAAGATAGTGAAATAAGAATTTAAAAAACTCGAACTAACGGACAGATATGAGTAAGTTAACAGACAAATTCTGTCCCTCCTCAATCTATCCATCGTTCACCATTGTGCCTCGACTTCTTCTCTTCTGTGAAGGGTAAAGGAAGGCAGAAATTAACTACCGTATGCGAAGATGCGGGTAGGCACGCCCATTGAATGAGGTATACTAAAGGCTAATGTATGGAGGGAGTTTTCTATTTAAGTGGAAATTACGACCGTTTTTCAACCTTTATAATACAATAACAATATACGAGGTCAGGCAGAAAAGTAATGACTGGCAACACTACAAGCGATCTGGCAACGCTGCGCTGTTGTCCTTGATAGGGCACGTGTATCAGTACCCTCCCATAGCTCAGTGCGAGTTTCAACTCCTTCCGTTTACTACGTNAAGTTGTGTTTTGGTTGTGCGTCAAGCAAAATGGAACAGCGGAATTTGGAGCAACGTTGTGCCATTAAATTTTGTGTTAAGCTTGGAGAATCGGCAAGTGTGACGTTTGAAAAGTTAAAACAGACCTATGGGGAGCTCAAGTTTTTCGCTGGCACAAATCATTTTTGGAAGGCAGACAACACGTTGAGATGAACACTGTTCAGGGAGGCCTTCAACTTCAAAAACTGATGAAAACATCGAACGTGTGAACACTCTTGTGAGATCAGACCGTCGTTTAACATTAAGAATGTTGAGTGAACAATTAAATTTGAACAGATTTACCGTTCATCAAATTTTGAGTGAACATTTGCACATGCGAAAGGTCTGTGCCAAAATGGTGCCGAAAAACCTCACAATTCAGCAGAAGGACAATCGAAAAAACAAGTGTCTTGATCTTCTTGACAGAATCGCTAAGGAGCAAGATTTCTTTAGTCGTGTGATCACAGGTGATGAATCATGGATTTTTGAATACGATCTTGAGACTAAGAGGCAAAGTGAGGATTGGCACACTGCAAACTCTCCTCGACAAAAGAAAGCTCGAATGATCAAGTCGAAGATCAAAACAATGTTGATTTGTTTTTTTGGGCAGAAGGGAAATCGTCCACAAAGAATTTGTTCCTCCAGGAGAAACTGTCAACCAAGTTTTTTATAAAGACGTCCTTGAAAGGCTTAGAAAAAGGGTCATTCGCGGGAGACCAGACATTGCAGACAAATGGATGCTCCATCATGACAACGCCCCATGACACACTACCCTCTCCATAACAGAATTTTTGACCTCAAAAGGCATTCCTGTGGTTCCCCAGCCCCCCTATTCACCTGACCTCAGTCCCTGTGACTTTTTCCTATACTGAAAAATATCCTCAAAGGTCGTCATTTCGGGACTGTAGAAAACATTCAAAAGAGTGTAACGGATATACTGAAGACCATACCGGTTGAAGACTTCCAGCGCTGCTACCAACAATGGGAACAACGTCTCCATCGGTGTGTAGCTGCCCAAGGGAACTACTTTGAAGGGGATAACATTGATGTTTGAAAAAAATAAAAACTTGTATATTATCCTCTGGAGTGCAGAAAACATCCTGCTCTCTCGTATTATTTTATTTACATATTCTCGTATATTTAAATCTAGAGGTCTTATCCTCTTTCCTCTTCATTTCCACGCGTTTTCGAGGAAGATACACTTATTTGTTTTATTATTTATTTCTTATTATTGGAAAAACATTTATTTTGACTCAATTATCTGCAGTAATATTCTTATTGCTCTTTCGAAAATCAATACACGATTGGATGAATTTATTTCTAGTATGGAGATGGTAGGAAAATGCAATACTAATAGACCTACCACACATTTGATTGAGAATATATTGTTTTGTTTGATATGAATTCAATGTCAAACATGTTCTGTGACATAATGAAAATAAATAAATTAGTCTTCAACCTTTCATCTGCGAAAGAAGGAATTCTTTGAAAATTAACATTCCTAAAATCTTACTTCTTTATTATTTAAGCAAAAGAATAAAATACATTTCTCAAAATTATATCAAAAATACATATCGTGCATGCTAAATATATATTATTCATTCTACGTTGTTGTTTTTTCGAGATGATTTCCTGATTTGGAAACTATATGGGATATGATTGGGATGTTTGTCATAATGTTTAAATTATGTAGAAATAAATTATTGCGTTGAGGCAGTATGATGTTTTAACTAGGTCGACGTTTCGACAGCGAGCTTCCTCAGGGCCCAGTTGATTCTCAATACTATTCCATCATTAAACTACTTGATCTCCATATATTATATTTACTCGGAAGGAGTGTTTGATTTCTCTCTAATGCGCCGAGTGAAGAAATGCACTGCAATTTGCCGCAGTCATCGAGGAGTACCTTGCTTAGTGACGAGTGAATCGTCATCGGGTAGTCATTGTAAAGACAATTGTAATGCTCTGTGAAGTGTAGATCAAGATTTAAGTATATAAAAAACTTGTTATTGGGCCAATTTTAGTCGAACTGATGCTTGTGTTCAAATCGACTCAGGGTAAATAAAGCCAATGTGTGTGCGTACAACAAGCTACATAGCGATTAATGTATTTAGAAAATTCTTGAGCATTGTTAGATGTTTGTGGAATTTACTTTATTGCTGTTTTTTATTGGTCGAATATTAATTCAATGCGTAGCTGTGACGCATGTTTTAGTGACAACCCTCAACAGTTTTTAACGAATAGTCGTGACGTAAAATGATTTTTTCCACGCATACGAGACCGTCGAGTTGAGAATAACATTTCAGCTGAGTAAACACTTCAAAAGTTTTATCGAATGTAACGATGTTTTCTAACCAACCAGGACTTAACAATTCTCTCTTCTGTTTTTCAAACGATTTTTCAAGTGTTTGAAAATTATTACATTATCTTTTTAGCAATAAAAACTTACTCGTTATTTATTTTAAAAGAAAACAAACATAACATTTATTCGTACCGATTTGTCACTAGATCGTTTCAATTATATATTTATATTTTGTACTGCAAATTTATGCAGTGGTAGTTGTCCGTTGAAACGAGGTTCATATCTAAGGCCGGAAGTTGTGCATTCCGAAGACAAGGCGACGCAGGTATTTTTTACCTGGAAGGATAAGTTGCATACTCCCCTCCCTCCAATCCCCACCTATCTTCACGCTCACTAGTGTCGATGTGGATACGATGTGTTCAATGTGAAACCACAAGACTACCGTTAAAACCTTACAATCACCCACGCTCCAAATCTATAAAATCTGTATATCTCATGCCAGATAATAAAATTTTCATATGTTAAAGTGTGAACTCTTTTCAGCGCTCTCATTGTCACGTAATTATATTAAAATTTCTTCAAAAACAAACGCCGTTTATATTAATATATTATATATAATATATATTATATATTATATTATCTTTCAAAACGCTATAACCAACCACCCGAATTCCATAATTATTTTCGTAAATATAAGACTATTTTTCGAAAAGTAGTCTATGCAGCTAAAGTAATGGAAAACGACAGGCATATACTAAAATCGAAC
>NNCF01133152.1:108767-122512 GCA_002313205.1 Laupala kohalensis | reverse complement strand
AATAATCTATAGTTCGATAATAACTTGTACATGTAAATTTACAAACATATTTGCGTTAAATTACAAACATATTGACATTATATATGTATTATAACTCGCAGCTAACTTTTTATCTTATCTAGGAACTTATGCAAAAAAGAATTGGAATCCGCCTCTGCCTTAGGGCACTTGATCGGAATTGATGGGATGGTCCCTTGCTTGCTTCCGGAGAGTAAATTAGTTTATTGTCCTCCACGTGGTCATACGCAGTTTGTACTGTGTTTTGACTATTAAAAAAAAATGATTAAAAATAAACGTGATATTTAGTAGCGAAAAAGGAGTTTGTGAATACTGAAACTGATTTTATAACACATTTTTTAGTAGTCTGTTTTTATTTACCACAGTATAGATTATTTAAAATGTGTATCTTCTATTTTGAAATTCTCGTTTGCCAAAGCAGGAAATGTAAAAAATAGTGCGAGTTGTGCTCGTTATATCGTCAAATATTCCACACTCGTTGTTTGAGGTGTTGAAATAAATGTTAAAAACATGAGACGAATGTATGTCTATTCATTGGGTGGAGTATACCTCCTTACTTTACACTTCTGCAGTTCTCTTTCATGAAAGTGAGAGTCCGTACCACAATTTATTTAATATGATGCAGTCACTAGGTACTTCCATTCCATCAATATCTCACGAACCCAAGAATATATTTCACGTAATGAAAAGTAAATGGATGTGTTAGCTTAAGTACATTATATAAACCAATTAAATGAGTTCTACTTGCCATCCTAGAAAAAGGATTATTTTCGTGCTAAATTGGATTATTTTGGACTTTCTTGTCATTACTTGCTTTATTTTCAAAAATATTACTCGTATTGAGTTTGTCAATTCGATATTTTTAAATAATTTGATTCTTTTAACATGGTATTGTACCGGAAAATATAGATTACTGTTTCGGTGTTTCTTCGTAAGGTTATTTGTGGTTCATTTTATTAGTTCAGTCAGCTTTAAAATTAATATATTGTATAAAATCATGGTTTTGTATATTCAGAACAAACTTCACGACTATTAAACGTCTTTATCATATAAAATATTGATGTAATAATATTCTTGGTCTTTAGTTTTAAAAAAAGTGCGAGGAAAAAACATCCTGCTTCCGTCCTTCATCTCCTCCTTTCCCTCCTACTTGGACGCGTGCGGTGACTTCGAGAAGAGCATCGTGTCCTTTGGGATTTCTCTAGGCCAAGGAGACTCACGTAGGCTTCAAGTTCACTCAAGCTGTTGGGAGGCGAGTCGCATGGAAAGTGCTCACTGAAATTTATGAAACCCAATCTCATCATTCTTTCTCATACGTATTATTCTCTCGACTTCATTCGAGTTGATTCGAGTATAATAGTTTTACCCGTTTGAGCTGAAAGAATCGGAGACACTCTTCGCTATAAATTACACAAAAAATTGGTCTGTTACGAAGACGAGGTCCAAGTGTCCGTATGTATTTTGACGCGCCAATTCCCTATTGAGAATTGTTCCATCACCCCGGTATTGTTTTTCGCAATAAAAAAACTGGAGGGAGATGGAGCAATTCTGGCGTTCGGATTCTCCACATTCAGATTCAGCGCGTCAAAATAAGTAAGAGTACATAGATCTAGTCTATAAAACAGACCTTTTTTATTATTATTGTGTCTGTGTTATTAGCGCATGAATATAATGAGCATGCATATTTCGTTGAATTTGTAAGACTCCTCATTAATAACTACCTTTCCATTAATTCTCGACATAATTCAATTTCATATACTTGTTATTTGCATTTACTTATATGTAAGGAGGTGAAACATTCTAGAAAATACTTCGATTGAAGTTTTGATATGAAAGTCTGACGAGGAATATTTATCAATAAGAAAGATATCTTAAACATCAATAAAATATGCAGGCAATTGGGACACATCTTTTTGAATGAGCAAAAGAAGATTATGTGACAAAAGTTGTAGTCTGGTCATTTATTTATTTGCTTATGTATTGCTGTATCCTATTTTTAATTCTCTTAACGCTTCCTCAGTGTCGAATTTCGCTCACCTGTTGAGTCTCTTCACAGAATGTAATGTGATACATAAAAATCAGTAATTCATGGAATTTGTCACGAAACACGGAAAATTTGGGACGTATTTAAAAAGAATGTGAACCAAACAGGAAAGTAGCTGTGTTAGTGGGGCGGGAGATGAAACTGTAAACATACGATGTATCTATGATAGTCGAACCTCCGCACTGACAGAAACAGGAACTGCGCCGGATACAAAGTGTAGGTTGAGAAATGACTAGCAAAAGACATTTAAATACAATGGACGAAAGAAAATATTATTAGAAGGCATGATTATGTATAAAGAAAAATTGGATAATATAAATGGCAATATTGAATATATTGGAAGTTTATTTATAATTTATATTTTTGATGCTGTATTTGCAGATATTGTTAAAAGTGGAGAGTTAAAGAATACGAGTTATTATTTCAACACTGTGAACATGAAGGAATGAGCTAATAACTCATTTTTGACTAATAACTCAGTTTTACGGCAAACGAATGACTGATGATGCTAGAAATTTTGAACGAAATAATGTGGGGTGTAAATTTTTACTCGTATGTCATTTGTGTGTTCACATATCCTACTCACTTCAAGTTATGCTACTACTAATGCTAAGATAATTTCTTCACTCACATCCTTTACTCGTCAAGTAATCGGACTCTCTGGGTTTCTATTTTGCACTTAGCTTGATATTTTTTAAAAAATATTACTTATATCTATCCACTTTTATGTTCCTTAATGAACATTATTAGGCAAGTTATTGATTCGAGTATCATAATACCAGAATTACTGACTCAATTATCCATTCCGTGTGTCCGTATTATTTATATGGTCCTCTCGCTCTTGAGAGAGTAATAAAATATTAACTTGTAACGTGTACTTAAACCCGTGCGATAAGAAATTACAAAACTTTTAGTTTTTTCGCGGTGTATATGCGACATGTCTGATACGTTTTATACATTTTTTAAATCTGACCCTAGAATGACGAAGCTCTTGTGAAATTTTTCAGAAGAAATTCTAGATTATTTTTAGAATCGTTACAGCCTCCATATTCTCTACAGAATGTACGAGTAGTCGTGTCCGCTATGATCGCCATGCTAATGAGAGTCTCTCAAAGACAACTAGGCGGTGACGGGCCCCTTCCGTCGAGAACGTCTAGGGCGGAAGCGCTGCAGCTTCTTCTTGTGCCCGCTTCCGCTATACTGTCTTCCTTCTGCGGCCTGTCACCCTAGCGCCAATTACATGCGTCGCGCGTATACTGGAATGTCCGGGACAAAGACGATTCGAAGGCTAGCGAGGTTTATTCAAGAACACTTGGACATCTTTTGTTTGTTCACTGTCTCTCAGAGTTTGAAACATCTGTTCAGTAGTTTCCTTACTCTGTGATCCTTCATTCGTTTTTATATTTAATCATACTTCTATTGAAGTATGGCAACTAAGTTAGCTTACCATCGGACTTTATACTGTTTCCTCGTATATTGATCGAAAGATTTCTTATAATTTTCCTAAATTCTTCGCATTAATTGAATTCACGATTGTCATTGCACCTTGTTTTTTTACGGTATTTTTGTCGATTTAGGGAGGTTTACTACTGGGATAGTACTTCTTCATTATTACTACTATCGAGAACTCACTTATTCAAAACATTACGCTTTTTGACTGTATCAGTATAATTGAAATGATCCTACTCAATGCAGGAAATTTTCATGAATTTCAACATATAAATTCTTCGTTAAACTCTGTGTGTGATAAAATGCACTGCGACTTCAACAAACGAATTTAATTATTGCTCAAAACTAATGCAAGAATTTCAGTTTTCTTTTAATTGAGATTTTATTGTTACACATATCTGAAATAAAATGCGAAAATTTACCCAGCAATGATCTTTCATACGAGTTAGGCAATCAAACTCACTCTCTCTTTTATACGAACCCAAAGATGCAACGAAACACGGTTTCATTTAGTGTATCACAATGTTTCACGTATATTATCACAAACACAATTACGATCGCGTAAAAAAGAAAACGCTGTGTAAGTGACCAGAATAAGCGAATTGTTATTTATTATATTGTAGTTTTCTGGGCTACGTGCGTTCATATGAAAATCCAATGAGTTGACTTTATTGATCGCTTAAAGATCTGATTTACTCAGTTTTACAAAATATTACCACAGTTTTACAAAATATTACCAGTGGTGCGGCGATATAGAGATAAAATATTTTTTCAGTATATATTTAGTTTTATCCATAATTGTCGGTTCCTCCCGTTTTAAAGAAATGTAAGGGATGTACGTTTTCATTACTCAGTACATGTGTAGGGAAATATATAATACGCTTTCAGACCGTGCTGTGATATAGATAATTTCAATCCTGTTTCTCCAGTGCACGAAAAGCAACCACGACCCACTGACTCAAAGTCACGTTGGTCGGTATTAAATGTTAGCAATTGAATTACAGTCCAAGAGACCTTCAATTTACTCTGCTGTGGAACCCTGACATTTGGGTTACTTTTAATTTTCACTTAAGCAAGTTATTCCATTTTTTTATGTTGACTAGAGATTTGAACAAACTATTTGAGTCATTAAAGATGTTATTCCTTAAAGACAATGCGAGTTATTTTCCTCTTGAATAACAAGTCATTACGTCAGTGGAGAGTTTTCAAGATGAGTTCGTCTTGCCACATTATTTTTCACTTTGATAAAAAGTATGAGTAATATTTTTGTAATTATTAGATTTCGTAATGAAGTCAAAATGTGAAAACGAATTCTTATATCGACGAAATTGTACTGTGCAATCTCATTGCTCATATAATATTACTAGGTTTCGATAAGATTTAATATTAATTATCTCGACTTACAGTATTAATCTATACTTCAAGAAAGAAAAATTGTACATGTTGAAACTGCTGCTTTTCTACTCACGATGCAGTGAATACACGGAAGCCAAATGTACATGGACACTTGCCGCGGAAGCAAGACTACGCAGAAAAAAATACCTGAGCTGGGGTAGCTGATGAATTGGCTGCCAGTCGGACCGACAATACATGAGCTCGCACAGCTAACATCCGTCTGCTATGACGTGAATTTTCGACCCTCTGAATCACAGTGTACAGCATTAGCTCTCACAGCTGAAGTAGCCAATCTACAAGACAAGACAACCTATATAGATGATGTAGCCAACCGGTAAGCATGCAATTTTGATTCGACGTGAGTCTACTACCTGCATGCTTTCTTCTAGATATTTTTTCTCGACTTTCTTGACAATATTCATTNATAAAGATCACGATAACGTTTTTTTTTTTTTTTTTTTTTTTTTTTTTTTTTTTTTTTTGACACCCGTGTTCAGGTATTCGACAACGCTAGTATTCGATCCGGGGTTCCTTCCCTATGAAGACGCGAACGCTACCATTGAGCTACTGCAGTATAATGTTTTAAAATCATGTTAACGTTGTCTAAGATTTGATACCATAATATTGGTACCATGAATACGTAGTAATTTAGTAAATACGTAAAATAGTAATCATCTCTAAAATCTTGAAAAATATACCTTTCAGTACCAAGAAAATAGTTTTTATGTATTAAAACGTTTCTTTATTTTGAATATACTTGAACTTTACTCTTATCTATTTAGATTAATACATTTGAAAATATCATTATTTAAAATAATAATTAGGTATTCGCCAACATTAACTTTCAGAAATTCAAAATACCATCAGCGTACGGTTTCTCGACGTGAAGAAAACGCTGTAAATATTCGTCGTCTAGTCTTCAAATTTCGGGGTACGCATCGTTTGGATGGCGTTGTTTAGTCGTTGTAATGAATCATTTTGCTCAAGTAAACAAAAACCATGGTCCATTTGACTCCGTAAAACAATTGCTGAGGCTGCGTCGCCTCAGTCATGAGTCAACGAACCGAATGCATAGAAGGCAGCGCAGCCGAGTGTCATTTAGCTGCAACTACGAACGAGATCAGCGGCGAGGAACAAACAGTTCTTGTAGCTATGTCGGATTTTTGAGCGGGGCCGAGCTGTTGCGCGCAAAACGTGTAAGTTATAGCTGTTGATGTAACTTTCTTTCTCCCAGACAAAACAGCTTTAGCTTCCGCAATGACAGAAAATTGGTCTCGTTCAGATGAAAACTGTTTTAGGGCAGCTACAGCATAAGCTGTGGCTGCTGATGGTACTGTCTGTCCGCTAGATAGCCAACGCGTGAGCTATCACAGCTAACTTTGCTGAGCTATCTAACTTATTTTTTCCGTGTACATCAATGTTTAGTCAGTTTTGTTCTTTCTTTTCGCATATTGTAGTATGATCATCTCGGTTTTTTCTAGGAGACTTTTGTCTCTCCCTTTCTTAAACGTTAATCGTTTTAAAGATCGCATTAGAGACGAATAGTATGTCATCATATAAATATGTTTTACCCAGTCATTTATGATTTTTAACGTCCATGTGATTAACCCGCATGCAATACATGATAGTTTTCATAAAAAGAATCAAATTTATAAATAGGATTTGAAAACGTTGATTAAAGTAGTAAAATATTCCCGCAATTCAAGTAAATATCTCAATGTTGAGTTTTCTGGAAACATATTTTTTAATACAATATCAAATGAATGATTCCGCAATAGAATTTTATTGGCATGTATTAGCGAAATAACACCATATATAAATAGTATTTTATTTAAATAAGTATATTAAAGAATTAATTTGGTAGTAAACTGATTTTCAATTCTTTTGAGTGATTAACATTATAGTAATGAATATGAGTTACATGTATTCAATCTATTTAACATTGACGAAAAAGTTAAAATCTTATGTATTTATCTTCAATATCGTTACGTTTATCTATAAATTGAAAAATAGGTATAGTTTTACCAGTATTTATTATTTAAAATAATTAAAGCGAAAGCTTCTTCGCTACATCTTCAGGGGAAAGTTCTGAGAAATACCTACTAAAATAAGTAAGCCAGGGTAGCCCCCTGCATGAAGAGCTTGAAGATGCTGACTACTTCAGCGTAATAGCTTTTGCTTAAATTATTTTGAATAATAAATATTGATGAAACTGCACGCAGTTTTCAATTTATTGATCTACATAAACCAATCAATATGCTGCCAACTATCCTTATTTTTAAGTTTTAAATTCAAATGCTATACAAGTCTGATACATCCTCAGAGAATGGGGAATATTTTGAAAAAAATAATTCTTAATACTTTAGTTCGGGTAGATGTGCACCAGCTGTGACCACGATGGCTCTGTTTTGCGACGCATGTGCAGAAGAGTTTCTTACCCTCTCGATCTTTACGAATCGTTCTTCTCCTGTCCGGCACGAGCATTGACTTCTAAACGGGAAAGGAGGTGCGCTCTAGACTTGGTGACTACGTACGTAGGTAGAAATGAAATAAAACCGCTACAAAATTAGTTCACATAAGATTCTTAATCCCATGGAAATTTCTGAGTCGCTTGGAATGTTCAGCAATAAGCTGCTTTCAAAAGTGATACAATTGTAAGGTTAAAATCTACCCTCATATATTAAATTTGAACTTGAGAATATCTATAGGTAAAATATATTTCACAGGCAAACTTCACGAAATAATTCATAAGAAGAACCAAATGCTAACACGATGATATGCAGATCTCCTCTCCCGAAGTGGAACACCGAATCTATTTTAACCAAAATGTACATGTGTACCATATATTTGTAGGGTAAGGAGCACTTTATAAACATATTTACCATCTTACAGAAATGTAATGTTTAATTGTTGTTTCACCGTTGCACTTCGCCTCAGTGTACAATATTGCGAAATAAAAGATGTCAAATGCTCTGTAAAATATAAAATACCCGCGTGTTACACCACACCACAAGCCCAGATGCGATTTGAGTATTTGTTTGGGTAGAAGCGGGATTCAACCATAAACCACCACCCTTATGGTAGAGTTCGCTGCCACCAGCTTGGTTTCCCAAGCAATCAAACACACGTGTAATAACAATAAAATATTCCTTTAATACAAGTTAAATTGAAATCTGCGTATTTACAAACTTGAACGAACTCTCAAATCATAAATACAAGTATGAATTTGTCATTACACAGTTAATGCTCTCTGAAAGCATCAATTACACACAGATATGAATACTGGTGTTAACAATTAATTCGGAAATCTACCCAGATCATCGGAATCTCAAAAATTTACAAGTTGCTATCCCGAAATAATTAACTGTTCCAAGTTACGTCATTCGCACCTAATAGCAATGTAATTGAATTACCGCAGCAATTCTCATTGGTCCGACGACCAATAATAACCAGGTCATATCTCAAATAACCTGGGTACTTCCAAACACTCCGCAGAAGTTTCAAAGTCTGAAAGCCTCCGATGATCTTCAATCCTCCCAATATATACGGAAGCGGAGGTCACGTGATCACGCCTTCGCTACCGTACCGAGCACTCTACATCATCTTGGTCACCCCTCAGCTTATGAGAACAATGTGTATTTACCGATATGCCAGTGTCCTTCTCGGGATGGCAATTATTTCAGCATCCGGTGGAATTTTCCATTTATAACAGTCTTTCTTTAGGGATTTTTCCGGCCTGGCCTCGGTACACATGGCGAACAAGTCCCTCTTACAGAAATATTACAAAACAAAGGAAGACAAGCACCGTTCGGCTGGAGTTCTTCGAGCGCATTGCTCCTTCCCGGAAAAGCAGGAGGCTGGTCCATACACTGAATGGAGAGGCTTAGTGGTCACTTTTCCTTATTTGGCGGCGCCTGGCCCGACCCGTAATCCTCTCAAGAATTTCCGACTAGCAAAATGCGTGAAAATCTTAATATTTCACAAATCGATAGACTGAACTGGTCTTGATGTTACACCGCGGCTTTTTGTGGTTTCGGTACAAATATTCATCCCCATTGATATTGGTATACAACCCATATCCTTCACACTCAGTCACACCAAAATACATTACATACATTACTACTAGTTATTTCAGTCATTACTGCGTGTAAACAAACTTCTGTTATTCACCCTTCACATTACATCTTTCTCCTCTCGAGACATTTATACATATATTTGAAAAAACTCGAGCTCTTTTTTGTTTCGCGTACTTTAGGAATGAACTAACTATAAAAAGAGAATAAATATAATCCTTGATGTGAGTGAACTAGTATTATTTTCCTTTCATAATCCTGGGAGTGTCCGGAGGCGTATTATAAACAAGAGAGTAGAATATAGGAGAGGGAGAAGACAAAACCTCTATTCTTTTCCCCTTTTCCACGCATTTAAAAGTGAAATATCGGTAAACACAATTTGATTTTTTCACATTTGAATTAACAACGTTTACTATCCAAAACGAGGTAATATCTCAATTATTTCGTGAGATATAGTAAAATTTCCACAAATCACATTTATCATCCATATTTACGATGTTAAAATCGGAATATCAATAAATGAGTCTCGAAAGCAACAGTATCTCAATGTAGTTTAGTCTGAGAAAAGGAAATATCATTTAAGCATTCGGCCATAAATATACCTTATAGTGAAAAAAGGAAACTGAAATGGAAATCATTAATTTTCAACAAACATCTTGGATTGTCATCTGTTGGATTCGGGTTAAGTTACTCTAGAGTCTCTCAAAAAATACTCACTGTGCCCTAAAAGAATCAATGTTCTTCCACCTCTGATTTCTGTAAAAATTACAATAAGTATGGTCTGCAAGTATGCACCGCAAAAGTATTGGTAACATTTCTTATTCCTTGAAGAAAAGGTAATGAACATGCTTAAAAAAAGATGTTCAATGAGTCCAGGATAATGGCAGATAGCGCCACTGTACAAGGGATTTATGCCACACATCATTAAACTTACAGACACTAATCCTGAAGCGTTAGTACCTGTTTCTGTGGAATGGTATTCAGCATTGTTGGATACTCGTGGAGTATGCAACTTAGCAATACAGACGTAAATTGTTTTGAAGAGAAACTTATATTAGTGTGTTTTGAGAGTGTTGTGAAATCATTGAGTGTTTTTATTACAGTCGACTTTCCATTACGTCAAGTTTTTGTGAGAATGGAACGACGTGTCAAGTCTATTTTTGAGATTCCTTTACACTTACACACCCATTTGTAAATGTTTTTTTACATTATAATTCTTAGAAGGCAGATGTTTCGTCACGAAACATTAGAATTGCCATTGCACAGACTTGGCGGCTCCAGACTTCCGGTTTGGAACATTCTTCCTAAAAAATCAATAAAAAGACGGCACGAACATTCTATCTGAATTAAAAAATGATATTGAAATATTTAAAGTCGACAAATCTAGTAAATCACAGTGCACTGTACGGCAAATATGACTTTAAATTTGATCTAAATTGTGTAGTGCCATTAGACGCGCGTATGAGACACGGCAAAGAAAATGATTTTGAGTCATCACAATGCGAGTCAGTGCATAGTCATCGATCTGCAGGGTACGTGAGTCAGCGTGGCCCTCTCTTTCGCAAGAGGCCGACTCGGAAAAGGAAGTAATCGCTGGCACGCACTAAGGTGATTCGATCCCTCGTTGCAACATTAGGTGTCGCAAACACACATGTACTTCTCGGAGGGTTGTAGGAGAGAAGGTATATGTGAAATAAGATTTACTGGTGGAGTTTTACTACGCATTTCTGTGACACGAAATATCAATTTACTCTCAAAGAACTACATCACTGTTGTTGAAATTAAACCTACAATTAATTTCATACAATACGACAAAATTTCTGTATTCTCTTAACAGTATCTAATAATTATGTATTATTATAGAAGTAAAATATAATTTACTTAAAAAATTTCATTCTATTCGAAACTTATCCCAAATTGGCGAACTAAATTCTCATGTGAATTGGGTCTATATTAATTGCGAGCATGATAGGTCTTCTCCAGGTAGAAAGAAATTGAGATGTAGCTAAATGTCATATTTTTGTATAGGTCACTCGTATTTTTTCACACGGACAATTTTAACTTGATGTATCAAAACAACTCCTGTGAAACACTTTTTGATGCATTGGAAGTGTTTGATTGTACGTTGCTTACACTAGAATCAAGGTTCAGAGGCCAAAGTATATTTCCATACTCATCTATTAAATTTGAACCGATTCTAATATTGAAAAGCTATCGTAAAACATCATTGAAAGGTCATTATTACTCATCCTCTCAAAAATGTTCCGGAGAAGGAGTGAGGAATTGGGGAAACACACGTTCATTTAATAATAATAATAATAATAATAATATAGCAATAAATGAAATGAACAGATCATATTTCTTTTATAATATGTTAAGCAAATCTCTTTGAAAACATGCAAAATTTATCTTTACAATAGTTCACAACACGGTACAGCTTTGTGTAAATATGGAACTCAGTAGATTTAATCGAACTGCAGATACCGACAGTTGTTAGTCCCCTTCAAAAATCGATTAACTTGTAAACGAACGATTTGGACCACGTGGCGCAAATTAACTTTTATTCCATGTCAGACAGAAGATAATTATAAAAATCTCTCTTTAAAATTATATTTAATTCTATACAAAAAGAGTTCAATTCATTTTCGTAGAGTATTTAAAAAGAGGTATTAAGGGATACTTTTTCCGAATTTTGCTCCTTTTAATTCAATACGAATCATTTATGTTCTACGCCAAGAAGCAGGAAGTACGGTTCCAGGAAGTTCTAGCTTAACATATTTGTGGTGTGAGTAATGCTAAAGACGAAGCTGTAAGTATTTCTTTCCTGAAGTTGCAGATATCTTGAAAAAAAATTGCGAAAGTTTGAACAGAGAAAGACGTATTTTTGACGGTTACTGGTACTTTTATAGCTACCTCATGTATTAAGAGGTATGGAATTGGTTCTAAATTATAATTGCAGATCTTCAACACAACATTTAACAAAATTTTATTTAACGATGACGTACTGCGACCACTTGCGGATCTAGATAGCAATCAAGAGGAGGGGCTAAATTTTATAAATATTATTGTATATATTATTGTAAATATTATAGCGATTTTGTATTTTTATATAATACATCAATTCATCAAATAGATAATTAACAATTCATTAAATAGTAAACAAATTTATTAATTGTTTAACATGGCAAATATATACTAAAGGATAAAGATACTTCAATATTATTTGTTGAAAGTTCAGGTCCAATGGGGTAGGGGGACTATGCAATAGAAGCTTTTTAGCGCCCCAGGGGACTTACATCTAGTAAGTACGTGTTTGGCGAACACGGGGCCCCGAGCTGAGTCTGGCATTACTNCTGACCTCCCTTGGTCACCTCTTGTTCTTTTCGATCCCGACGCCATTAGGGCTAGGGTATCTTTCATTTTCCTCATTCCTCTCATTTTTTGTTCTACCCCTCATTTTTTGTCTCCCCTTATTTGTTCCCACTCATTTTAGCTCCCCCTCTATTTGATGTATGTTGTGAGATATGTTTTGGTGTGTTGTAGATCAGGAGGGTTTTTAGTGGGTAGGGTTGAATCATTCGACGAGTCCCACACGCGGGGGGAGTCATGTTGGCTCTCCCTAGTGCGTAACTGCATTTTCCCTACCTGTACAAGTTTTAAGGGCTCCAGTGACTTTTGATGTCGACATGAGCCGTAAAGCCCCACAAAAAAATAGAATAAAGAAAAGAAGAAGAAGCTTTTAGAAAAATTTTCTATATCGGATAGTCGGAGTCAGTGGTAGATCTATGGGGGAGGGCATAGGCTTCTATTGCATTCCAAAGGACATTCACTCATTCAATGTCCAAGGAACTAATAATGTGCGATGAGTAATAAAAGGAACATTTTTATCAAAGAATTTAACTAAAATTGTAGACTTCAAATTTCGTTTACTTTACGATTCAATTCTTTAAAATGGAAAGAAACGCAATGAGTCATATGCCAAGCAGGTAGAATATTTGTGATTTTCAAGAACACGATTCCGGATATGAAATGGTAGGGAAAGACGTATTGAAATTGCTGTGTAGTTGATTTCATTTGCTCTCGATGATATCCCCATTTCCTGACAAAAGTACCTATAGAACCCTAAAATGTTAGTAACTAATCAACGAAAATAAGCAAAACAAACAAGAATAAATTTTAAGACTTTTTCGAAAGAAAAAAAAAACGATTTTAGTAAAACAAACTAATTTCCATCAATAACATGTGCATTAAGAAAAAAATTCTTCTTAGAAAAGCAAATAAACAATTATCCAAATTACATTATTTGGATTACTTTGTTCTGTGTTCATTCAAAAAATTTGTATACATGTATTGATGAAAATCAACTTATGTGCATTATACTCCATCACAGAATACGGTGAATAATAACAACAACAAAAAGTTTTCCATGTTTGTCTGCCCATCTTCACCGAGGAGTTCACAATCTTTGTGATAGTAAAACCACAATTTAGGAGTCTAAAATGGTAACAAATATTGGTAATAGATTCAATACCCGTGTTACAACACACCGCAAGCCCAGATGCGATGTGCGTAGTTTTTGGGTAGAAGCGGGATTCAACCATAAACCACAACCTTTATGGTAGAGTTCGCTGCCACCAGCTTGGTTTCCCCAAGCAATCAAACACTCGTGTAATAACAAGTAAATATTTAATTCAAATTAAATAGAGATCTGAATATTTACAAATGTAGACAAACTCGCAAATCACAAATACAAGTTTGAATTTGTT
>NNCF01133152.1:45425-99280 GCA_002313205.1 Laupala kohalensis | reverse complement strand
AAAACTTGTACAGGTAGGGAAAATGCAGTTACGCACTAGGGAGAGCCAACATGACTCTCCCCGCGTGTGGGACTCGCCGAATGACTCAGCCATACCCACTAAAAACCCTCCTGAATTACAACTCAAAACTCAAATCCCAACATATCTCAAGACTTTATTAAAAACATTTTTTAAAAAAGAGAAGAGGAAAGAGGAAAATGAAAGATACCATAGCCCTAATAGCGTCGGGATCGAAAAGAACAAGAGGTGACCAAGGGAGGTCAGAAAAGAGAAAGGAAGGAGCATGGCACAAGTAAGTGGAAGTAATGCCAGCCTCCGTGCGAATTGAATGAGAGGATTGAGCCAGAGAAAGCTGGATTACCGGTTCAGGAGAAGGGATGCATCTTTAGAATTAAAAACAGTGCTTACTTGATCGTAACACCAAATCATATGAGAATTGAATATATGAGTGTAAAATGGGTGTTGAGATCGCAATATTTTTTATCATCACGACCAACAATCGTTATAACAATTATTGAAGTGGCTCAGAAGACACACATGAAAGCTAAAAATGCACCGAACTGAAGCGTATTTTATTCTTATTTGACCACTTAAAAACAAATTTTTATCATTGCTGGCAAAGTTTATATTGTCTGCAGAACTTATAAAGTGTTTTTCAATGCTAGGCGATGTACCCATCTCTCGAAAATTTGTAATAAGAAAACATTTTAATATTTTGATAAGGAATATTATTTAAATTTATATTTTGAATTTAAAATTATTTTATTAATTACAGTTGTTTAAATTATTTTATTGACGAAGGTTATTTTTCAAGAAATTTCCAACGAGCCAGTATTGAGTTTTACAACCATCCACTCTAGTTCTCGTATTATAAATTTACAAAGAACAAGATAACCGAGGACATAAAAAACAATTTGATTTTTCTACCAAAAATTAAATATCAGCTATACATGATAAGAAAGACCCATTGGTTGTGTCGTGTTGGAATTGTTTTAAACGAAGTCCAGCTGCAGCCGTTTTAACACAATCTGGACTAGGCGATGTACAAAACAACACACGATAACGAAAGCACTCAAGGAAATTAGTTGCAGTCGTTGCTTACCAATCGTGTTCCGATTTTTTATTTCACGCTACGAAAAAAGAATGATTATTTGTAATGGAGCTTTCGAAAGGATTTTTTTTTTTAGTATTTAGATTTACCCAAACTGGCATTCATCATAAATTTTTCTTTACCTGTGTATTGATTATGTGGTATCATCTCATAACATGCAGTGTGTGAGAGTTTATGTTAAGTCCAGTCTTTTAAATTCACAAAAAAAAAAAAATTCAAGCACTTCATTTACCTCTTGGCTCTTGGGTAAATTTACTGAAGAATAAATGATAAAGTAAGTTCTGGACATACTTTGAGAACTGAGTCGTCGCCCGAAGATTGGGAATTTCTTAGGTGGGGACCTATCTACGTTCGTCAACCCATGTATCGACGACCAGCTCTCCTTGTGCGTCTATCCGTAGGAACATATTTAGCCCTTTGACGTTAATGCTAAAGAATACAGAAACAGAAAAGAAAACTAATGATTAAAATAATGAAGCTCAACTATAACACTTGGGGAGCTCGAGCCCCTTTCACCGTAAATTTTCGGATGTTTACATGAATAAATATTGTTAATACTATTTGTTATTTAATTATTTGCAAGAATTAACAATGAGACATATTTAAAGTATTCTAAGGACAAAGTTCAAAGAATCAATAACATTTCTGAATTTTTCCTTTATTCGTCTCCTTCCTCTATTTTTCCTCTAGTTCGTCTTCATAATGTGAAAATAGCTTAACTTCGTTCAATGTTATTAAAGTATTTTTCGAGACAATATTAGAATGCGGTTTTAAAATAATTTTTGGGAAGCAATTTGTAGCGAATTTGTTGAATGCAGTGTGGACTAGTTTTCTTCCAACTCTTGAGCCGTAGCTTTCTAAGAGCGAGATCACGCGTGCCTACAGCCACTGCTAAGTGCCTGGCATATCAGTGACGTTGACTATCACTGGAGTTCCGCGTCGCAACGCTGAGTCCCTCCCTCCCTCACGACCCGCGTCGCTGTGATAGCGCTCACCTGCCGCGTGCTCATAGCCACCATGGCACTTGACGCCCGCATGAAGTCAGCTCTATCGGCTCGAGACCAGCTTCAACCGACATTCGGGTTATAGTTTTAATTGCGTACGAAATAACCAAAAACTATTTTACTGAAGAATGTTTGTATATATTGTCATCTTACATCTTCGTAAATAAAACCCTATTCATTTGATGTTGACTAGGTTAAAATAAAGATAATGTTAGACCAGCACGAGGAAGAAAATGGGAAAAGCACATTCGACTGAGTCTAAGCAGTAGATTGCAAGCGGAAGGAGTGAAATTCCAGAATTCACTTCCTGTCTGCTATCAGTCGCAAGAGGAAGCTTCGAGGAGGAACTTCCAGGGGCGACTGCTTTATCTTCTAGCGACCCTCTCAACTCTACCCTATCCTCCTCTCCTTTTCATATCTCTTGGACATTCAAACGTTTCAGCCACTTTCCATAATTATACACTTCATAAGATTGTTTCCAACCAGTTCAGTGTTCTATGAGAATTATTTCTTTTAAAATATTGTATAACAATAGGGCACTTCTTGCAAAATAAAAGCCACCTTTTTTAGTTTATAACCAGTGGGTTTCTACATATTTCATTTCACATAAGAATGGTACAGTATAACATAGCAGTCTTTTCTACATCTTGTGGAATACTTCTTGTTTTTATTGTTCTGCGAAGGCGTTAAAAGAGTACATCTTTCTGAAGAGTTATAAAGCTTCTTGTGCGCCCCGTCAGGAGGGTAGCGCCAGTTATATATTCCCTTTATCACCAAATCTTCAATCTGGGTGAATTTGGTATTAGACGAGAGTACCTCAACCCTCAGGAATGATGCTGATTGGTGTAATAGTTATGCCAGGGCGAGGGGGTCCAAGGTACCACCATTAAGAAAAATCAATCCATTTTGATGAACTAAACCACTAGTTTTCGATTAGGTTAAAGATCCTCGGTAATCTCATAATTGACCATCTCAGTCTGTATGTTTAAATATTAATCTTTAAGTTTGATTAAACTTACGACGCTTTTAAATTTTTAATTAATGTTTATATGATTTTAATATAGCGAATTTTTAAAGAAATGCCTATTCAATTGAGTTTTAATTTGAATATAATCTCATACTTATAAGAGTTAGAAGAAAAAAAATATACAACCAAAAAATAGATAGGATGATGCTGTATTTCTGGATGACACTGAAGCTGGTGTTTTTCTGCACTCAATATTTTTACGAGTAAATTGTGTAAAACAGGTATCTTCAATCACATTTTGTTGCAGCCATCGTTTCTTAAACATCGGAATTGATATATTAAAATCAGGACCCTATTTTAAATATTAATAATAATTATTTATTCTTGGTAGTTAGCTTGCGATTTGGAGAATCATTCTTTTCTCGTTTCTGAACTTCGCTATTGCGTCTTTCTTCCTCCACTTAACGCAAATGTTTTGTGAAAACTACCACTTCCGGAGTTCCCGTCGATTCCACATCCGGATGGAGTTCCCCTTCGAGTGCCATTGACGGACTTAACGAAGTGTTTGTCCTGGCCTGGCGACAGTTGAACTAGCGTAATATTTGTAAGTAAGGACTGACCTACATTGCACCAGAAAGCGAAAAGTTTGGTGTGAATTTTAGAAACACTCTTTCGTAACTTCAAGTATTTCTTAGATACCATTTACATCGAATAAGTTTTAAAAAGTTACAAGGTATGAAAGAAAAACTTAATTGCTCAGTAGAGCTATATGACCGAAAAACCGTTTTGAATAATAATAATTTCTTTAAAGAAACTGACAAATTAAGTGAGAGTAGTATATTGTTAAGAAGTTTATTTTGATGAATATGTGTTATAAATTTCACTAATATTTCACATCATCTTCCTGTGCAAACTCTTCATCGTAGGCATTTTGTTTTTTAATGAGTTGCAAAATCAACAGCTTTAAGATGACTTTTCTCGACCTACCGAGTGATTTGCGGACTTCTTCCAATGTATTAACAATTGGAATAAAATTATTGAATCCATTCGTAAATATGGGTGTACATTAGAAGACAGCTCGCATACAAAATGGTACACACGGACATAACTAGGAGAAACCACCCATGAATGTTTTTTGCTTCACCATTCCGAGTTTTCCACTCATGCAAGTGATTTTTAAAAAAATATTTTTCTTCATTTTTTTTTCGAATAATTTCAAATTTTCGAATTTTTTTTCGAATTTTTTCGAAAACATAATTCAAATTTTTCATTTATTCAATGGTTTAGCTATATAGCTTGACTTTCCTCCGGCCACTCTGAAAACGTACGGGTTTCAGAAGAAATCAGAAAACATGTACGTACAAACTTTGAAACCCTCACTTTATCAGTATATCACCGGCGAAACAACTCCGGTGTTGGTTCATTTAAGCTGATAAAATCCAACACTATCTCCTCCCACAACTGACGTAGTTAAGACACTGACTGAAGTCTTGAGAACTATAAATTTGTTTTTAAATTTTTTTTATGTGGACCCCATGCTACCTATTCAGGCTCCGCTTGGATAGTTACTATTACGCTACTGATAGGAAGTCAAAGTAGTGCGTTTTCATACTTCAATTACGATCACTGACTTTCCTTCGTCAGCGAAATGATTCTCCAATATGTCTTAAGTATTCAAATTTCCTTAACTTACCTGTATGCCATTAATGCAGAACGTTTTATGTGGAATACAATTGCTTTCGTCGGGCATTATCTTCCTATTAAATATGAAGATGATCGAGAATTACCTAATGAATTATTCCTCAAGCATCACGCGAAACAAAGGTAATTATGTCACTTCTTGATTGCTATTATTAGTAGTTCCTATCGAAACTATTAACTCCCATAGATTACCGGGGAGAAAAAGCAATGAGATCAATTTCGCAGATAATTGGAAAGCATTAAATAGAAATCTTTGCTATGTGACGTATAAAAGGAGCGTATCTTATCTTGGGGTAATAGTCTCTTATCTCATTTAATGTCATGTATTTTATTTGTCACGTCTCTTCAGGATCACCTACACCAAATTTCATTTGTTTTATGAATGCAATCATTTGTTTACAAATTAAAGTGTGAATTTACATGTTTGAAATAATTCTGTTTTAACCAGATTCTTTAATTCTTAGTCAGTGATGAAAAAAAAATTTAATTTATCATGATTGTTTTGTTTTTTTAGTTATTGAGTACTATTGTCAGTTTTTATATTGTCGAAAAATGCAGGTACCGAAAACGCATTAACTTTGCTTGGGACATTGTAGCTTTTATTACTAAGTTTCTTTTATTACTTTTTTTCAATAATTAATTTTTCTAACACATGCTTCAACATTGTGGAATAAATATTACAGTACTTCCCATATCTTTCTAATATACCTCATATTCCCATATCTTTCATACATTCTCATCATACATGTAGATATGTAAATATTTAAGGTCCGGTAGAACCTCCTCGGAAATTATATTCGCAAGTATCATAATAGTTAAAAGGAAACTTGGGACGTGTGTCTTTTATTTCATTGTCTATCAGTATGACCTTCATATACCTTTAAAGGTATATGGTAGATAACTTGGTAATTCCTGTATTTGTAACGCATGAGCTATTAATTCCAATGGGTTCGCGGAAAAAACCTGTACAGCAACGTAGAAATATATTCTTTCAAATATTTTATAAATATTTTTTAAAAATAATGCTAAGATTTCAAGTTGAATTTGAAGATACTCAATTTGCGTATTTCATGTTTCTCGAGGATATTGTCTCTAATCCAAGTAAAAAAGTAGTACAAGATCAAAACAATGTAGTTAGAAGAAGATTTCTCAGATGTTTTTCAAACTTACAGCAGGACAAACTCTTACACTTGGAGCTCGAATGAAAATAAAATACACACCAATAAGTTACGAGTAGTATAGTCTTATTTCGATAACATCGATGAATCATCTTGACCATACAAGAAAGTTGAACATCGATACTTCTTTCGGTCTTATACCCCAGGTAAAGCTAAGTTGAACCCCAGGTAAAGAAGTCTAAGCCCCAGATAAAGAGGCTGTAGAATACGTCCGCATGCGGCCGAAGGTTAGAGAGATCATGGAGACAACGCGACGCCCGATGTTCGTCACTTGGCGTATCAATTACTGCCGGTTCTGCGATGGACCTACTTAATTTATTGGAAATTGTTTTATTTTACCAATGCGACAGTTGTCTCATTTTAATCGACAACTATCACAGGAATTACAGATTATGTTTGGCTTAATGCTGTGTCAAATACTAAAATACACTTAATGTTGGGTTCATTCCCACAAAGATTCAAGCATCTCTTTTAACGTTTAAATATAAATATTTTGATTTACATGATTTGTACAAAAAAAGGGAAAATCCTCAAGGGTTCGATAAACACTTAGGGTAAATTAACAAACTAAAACTTTTTTAAATTGTCATTAATTTTTATTATTACAATTTTATACGATACCTTCAATTAGCTTTATTATACTAGTCTTTTTTCTTTTACAAAAAATCATTATATATTTTCATATGTATCATTTATATATTTTCTGTGCTAAGACATTTCATCCGAAGCTATTTGCGTTATTCTAAACTGATTGTATAATATCTTCTTCGGATATATATATATATATATATATATATATATATATATATATATATATATATNATATATATATATCCGCTGCAGTCTTCCTCGATGAAATTATTTGGAAAATTCAAGACTTTTTTTTCTCATTACGTTTTTAGAGAACAAATTTCTGTATGAGCAATTTCAAGGGGAAAAAACCTGACCATTTACATTTTGAAAAATTGATATCACATTTGGTTTGCAATAACATGTTTTTTGTTCCACTCTTCCGCGTCCATTATGTATATTTAATATAATTATGCCATTGTATACCACCCTCATTTCAGTGACCTAATGCAATTGTAGTAGTGCATCTTTAAAATGAAAACCATCTTTATAGTTAATGCAAAACAGTATTTTCTCTCATTTCCAGTAACTTGATGGTGAATGCACTCGTTCAGATTTCGGAAGTCTTTCACGCATAGAGACTCTTTGATTAAACGAGAAACTGGTGGGGGAAACGTTTGCTAAAACATTTAAATTAATAATAAAAGTATTTTTATTGTTTGCGAGGAAGAGTGTCACGGTGGTTTGAATGGAAGATGACGGGAGAGAATAGTGGAGAAAGTGGTTGAGAGATAGTCCTCTTGTTTTCTGTTCTCTCTTTCGCGCGACGTCTCATCATTTGTCATTGCCAGCTCCGGTTGGTGCCTCTGACCTTCACTTACTTAGCTATCTTAACCTTCATCGTATTCATTACAGCCACTGTGCTTATTGGAAAGGAAAGGGAGCTGATATGACAGCCGAGGACCTGTTTTCTTTGCAAGTTAGCATTTTTTCATATTTATGTTATTTATTCTACTATTAATGTAGTAATTTAGAAGAAGAAAAAATTGGTCCCTATAATTACGCTAAGCTCTAACCAGAAGAACGGTCATATGTTGTGCGTCTCTGAGTTTCATACCATCATTTATCATCGCTTATGCAAAACATTATTCATTTTTATATTCAATAAATATCTAGTAATTAATTTAGACATTTTAACCATTCATACACACCATTTTTTTGGCGGTAGTTGAAGTTTACCAGCCACGAAGCTCAAAAAGACAAGAACATTTTCCCGGTAAGATTCGTTCGGAAGCAACATTGGTTTGTGATTACTAATCTATCATTTAATTCTTCTCTTCGCCCCAGTTGGAAGAACACGCTGTCGTAAGAGAGAAATATAAATTCATTTGCGAAGTTCGTTTCATCAAAAACTAGTGAAAGAAGAAATAAATTATGTTTTGGGCTCCTCCCACAATCATTAAATCCTCCCAGTTCTCGGAGGGTGCAAATTTATGTTCTTCTTTCGCTTTCCTTCCTTTCTTCGTTTAAGTCTTCCTTTTCTCTTTTAAAGGTTATGTTTAATTTTACCATCTACACTTTCATTTCATGTAGTAATCCAATGTTGTCTTTCTTACTTGTCTTTGTATTTAAATTTGATAGGGCTGTATGATTTAGATGTTGGCGAGCTCTACAGCTCAAATAATAATTATTAATAATAAGCATTAGTTTATTAGTACTTATTGTACTCATGTAGTGTATAATTCACCCCAGCTTCCTGAGGCGATGGCCAGTGACCTTGCGAAGGCCGAAGCGCTGCACTCGTCCGTGACATGCCTCCCCTTGAGTTGCCACCGCCGCCTTCGCTGTCTGTGTGCGGGTGTCCTCGTGCGCATGCGCAGAGGAAGAGACCCCCGTTATAGCGAAAGGAGCTCGCTGGCGCACGTGCGTGCGTACGTACGTCAGGCCTCGCCAAGTGGCGAAAGTGCCAGGATGCGGCAGTGCGCGGGTAAACCATTGTAGTAGCGAGCAAGAGATTCATCGTAAAGCCTTGTTTCCGCTAAACATAGATTAATTTTTATTTTGGAAGCTATACGAGATAATTAATGATTTTTAAAATGAGAAATAAATGCAAACCCTCCATTTCAATAAACGGGAGTCTAATGAAGAACCGTTCATTTTGTATTAATTTGTACATAATGTCGCAGAAATATCTTTGTTATTTTCACGGTATTAAATAAAACATAACAAGTAAAATGTGTCGGCTATGTAGGAGTGAAAAATAATTCTTTGTTACTATTTTATGGTTTTATTTATTTTATTGTAATTAACTCTTAATAATTAAAAATTGAAAATTATTTTGTTGATGGAAATAGGAAAATATATTCTCAGCCCTCATTTTAACACAGAGGTTCGCTGCTATGATTTTGATGACTTTCTGTCACATAAAAATGATAAATAAATGTATAAATATAGATGGATTTTTTTCGAAATCAGATATACAAAATTAACGTCAATGTTGAATACTATTCAACATGAATTGCAATTTGGTTCTCAATTATAAAGATGTGAGGAAAATTCGAGATTAATTTAATCGTCCAACTCCTTTTTTCATTTAGTTCTTTTAGTAGGAGCTCTTTTAAATACAGGGATGAAGTAAACCGCACGAGGTAAAAAGCCCAAGTCCTACCTTTCTTCTTTTTCATCGAATAAATAGAGCTGAGTAAATCGTATAAATGACCGCAGTTACACACTTTATGAAACTATGCGTGAGAGATATTGTTGTACNGGGGGGGGGGGGGGGGGGGTGATGAATTGGCTGGATATGATTATTGTACTAGTTGTATTACAATTTTTAAACATTTTTCAAGAATATTCCCTAATGATATTGTGTGAATTCAAAAGCGTACAACGCATGCTAATGATAGTCGACGATGGTTCTAAAAGCGTTCTTACAACGTTGCTTTACGTTTTAGTTTTCGTGTAAAAATTAAGTTGGCAAGTTTTGTTACGATGTAGTTTTTTTCTTATATCGTCTGAAAGGGAGGCGTGAAATGGTTTTGATACCACTGTACTCAATAGTAGTGGAAATTTTTTAATAATAATAATAAATGTGACAAATACATCAGCAAGGTCTCAAGACGAGTATATATAGCTAGTTCCCGGTTACGCACCATCATTTCAGTTGTTACTCAGAATAGAAGATCAAGAAATTAGTATAAGCTATTTCTGTAATACTATTTTAACACATTGTTATCTTATATTCATTATAAGATTATATTAATTATAAGATGTAGTAAAGCTAGTCCAAGCTCGATGCTGTTCTTCTCCTCTAGAACCTAGATCCTCGACGGATACGGGTTACTAGGAGATGTAGAAACTTTGAGCGAGAAGGAAGCGGCCGGAGGGAAGGACATTTTGCCTGTGTTTTGCCCTCCAGCGATCCCTCTTTTCATTAAACCGCGCTCGGCATGGGAATGGAGATCTTTTCTTTATACCCCAGTATTTTTCTTTTCAACGAGGCAACGGGTGCAGCAAAGTATCGTACAATGTGTACAGTTCTCCAAATAATTGCTTAGTGCAATGGGAAAATGTTTTATTAATTGGAATTACATGTGCTCACTGACCCTAACCTCCACATTCTTTGTTCCTATATCAAATATTTATCTCTTACTTTGTATTCTATTTAATTTCAACCATTTGTTATAATTCGTCTTAGATAAATTCGTATGTAATAGATAAAATCATCTATTATTACTTAGTAAATGTCTGCTTTATAAATGAGGTATGAACTATTACTTTTCAGTGCTTTTCTGTTTACTTGTGATTCTACTTCCCTGAAATTCCCATATTTTAATTATCTACCAATGTCTAGTTCTAGGATTGACGATCATGTCTGCTATGGTTAGACATCATGTTGCAAACAGAATGCCAACCGCATTCTTTTAACTCTTGAGAACATCAATCATGTAGAGGAAATAAAATATGCTAGTACCACTAGTGAGCAATATTTTAGATGAGCTACAGTCATGAAAGATACTATCTCTGAAGTTACAAGTACTCCAAAGACGTAGAACATGAAGAAATGCGAAGATTTTTTCTCGGTGTATGATGAGTAGCAGGCGTACTAGGGAACTTTGCAATAGTTTAGGGTTTCTTTCTTTCGAATCTCTTTTCAATCATTCAATGGTGTATTTGATTTGCATATAAGTTGTGGGTACAGACTAGTCCCTACTCGATAGACTGTAATCGATAACCTTATCACTAAGAAATCATGAAATGAGTAGAGGACTAGCGGCAAACGAGTCTTCTCAGGTTTTTTGGCTTATACAATTTAATTTTTGTCTGCAAGTCAACAATATTGCAATAACATTTTTAAGACATAATTAAATCCATTCCTCTATGACCGATGTCAAAGTGAGCATGTACGGGCAGCAGAGCACGGCGTTCTCCAATAGAGCAGACAATGCTCAACGGCTGCAACCAGGGTACCTCTGATTTCCTATGTGATGAACGTCGAAATAGTGCTGTAAGTTCACTATTTGTGAAACATTCGGTAACGAAGAATAGTAGCATAAGCGGCGTTAAGAAGTATTGCACGAAAAAACGTAATTAAATTATACATTTTTATTGATATTTTCCTGTAGTGTTTTAGGTTTCCCTATCATGATTTAGTATGTAGTAAAAACTGAAATGTATTGCTTTACCTTCAGAAATTTTCTTTAACATTTCCACAAACTCGTTAATTTTATTATGCTGAGACCGGTGGAACGCATGGTCACAAGTAGACCAGGAAATTTTGTTTACCCCTTTCCTACTATCCGATAACAGTAGCCGTTATCGCGATCTCTGGGCACGCCGGAGAACTCATTCTCGTAGGCGTGCTCTTTCTCTTGGTGCCATTGCTCATGATAAGATACAACACATGCGTATCATGTAATTTTATAATTCACGATATCGTAATAATAGTGGACATTTTAGGTTGATGTCAACCGTGGTCCTGCGACGTGGGTATCGAGGCCATGCGAACGTCTCCGACCTCGCATTCAACGCTTAATAGTTAATACTCATTTCCATGTTTGCTACCCGTTTCCCACAAGAGGTTTTCGAAGATCAATATGTTGAAAAAAATGTCCATATTTTAATAATCAATTTTATGCATTATTTATTCTTAGATGACTCTATAACGTCTGTGAGACCAAGCTTCAGTCGAATGAAAATAAGATATGTTAATTGTTCCACAATACGGTCCTACTTTCCCAATGCCTTCCATATCATTCGCTAGCAATGTCTTTTACGCGGTAATACATTTCTTCACACAATAGACTAATGTTAAAACCTGAAAGTGAAGACTGGTTAGAGGGTTGCCTACATGTTTTGTGGGTTGCTATATTTTCATTAGTTCCTACCCACTTTTAACGGAAATAAGATCCAGACAATGAATGTCTCATGTAGAAAAATACCTTAAACCGACTTACAAACTTCTCTTCTTTAGTTTTTTTAGTTTAATTATTACTTGTTTAAGATAGAATTCAGATTGTGCGTACAAAAACAGTCCTCACCCAAGTTTAAGTGTAGTAAAAAAAAGGACAGCCATGAAGCCATGTGAATGAATACCGAGAAACAATTAAACATATTCAGCCGTACTAATAAAAGAGAAGTAAATTTGACTTCGAGAGTAGTGAAAACGGCAACTAATAAACATGGAATAACTCATGCGCGAAGTAACTGGGAAGAAGTTACCATGACAACCGTTAAACCACGCAGACGCCAGGTTTAAGCTCGAAGTAGCAGTATTATGTGGGTCGAAGTAAACAGGACAATAACGTAACCTCAAATTGTTGAGTGGTTTTTGGACGACATATTTCATTGGAACTATTATTGAACTGATGAATCTTCAATTCCATGCATGTATATCGTATTTTTTTAGTCTCCAAGCGTAATCCTGTTGAAAATGATTATTCCTAGAGTGATTTCCCATTTTGTCGAATAAGAGTTTTAATAGTGGTGTAAGTACAATCATGCGGATAAATTTTAATTTTACCATGTTGTTCTACAATATTCGAATTCTGACATTTCAATTCGAGTTCTACATATTCGAACTTTGAATGTAGTTCCGTATTATAACCCGTGAATTGGGTAATTAAAGTATCAAATCTATAAAATTTCATTTGATAACTTCATGCTTTCGTATACTCTTGAGGTATCTAATAATCTGTTGTATTTACGTCAAACAATGACAATCTTCCATTTTTCTTTATATATCTTTATATTTATTTTTATTATGTATAATGCATTTCTCCAAATAATTCACATTACGCTATGAAAATTAATGTATAAAAGATGAACGATGTACACGTTTAGTAAATAATTAGATTAATGGACATTAATTGTAGTAGAATATGTATACGTTCTGATTTATCAGTTATATGACCACAGATTACATATTACTCACGTCGTGCGACGTTCAGAACTTTCTTGGAATACTGCATTTCTCGATGAAAAAGGCAAAGTACTTACAAGATGCGACGTTGCCAAGTTTTAAACGCCATTATTAGTAAAATTTTATTCCTTGTTTATGTCACTGTTACGCTAGAATTAACTACTCTCCGAGTGAGCCTGTAGTACCGAAGTTACGGCGAGCTTTCATTAGTACGGCTGCATAGAAATAAACAGTCATCAACTTCAGTGGTTGATAATGGCAACATCCGCAGATATTGAGATTTCACGATGCGTTGTTCTTCCATGCATGTCCCGGAATTTGTACGCAGTTGTTTGCAGTGTTTACAAATGATAGTCATACTGCTTAGTCAAATGATAGTCATGCTTTTAGTATCAAATTAACAACAAGATATGCGCATGATAGTGCGACATCCTGTGTAATTATGTCAAGTAATTAGATATTTCTGCAACCCAAAAATAATTTGACCCATTTTTTAGGAAAGGGAAGTTACCTTCAGACGATGCTTTGGCATTTCTGTAACTACTTGTCGAGTTACTAACGAGTCCAAAGGTTCCGTAATTCCGACAGGTCAGAGTGGTATGATAAATGCACTGCTTGTATAAATTACCTCAGTATTAAGATTAATGGATAACCCGAGTCTTAAGATCACTTGCCTCTCTCATTTGGCTTATGAATTAGTTATTCAAAGACCTAGATTGGCATGTTGACTTTTGTCCTATTGTTTATTTTGTCCATGTTTAATCCCCCTTAATAGGCAATATTCTGGGTGGTTAGAATGCTAGGTGACCATAAATTTTACCTACCTAGTTATTAAAGAATATGTAGAATATTCTAATGTATAATAATGAGGATTGCGGGGGTCAATCCCCCCGAAACCTCATTTTGTTGTTTTCCATGTTCCCGTGTGAGAGATGAAAAAATCCTACGCTGAAGTTCACTTGTAAATACTGCGAGACAATCCGGAGGTCTCCAATAAACGTATTGTAATCTCGAAAATTTTGTAAAAAAAGTCGAAATTCAATGGAACCTCCATTAAGCGCGATTCGTCTGCGAAATAAACAGATAAATATTATGGCAGCTGCTTTTCTTGTGAGAAGTTGATTCACGGATTCGGAGTAGGAATTGCTATTTCCGGAGTTGTAGACCCAGTTGCATGACCGCTGCGACGGAAAGAGCTACCGTGACTTTCAATAGCGGCCGTTGGCCCACGCGTCTAACGGATCTTACGCCCACTGTCCCATCGCTTCGAGGTCCAAGCGACGACGTCTTTGTGTACGATTACAAGACCACGTTTGAAATCATTAAATAATGAATTTTATTCAAACTTTTTTACAAATAAAATACAGATGAAATTTCTAGGAACAAAAACTAATCCTAAATTCCAGTAGTGTCGTTAGTTAAGTAATTATTTTGTTTCGTCAAGACATTTACCTTGAGTCAAGTCTAACTCACTGTACTGCCTAGAGTGAGCTAGACACAGCGTGCACATAGATATCATAGAACTTAGAAAAAATATTACTTGACTTAATAATTTTAGCTACTTGTTTGATTGCCAAATAATACCACAATAACAATTCACGATGTGTTATAATTTAATCTTAGCCTATATAAATAATAATGTAAGATGAAATCAAATAAAAGAAGAATAAATCAAGTTCAATAAGTTAATTGGGTTAGACATTACAGCATGGTCGTGACTATATTGATGGACATGCACGCTAAATTTAGAAGGGGGGAGGAGAAAACGATGCTTTGTAACAAAGAAAAAAAATCAGCCATTTGTGCAATACGTTTCAGAAGTAGGGCAAATTTGAGTTGCGCTTAGGAATGAAACGTCGTATTTAAAACAAGTCCACATGACTTAATTATCATCAAAATTAATTACCACGCAAATCCCCATCCGCGTCCAAGAGGCAAGAGGTAGGGAGGCTAAGAAGAGTACCAAAAAATAAATATCATATACTGACAAAGTTATAGACAAGATGATCGTAACGATCGAATAATTATTGAATAAATCGTGGCGCTACTTTTGGATTTGAATATCTCTCAAACATAATTTGGTGATCATTGAATCAAGTTGCTAAAACAATAGAAGATACTAGAAACTGAAGTACAGATTTCTATGGTGAGGACCCTGATTCGTTGCCAATGTTTGTTTGTTTAACAAAAAGCGGAGATGACTAATCAATAACTTTACAGGATAAGTATAGAATCACTTATTAATAGTTATTGAGGAATAGGAAATTAGGTGTCCCAGTCTTCTAACGACGATCGGCTACAACTATTTCCAAATGTGACCTTGTGCTTTTGCCTGGTGTGTTCTGAGACGTTCGCGTGCCACATCTTCCTGACCAACTTCGCACTTTCTTAGTCACGCCTCTTGTTTTCGCTGTCACTCACCGCAGCAATCCTCTTGTCGACTTCTCTAGTCATGTTTGTTTACGCATACCTTGCAAGAAACTTAGAAAGCAGTTAATACCCCACATATCTACGAAGAATTTACGAATAGATTCAAATATGTTTATAAATACAAAAATTTTAGAGCAACTTTATATAGTCCATCCACTCAAAATTAAAATATTAAGAATACATGATGTAGCATTCTATGAGCGAGAAAAAAATGGATTGGAAGGTAAACAAAAATTGACTTACCAATTTATATTCCATATGGAAGCGACATTTTAAATAATTCTGACGAAATTAACACTTTTTGGTTTATTTCGTACTGCGGTACTCGACTAAGTTCCTACCGCGATCAATATACCGACACATAATTCACATTGATTGGAAGGTTAGGTCCGGAACAATTGAATAATTGCTTATATACCTGAACGGTTCGTTAATCAAACGAATTCAGTTTCCCCTAACTGACAACTGATTTTGTCACGATACCGTCAAGGAACTTTGACAAAAACCGAAAACGACATAACCCGAAACGACCAAACCCCTAATCCCTTTACCTGCCTCGAGGAAAATACCGTCCGAAGGAGCACTAACAGGTAGTCCTGCCTTTCTTTATCTGTTGTGGTCATTTTTTTCCTTTATTCCCAAGTTCTAAGTCCTAGTACATATTGCTATGAAATGAACCATTAATTTTACATTATTAAGTGACGACTCGTTTTTCTCGTATGAGATAGACGAATAAAACATCATTTGAATCACATTTCTACGACGTCCCGTCCCCTAGATAGCATATTCACTTTTTTAAAGGTTGAGTTTCCATTCAAAGCACAAACGCAGCAAAGAAATTAATTACACTGGTATAGATACTCAGGTGGATATCCCCGCCTTATTATCTGTGGTGGTCAATTTTTTCCTTTATTCACAAGTCAAAGTTCTAGTTCATATTGCTGTTAAATTTACTAATAATCTAACATTATTAAGTGACCGCTCATTATACTCCTGTAAGATTGACGAACAACTCAAAATTTGATTCACGGTCCTACGACGTCACGTTCCCGAAATGTTAAACCTCCTTTTAATGTAGAGTTACCATTCTTAAATAGACGAACGCTGGGAAGAAATCTATAAAAATGCTATTCTACTCTGGAACAAAACATCAGTTTTCTAAATGTGACAGCGTTCGACACCGAGTTAGAGTACCTGATTGAGTTTCTTCAACTTTAGCCCTTAATTGACATGAAACTAATGATTGTAGGAGGATTTGAATGGTTATACGAGAAATTAAACTATTAATTATTTTAAATCTTAAAACAAAGGATGTTGTCATTATTTACGTTATGAAATCTCTTAGCAAGGATAATGTATTTTATTTTTGTATTGGGGATAAACTCTCGGAAAGTTGACTGAGAGTATCCTGAATGTTAAAGTAGTTAATGAATTACACTTGTACTGCCGGCTACGCTGTGGACTTATAGAGAGGACGCTGAGGACTTATTAACAGTGGACAGAAATTTAGAGTTCATTATATTACATTTTTTGATGGCAAATTTTCTTGAAAAAATAGCAAAAATTAATATTCAATAATAATAAAAATACTGTCTATTTAATATTTTCTTATGAGCTAATAAAACGTGTGAAACACGAATGAAGAGTTAACATTGTCGGGAGTATACAAGATAGTCCCAGTAATGTCGATTATCTCAGTAACTAAGCATCGTAGAAATGTGATTCGAGTTTTATTTTACTCGTGTATCTTGGACTAGAAAAATGATACGTCACTTAGATATGAGATTTTTTTTAGGAACTTGTACTGGGAGTTCTGAATAGGAAATTCTGAATAAGAACCGGATAGATTACTTCACCCCTACCCCTCCTCACTGGAGATAAGCCGGAAGGACCTTCTGCCTAACTTTTCGGGTTTTGTCGCTACTGGATTTTGGGTCTTTCGGATTTTGTCGCTACACCGTCAACTTGAAAGAGCTTGTCAGGGATGGCTACGTTCGCTGTAGGAATACGGCACGGAAAGCAGTAAATAGTATGTCTCGTTAAATTATGCTTACCGTTAGTTTGAAGTTGTTGACGAAAAGAAAAGTTATTCTCACTCATCGTTCGAAAAATTTATTGATTAAAATTGTTAGTAAAATGAAGATTGTGTAATTTAAATGTCAATCATATTATTTTGTGGCACTTTTAGTGTTGAATACTCCGAAGTTTAATGAAAAATGTCCCACTGTGTAACTCTTGACTCAACAGTGTCACTGTTGTGTGCACTGTTAAAATTTAATTATATGTTTGATAATTTCCCGCGATACTACATTCCCGTTAGGTTTTTCATTTTGTGCATGAGTAATCAGCCTTGAATCCCCATAAATATCTATCGAAAATATTCGTCATATTCAATTGTCAAAATAATTGTGTATCTAACCAAGTATGCGAAACCGAACGAAGAACTTGAACTTAGAAAAATGAGGAAAGAATGAGCAATAATTCACCGAGAATCTTTACTATGCTGATTGAATAATATTTTCTTGAATAATTTTGCTAATATTTTTTCACCAAAATAAATAATGAACGTTCTTCAGTTTCCTCGAACCATGTATTGTTCATTTGTTTTCTGGTGCTGGAAGTGTTACATTTACTCGTGTCCAAATCTCAAATATCTTTGTGAATAATACCATGATAAAAATATTAATGTAATAATCACATTTTGTAATACGTATTAGTGCTGAACAATATGCGCCCAACAGTAGAGTGAAACAGTGGAACCGGGTCTAGATCCAGAACCCTGATGTCCGTGGACCAAAACCACTCGCTGCTATATTCAGACTATTTGGATCAACAATTCAAAAATAGATAATAGTATCGGAATGAATAAGCTAAATGCTCAATTTAATCATAAAATGCACACGAGCAAAGCAGTGAATACTCGGCTAGTAGTAATGTTACTAAACAAATATAACTAACAAATTATTTTAACCCAGTAGTAAACAATTTTATTGCATTACTCATTTCAAAACTTTAAAGAGGGGTTGCTGTTATTAGAGTGACAACGAAGCAATACGAGGGAGGGAGAGAAAGGCAAATTCTTCTAGAATTTTTCATTTTCTGCTCGGAGTGTGCTTTTGAAATGGACAAATACGTCATTGCTCCACGCGAGTACCCCTCTCCATCAGAAGAGTGTAGCAAGTAAATGGAATATCTTTGATGCACGATTTGGTCATGACCATTGTTAGGCGCAAATATTGATGATACTACAATAATTGAATAATAACAATAAACAATTACTAATATTTCATCAAATAGCCTTTTTGAGTTCAAGTATATATTATGCAAATATTACGTGTTGATTATTATATAATCAGATTAACGAAACGAAACCTGTCATCTTTACAATTCATTCTCTTTTGGAAAGGACTATTTCGACGTACAATTCTTGCTCTTCATCTGAGGAGCTTTCACACAAAGATAATATTTGTAATAAATTCATTGCATCCATCAAGGATGCGTTATCCACCGGCTGACCTAACCTCAACGACACCCATTGCAGTTCCTCCACTGAGAAAATAGTCATAGAGCAAGCCAGGTTGCTCTCTGTGCGCAGAGAATGTGCCTCGATATACATATGGTACAACCTTATCCCCTCACTGGTTCTTCTCTGTAAAATGGAACAATACTTTACACTTGGGGTGCGGCAGTGTACACTCAGAGCAGCAAATGGAAAACGTCATTTGAAAATCGTGCAGGTCTGTTCCTTCTCCGTCGACAAATGTAGCGGCGGCTGCCCGACCAGCGGATAACCTCCTTTTCCTTTTGCTAATTGGGAACTCTTTACGTAACACTGGAGGCGCTTGTCTTGTGGCAGATTGATTTTCCGATCGTTAAATTTCTCGGATCGGGAAGGGATTAATGGCTGTCCCATAAAACTAGCTCGCAGGTCAAAGATAAGATCGTCTGAGTGCACACAATCCGCTCCAGAATGCTTGAGTATTAAGCGTTTTGGTTGCTCTTACAATAAAAGACATGTTTTTTTTTTGTTTTTTGTTTTTTTTTTCAAACGAAGTACTTGTATAAAAGCAGAGTGTATATATATATATATATATTGCATTAAAGTAATTGGACCCCATGCCGACAGAGCGTTATTCTACTCGTAGATGCCAGTATCGTTGGATTTTACCTCTATTATAGCTAGTAATGTGTGCTACTTATTTAAACTATGTATGTATAATAAGTGTCGAAAAGTAAATTAAATTGAAAATAAGTGTCGAAAACTAAGAATAAACAAAACAAAACAAAAAACATTGAACAAAGAATTAGTGTTAGTTCTGCATGAGCATTGAGAGTTGTTCACTTGCCTGAAATCGTCGGTTATGTTAACCACTTCTAAATAAATTTCTAAAAAACTTTCTAATGTAACCGAAAACTACGATAAATAATGAATTCTTATTCAGTATTTGTCAGTAAAGTCTTAAGAACATTCTTCTTTAGATTGAAAGTCCAAAATATTATGAAAAAACCTCTTGAGGAAACCTAGGACATCTTAACCAGAAGGCCAACTGCTCTTAGTGTGGCGCGTAGCCTTAAATGACTTCTCGTCTATTCTTCCCTCTGAGACAAGGGATGGCATGTGCCATGGAAACACTGGAATGCGCCGAGGCAGGAGAATTGCCGATGGGAGCGAGCAGAAACGCATGGAGCGGAATGCAATATTCACTTTCTCTCCCCTGCCTGAGTCAGCGGGAGCTCCCTACTGTACTGACTGCACATCTGGTCACTACATGCGAATCAAATCAAACTTCACCAGAGTAAATATTGCGGAAATAATAATAATAATTTTTTTGTAAAAAAATACATGTGACCACACTACGTATCTTTCTACTACTACGTATGACCACGTGGAGGACAATAAACATTTACTCTGCGGGAGTAAATAAGGGACCACCCCATCAATAAAAAAATAATTATTTCGGTTGTACATTTGCTGTGACATGTTTTTATGAATTTCTGTAGGTTCGAGAAGCCGTAAGGTCGGAAACAATTCGCTATATTTTAGACATCTCGCATATCAAATTACAAATGTATAATTACAACTTAATTTTGCTGCAAATAAGACAAGAAGGAAGTGAAAGTAAAGCTTAAGTGAACATGACATGAGCATATTTAATTTTATTGTACGAAAAACAATATGCAACCCGTGAGTAAGTTATACTTGATATATGTTTATTAAAAAGAGCGTACTTACTTGACAAGGACATGGTAGTAAATTCATCGTTTCTAGACCGTAATGAAGGGGGGGGGGGTTAACCGGGCTGCATTTTTTGTTTAAATATTATGGTTTTACAACACAAATTTTATAAATATTACTTTTAAATAAAATGCATCAAATAAATAATTAACAATCTGGTATTTATAACAATAACAATTATTAATTAAAGTTAGAAATATGGTATTTTTTAAAAAATCTGGTATTATTAATAACAATAAAAATTGTATTGTTAATAACAATAATAATTGAATCGCACTTTTTAGAAAGGAAGTAAGTCAAAATTTGCCATTTTTATTTTCACTGCCCACATAACTAATAAAGAATAGATGCATTTTACAGTGAAGACAGGAACTTAGTCAAACCTCTACTTACAGGAGTAACATCGTTTTGATATTTACGGTAGGGCAAAGAAAGGAACTAAGTCAGAGACTTAGTGCATTTCTTTACCTTGTTAATAGTTTGAATTTGGGCACTATCGATAGTCGAACTCATTATCATTATCAATTAGTATCAATATAATATTTTTATGTTACACCCGTGATATAACAGAATTGCATTATTTTTCAATGGAGTTTGCTTCGTTGTTGTGACTAGATTAAATCAAGATTAACAATAACATCATTGTAATGACTCCAAGAAAACAACGGCATTAAGAGCTGTATAAAAATAATGTTTAAAAGTTGCATTATTGAAAGAGCGAGTATACTTGTAGTGGAGTACGTAATTTCTAGTGGAAAAATTGTACCGACTAAGAGGTTAGGTGAAAACTATCGATGTCGCAAGAAGTGTTATGAAAATGTAGATGAAGTTCCTCGTATTTCCATTCTCTCCATGTTTCTTGAAATTCCTGATAAAAATATTCAAGACCTGCACTTGCAACGTCTGATTGAGAAGAATGAAATCAACATAGGACGACCCAGGAAGGAACAAGGCAAGGTGAGAGGTGCAAGTTTTTCCTATTATGTTATGGATGGTGACTTAGCAAACAGGTATTCGTAAGGAACAGTTGGTGTAAATACCGACAAAATTGCAGATCTAAGGAAGCCTCTAAAGTATATTTGTGATGAAGAAGCTGAAGAATATTATGATAACATTATTTCAGGTTCCACATTCACATGTTTTAACCCAGAACATGACTGAATAGATGTATGTTAAGATGTCAAACATCACTTTTCCCTGAGCATATGTAAATAAGTGTATTAATGCTCTAATTTAAATTCACTACTTAGTTAAGAATAATGCACACTTTTGTTTAATTAAATATGTTTCTTCTACTTGTTTCTTGTTTGCATTTCAAAAAATACTATATACGTTGAAGAAAGGATTAAGTTCGATTTTTTTAAATATTAATATTAAGTTCTAGAACGAATGTTTCGTCAGTTTTTTGTAAGCATGTAATTTTAAAAGAAATATAAATGTTATAATAAATTTATTGTCAAAAAACAGTACAAACTGCGTATGACCACGTGGAGGACAATAAACTAATTTACTCTCTGGAAGCAAGCAAGGGACCATCCCATCAATTCCGATCAACGGCCCTAAGGAAGAGGCGGATTAAAAAACTTCAGCAAAAGTTCCTAGATAAGATAAAAAGTTAGCTNTACAATAAACACGCCCCTAGACAAAGCCTAGAGAACCTGTATAAGAAATCCGCCTCTACCCGAAGGAAAAACGGAGAAAAACCCGGGCCAGGATGGGGCTACAGAATTAATGTACACAACCGTGCCAAAGTTGAGTACACATAAAACTAAATTAATATGAGCCGTACGGCAACACAATCATGCAAGAAAATAGTTTTTGAAATTGTTATAAGTTATTTAAAAAGTGCTACAGCAATGGCGTAATAAAGTACAAGACGGATTTAACTTTTATTAAAATCAATAAATTCTTTTACAGTGTAGAAGCACTGGTGCAGGAGGTAGTTTTTAACCGCGGATTTAAAGATATTCAATTTCATAATGTCTTTTATATTCTTGGGCAGGGAATTATATAGAACGATTCCCGAATGATTCTGTCCTTTTTGGCAAAGAGTGGTTGACACTCTAGGACACATTGACACACTTATGAATATTATTACTATTGCGAGTATTGTGTTCGTGAACGAGACTGTTTCGTATAAAGCAAGGGTGGCACTTCAGTAATTCGGTCTTAACAAACAAGACCGTTTCACAAATATAAATGCAGGGAAGTTTTATTTATTGGTTATTATTTAAAAAAATCAGTTTTTATCTCTTCTGAAAAGTAGTAAATTTTGACTTAGTTCCTTTCTTTAAAAATGTGATTCAATTATAACCTATAACAAGTACCGTATTTTAAGGACTATAAGACGCACCTTAATTTTTAAGCAATTTTTTTAAAAATAACATTTTTACCATTTTTATTATTAGATTGCAAAGCCAGACTAAAAAAGTCTTAGTTTATAAAACCGAACTGACCGATAACACAAATCATTTCAATTCAAGTTCACTGGCACCGTAGATTGCAATGTCGCATCATAGGCTTGACAATGTTTTGGGTGTGTGATGACTGGGCGGGAGGGAGACTGTTAGCAAGCTTGTGAATCCCCGCAACTCATGTTCGTCGCATCGGTGCACTACTGCTGCCAGTTGAATCCAATGTTGCCAGATAGAGATAGGTTTCCCGCGGCATCGAATATATGGCCATATTTAGACCGGCGAGAATTTTAAATCAAACACGACATTTTTATATTAATTTCGAGTATAAGACGCACCTGAATTTTGGAGGCAATTTTTTGAAGAAAAAAGTGCATCTTATAGTCCGTAAAATACGGTATTAATCTGGTAACACTTTTACAAAGTATGCCATTTATCAACTTCAGTTTTATCTGTTAAGAGTTCAGGTCCAATGGAAGGCTACAGTCCCCCTCCTCTAAGATCCGCCACTGGTTGACTTCATTTCACCACCTGTTTTTATTATGTCAAAAATCATTGATGGACATTGTACCGACTACTATAACGTCTTCGTTCGCAACACACAGTTGAGCGGGAGAAAACATGTTCGATACCCCTCTCGACCGAACTGGATGTGTTTTTCAGATGCGGTTTCCCCCTCATACAACAGATTAAAGTCGGTTCTGTATTCTGCGTTCCCGACTCCTTCGGTCAACTGATATGTTTTTGCGGTAAAACAGTCAGTACTGAACCTCGCCTCATCATTAAAATGACAAGAATCCTATGCTCGCTCGCGTTATGTCGCGGATTAGTTGACGTGAGACCAACCAAGAGGTCGTCTTAAGGCCAATGTTATAATCCAATAGATCTATGAGAATGTATCGACTGGAGGAAGGCTACAGCAGGATGGCCGAAATGTTCGTGTCCTTGTGTTTTTACACACAGCTTATCGAGAATGAGTCCAAATGCAAAACTTACCTATACGTTATTCGCTCGTATTGAACCTACGATTTAGTGTGATAAATTACTTCTTTTCATTTCTGGAAATTGGCGATAATACACTTATAAAGTTTAAAAAAATAAGACACTTGTGGTCGCCGCTGTTTTTTAATTTTTATTTTTGCGACTTCCCAATTCGGTAATTTGGCTACGATAACATACGACAATACTCTGTTTTTCGAACTTCAAGTGTAGTAATGCTTCTCAAAGTCCGGAGAGAAATCTCATCGGCGTAGCAGAGGTCCTCGCTTCGTGGCCCGCCGCCTCTAATGCCATAAAGAGGAAAAGAAGCTGAAAGCGAGAAGAGTTTCTCTCCGAACCCCTTCATGCGGCTACAACCCCATGCGCCGTTTCATTATGTGCTGTAAAACAACTTCAATTCCTCTGTTAATTAAAGAGAACCATTGTTATGGAGTCAGCGTCGTTCACTGGGTCGAGTGTTAACTGTTCGTTGGATCGACTGCGGTGCAAATGGCGACATGAGGGATTTATACTTCGACTTCAACGTCCAGGCGTATTCAGTCTGCTGTAAAATGAGCACCGGGTCAACCCGGCCGGTTATTACAGAGCTCTGAGTATAAATATTATCAGAGATATAACTGATAAAAGACAGCATCACTTCTCTTAAACAAATATGGGGTAAAAATACTTTATCAGTATGATTTGAAAAAGTCATATATATATATATATATATATATATATATATATATATATATATATATATATATGTGTGTGTGTGTGTGATTTTATTACTACGTTTCTCAAATATGAATAGATGATACAATGTGTGTTGCATTAAAACACACGAAACTTTTCTTGCGATACTGACTTAGATATCCATCTGTATTACTCTGTCAAGAACTTTTCTCTCAATTTAGTATTCCTTAAAACTTTAATTGTAAACTGTAGATTTCGATAGACTGGTGGGTTTCATTATATTTCACCATCCGCAGTTGGGATGTCAACGCCAAACAAACAATTTCGAAAGTCTAACCTGATAAACGTGAAAATAAACTCCTGAACGTCCACAAAGCTCAGAAAAATATCAGACTTCTCTGAAAATATCTAGAGAAGCAACTTTGTTATATTTCATTCGTTAGTAACTATTCCATGTTATATAACCAATGTAAATGTTATATTACATTGCGTTTGGTTATGACTATTGTTAAGAATTGAAGTTACGTTACTCGGTTACATTAACTCTTTCGACAAGTAAATCAATTCAAGTTTCAAAATTAAATTTCAAAAGATGAAATGAAAAGATTTAAATAAAATAACTATAGAATAATACCCGATGCATTATTCAGCCGAAAGAATGTGTACAAGGAGAAATCAAGATATGCAATCACATAAGCAATAGACGAGGAGGGGTGTTTTTGATTTCCGAATTTCTTGTCGATGTCATTCTCATCAAGCAATTTTTTTCAATCAACTGGTCGTCCTTCACTTCGACCTATTTGTCCTTCACCGTTGCGAAATCGAAACTGACTGCAGTCTCGCCTGACACTCGGAGTAGAATGAGGTGTCATTGACAATGGACGTATCTTAACAATTTGATGTTTAAGATTTGATGAATGTAGGGTAGCGGTGGGTTCGCGGGTGTGGCGTTCGCGCCGGCGCAGAGATGGTGGCACAGGTGGCGACAGGGAGGCGACCGAACGGCGGTGGCGGCTGGTCGCTCGAACCGAGGTTGCGCTAGCGCATTTGGGTCAGTGGAGTGCTAGCGCAATGGCCTTGGCCGCTTCATCCGTCCGTCCACCATCGCCATCCGTGCCCTCTCGCGCTTTCTGCTCTCTGCTCTCTTATCACCGTAAGGAAAACATTACCTTCGGGGTAAAATCTATTAAATATATAGGGGGCGCCCCAAAAAACAGGAGTATTTCTTTTTGTGAAAGAAATCACATATTCGTTTCTCTCCTTCGAGATAACTACATTTCTTGACTGAACTACGTCGGTGAAGGAGAAGCTCTTTTTCCTTTCACATCATATCAATTTTATACAAATAAGTGTATACTGGAACAACCCGTAGATAGTTCACTTAACTACCAACAGTAATATATTTTGTTTAGCGCTGTGAGCAGAAAAATATCTTGGCTGTAAAATTGAAATAATCAAGTCACGACGAAAACTGTTCATTGGAAAAATTTTAATATGTATTAGTATGTTTTGAAAGCGAAGACATTTTGACGTTCTTTTTCTTGTTGTAAAACATCTATATTTCTGCGGGTGAGAAATAAAGAAAGTAATGCTTTGTGAATTCCCGTGTTAACTTATAATATGGTTATGAGAAGCAAACATTGCTTTCATAGCTCATCTGAATCAGTCTCCTGTTTAATATTTTTCTTTTTTTTTCCTTTCCTTCTGAACGTTTTCCCTTGAATTTAAAGAATAATGTGCAAACTTCGAACGCAAGCTCAGCTATTTGTCGAATACAAATGTTGTTTAGCTCGTTCTTTTATATATATATATATATATATATNTATATATATATATACATAGATACTTCATTATTAATTCTTTTGAACTTTGTTTTGGCATGAACCACACCCAAGTGTTGCTTTTGGCGTACGCTTATATAGGTTGCAAACACCTGAAGCGAGGACTTCCGGCTACTCTCTCAATCACTGCCTTCAACACATGATCGTCTTCACTTAATAGTAGCATTTAGATGTTTCGTTTATTCCACGAACTACAGAATGTACCATGAATAATTAACTTATATTTCCCAATTGAAACTCTTTTCTGTTTATTATTGTTACAGTACTTAATATTCTCGAAATAACGTCGGTGGCAGATTTCTAACATTTCGTTAAATTTGCTCCAGCTTTTAAGTCATGGTTATTTTTACTTTACGATCCTCATTCCAGAACTGCATCGGACGAAAAGCTTCATATTTTTGGACCATCTATCCGCATACTATCGTTCTCACCTTCACCGACTTTTCGCTGTGTTAAAATCTCTCCACTCTAAAAATAGTGTCCGGTAAAATACAACGAGGTGATCCCTGAAGGACGCATATATTAAACTTGATATCTTCCAGGACGTTTTTTTATGTATTTTTCACTATTGCTCCTATATTTGACTCTACTTAGTTTCAGTTAAGTTTTATGTATTTTACGTACAATACAGTAATTTGGACGTTGGACGAAAGAAACGACCAAAACAAGTCAATGCATTTGAGAACTATTTCTGTGTATTTGTTAAATTACCAATAAGGCTAGTTTTGGACGTTGCGAGTTTTCAAAACAACCATCATTAGTTTTGGACGTTTCCCTTTTTTTAAAAACAAGAACGAAGTTTTTTGTGGTCGATGCAAGAACTGGAAGTTGCAGCTGTTTAAATCCCCCCTCCATCCTATGACTGTATTGAATTTGATTGTATATAATATTTCTTACCTCCTTCCCCTTTCAATTCTTAATCGCCTCCACTGACCGTAACTATAGTGTCAGAAGCTCCACCATTCTCTCTAATCGCCTCAGCTTGCAGCCGCCATACATTGGGGTCAAGCGTGTGTCTATTTGCGAAGGCCCTACATTCTATTTTGGGCGTAGGAAAGGCGCGGCGGTCGGCGGAGGCGGCGTCTGTGGTGACGACCCACGTTGCCAATGAGCGGGCATTCACTGCTTCTCTGTTTGCATACTCTCCGTAGACTCCCTATTGACACACATGCCACAGTAAGAGTTTATACAAACACGTTTTCTACGCTCTTTCAACAGAGAAATTATATCTGAATGTTTTGACAGGTTGTAGTTGTAGAATACTGAATCTACAACTCAAGTTGATTTTCAGATTTTCATTTCTTGAATTTTGAATCAAGGAATGGTGGTTCCAAGTCTGTCTTAGTCAACAATTCTAAGAAATTTCACTGATCTATGGCATACGACTTAAGGAAAAAATTATCGCTGTTATCTTCCCAGAAAGGTTTTGTGATATCTGGTAAATGAATAAACAAATTATCATTAACTGACTCATTTATTTATTTCACAACAACATATATGTACTGACACACTAGCTTCTCCGACATCCGACGTCATAGCTTAAAGAAATGTCAAATTCGGCAGTGTGAGACTTCTCATATCGAATGAAAAATAGCCAACCCTCCATAGTAGTGTATGCCGACCAGAAGTCTTCAGTATAATAAATAGAAAATTGGGAGGCTGTAATTTAGATAGAGTGAATAATTTATATGAAATAATGTTTATAACTATGATTATTTTTAGCTCTCTTGAAACTCTACACAATCATAACAGGGACTACACTGAATACATTGGTAGGGTCTACTGTTCGAAGAAGAGCGCTGCTCCCCCGACCGAAAGCAATTCAGGAGCGTCGCTCTCACTCCCGCTCTATTACACCACGGCGTAGAAAAGATTGTTTTAATAAAGAATATTGTTAACTATTATTTCTTATGTTTATGTTGTATTCAATATTAGAGAACAGTACTGCGTTCAGTGCTCGAAAATAAGCAAGGAATTGCCCACAGAAAAGACTCAATTTAATCAGTTATTCTGTCCTTAATATATTATCATTTGATTACTGAGATTTCATACTATGTGTAATCCATTGATTTAGATGTACAAATCCTGTGTTTATATTTAATTGATTGTTTAAAATTAGCAACACTGAGCTGGAGAATTATTTTACATTTTTGTACTGAAATTTTAATTAATAGAAAAGTAATTTATGGATTTGTCGTAAATTAATAAAAAAAAAGTCCAAAGTGAAGTATAGTTTACTCGCATTAAAAGCACAATACTGGTGTAAAATCTGCATTGAATGAGTAGAGCAAATATCTGATGAATGAGGAAAACGTTATTTTCAACTCGTGCTTCTCTGGTGAATATTGATTTCCAGACTAGTTAGGAAACTTCAATGAAGGACGTAATAAGGTTAGTGAGTTTGTGCTCACTTCCGTTGAAAGGGGATCTAGAATAGCATCTTCACCAAAAGGTGTGCAGAGGCTCTCTTAGTTAATTGTAAGACTCTGGTTTTTTGTTTTTGCCTTGTTGCCTTATGACTGGTGGTCATCGTCTTATAGATGTTAGTTCTTCATTTTGTACATCCTAGTCCGAGTATACATCTAGGTTGAAATATTTTCCTAAATGCATGCAATTTTTCTTATGAAAAACACTAGGACTAGGATATTGTAACAATATAAGTCCAATTTAAGATCTGAATTTCGAAATGTATTAATATTATTACAAAATTAAGTACAATTAAGTGGTGTACTCATGTATTAGATTTTTCACCTTTTTCTTGAACGAGAAGATATGTAACATTGGAGCATTATATTTGTTCAATTGGTTATATGCATTTATTGAACTACCAATTAAACGGAACTCTATTAGTTATATAACTTTATCATTAGACTCATTAGACAGTGGGCATATTGGGTACGTGAACAAAAAAATCCAAATTTTTGCGAGATATTTTGAATGTGTTTTAAGAAGCATACAGAACTATTTCAAAACGAGCATAAAAGTAATTCATAAATAAAAATATATTAAATACCAGATTAAAACGACCTTCTTCATGGATAGCGTGGAATAGCAGAAAGTGTGTATTGTCTTCCAAAACACGATACTTCAATCCATGCACCGACTCGTTGAAACACAACTGCTTGCGAGAGACGTAGCTTGGTTCGCCAACCGGAAGTTGCATGTGATTGTTTTTCTTAGATTTCAGAATTCAACTCAGTTAATCTATAAAATATTAGCTTTGAACTATATAAAAAGTATTATTGAATAGTTCGTGTTTTTATTTCCGTTTTCTTTGTATTTTTAAAGTATGAGGATTATAAGATATGTACATTCCATAATAGATACGTCCTGACGGACCAATTAGAAACAGCACTGAGAATTGATCTTGGCTCTTGCCATTACAGTCTATTATAGGAAATCAACTGTACCGAAACATCATAAATATATGATCTTTGATAAAAGTAATAATATTTATTAAATTAAATTAATATATTTTTAACGATTGCCTCATTGCTTGTATTTTCAAACTCACCTATGTTCTTTTATTTCCTTTATATTTATTCATTTGGAAATTACGTCTTGCATCTCTGAAGAGCGACATGTCTGGTGTTGTTTTTGTTTTATTTTCTTCTTCCTTTGTATGTCTATGTGTGACATTCATCTTCCCCAAAACATTTTTTTTTGTGGGGCTTTAGGGCTCGTCAACATCGAGGTCATTAGAGCCCTTAAAACTTGTACAGGTAGGGAAAATGCAGTTACGCAATAGGGAGAGCCAACATGACTCTCCCCGCGTGTGGGACTCGCCGAATAACTCAGCCATATTATATCGCATTAGTGGGAAATCAATTCCAATTCTGGAAAAATTACATAATTATTTTATGTTCGTTTGACATCGTCACTTTCTATATATACTGCAAGAATAAATGCATTTGTGTTCTTCATTTTAATAGTGTATAAAAACAAATTATCAAAGAACTAAAACGAAGTGTTTTATTCACAATCAACATACGTTTGCATTTGTTTAATTGCAGTTAAAGAACATAACCTTAGTATATTTACCGATGTTTCGAAGTAATTATATCTTTCACTACCTAACTTCTGTACCATAAAAGCCGTGATATTAAAATGACGAAAACTTTTTTCTTTGAAACTCTCAAGAATTTGAAGTTATATGCTAGAAAATTGCAATAATAAACAAATAAGAGCGAGTTTACGGAAGCATTAAGAAATGCCATATGGATCACCCAAAGGATAAAAATTTCTTCCAAAAACAAACGCCATTTACATTCTTTCAAAACTCTACAACCAACCGCCCCGAATTTAATTATTATTTCCGTAAATATAAGTATACTCTTCGAAAAGTAGTCTATGCAGCTAAAGTTATGTAAATTGACAGGCAGATACTAAAATCGAACAACCGGACAAAGCCATGTGGAATATAGTTAAAAATTACACCTTCTGAAATGGTCGAAGAAAATATTTCTTTCTTAAGCGATGGCAAAAATGTCTCAAGTCCACAGAATATTGCACAGTTATTAAATTTTTTATTTCTCAGAAATAGGTAAAATAATGAATCAAATATCTCAAAATCAATGTGCTCCAAATACATCCACCCACGTGCACTATTCTATGTTCTCTTCCGAAACTAACGCTAGTGAAATCATGAGAATCATCAGCACATTAAAAAACGAATTTTTAATAGGCATAGATGATATACCCGAGTTTATTGTTAAATTTTCTTCCCACGTTATATTAAATCCACTCATAAATATTTTTAATAATTCTTTATCAGGAGGGGCGTTTAATAATGTATTTAAGATAGCTAAAGAGAAACCTTTACGCTACGGCATTATCTTCTGGGGCAATTCCAGTCAGAGCATCCCAACTTTCAGAATTCAAAAGAGGATTGTTCGGATAATTTGTAAATCTCATCCCCAAACTTTTGTAAACCTTTATTTAAGGAATTAAATATTTTAACCCTTCTCTTCATTTATATTTATGAAACGATCGTGTTTATTAAAACCGAATTACTGAAGAGTCACTCTTGCTTCATAAGAAACTGTTTTGTTCACAAACACAATATTCGCAATAGGAATAATATTTATCGTCCTAGATTATCAACTACTCGTTATAAAGGGCCATATAATTCGGCAATCGTTCTATATAATTCTCTTCCCAGGGACATAAAATATATTATTAAATTGAAACTCTTCAAATCCGCGGTAAAAATTTACCTACTGCAATAGTGCTTCTACTATGTAAAGGAATTTATTGATCTTAATAGAAGTTAAATTCGTCTCGTACTTTATTTCACCATTGCTGTAGCACATTCAAAATAACTCTTAACAGTTTTTAAAATATTTCCTTTCATGCTCGTGTTGTGTCTTATTATTCATGTAAGTTCAGTTTTAAATGTACTCAACCTGGGCACGGTTGTGTGCATTACTTCTGTAGCCTATTCCTGGGTCGGTATCTTCTCCTGTTTTCCTTCAGGTAGAGGTGGATTTTTTATACAGGCTCTCTAGGCTCTTGTCTAAGGGAGGTGTCTATCCATACTAATATATAAATGCGTAATGCGTAATGCGAAAGCGTGTCTGTCTGTTTGTCACTCAATCACGACTCAACAACCGAACCGATCGTGATGAAATTTAGCAAGGAGATAGCTAAGATGCCCAGGATGAACATACGCAATGTTTTATTTTTAAAATGCGTGAAAAGAAAAATAGAAAATGATTTTTTCCATAAATGTCGATGAAATCGGAAAAAAAGAGGGGTATATTCATTTACGCCGCCTAAACGGTTAGAGATATGTGACAACTACTGTGGCGATATTGTTCGTCTTAAAGAGTTCTACAAAAAAGTCCGCGACACGATATGTCTATCTACAAAGGTTTACCCACATTTTTGAAAAACCGTTATTAAAAATAGAAATATTAAAACAGAATTATATAGGAAGGAAAAAATTAATGAATTATTTGTTTGGACTCTTTCTTCATGAAATTAGAGGCAGATTCCAAAAGATTGTTTATAACAAAAATAAGTATGAAGGGATATATTGCATTTGAAGCTAAAACGGTATGACTTAGTAAAAACTAAAACGGTATGAGCGTCTTGCAATGACTCAGTGAAAGGCTATTGTCTCCCAACCCTTACCTGCGCTGGCGGAGGAAAAGAATGAGGAAAGGATTAGGTGCGCAACTCGAACAGGGTCCTTCGAGCAACCATTGTGTGCAACTCGACCGTTCCGCGGGTAATGAGCTTGTTGAAATAATAAATCTAGAGTTTTGTGATATTTTAATACTTTATCAACAATATTTTCAAAAAACATCTATAATAATGGGTACTTCTAAAAAATTTTTGTTTCATTAAATACAAATTCGTTATACCAAACTACTTTTTATTATTATCTTAGTCTTTTATTCTTTTTATTCTTAGTCTACTTTTATTCTTTTTATTCGTTATACCAAACTACTTTATTTATCGTACTAAAATGTTAAATCCGCCTCTCCCTTATGGCCCTGGATCATAATTTAGGGGATGTCCCCTTGCTTGTTTCCGGAGAGTAAATTAGTTTCTTGTCCTCCACGTGGTCATACGCAGTTTGTACTACCTTTATTGACAATAAATTTATTATTATTATTATTATTAGTAATATTTTATTTTTCTCATTTTCTAGTACGTAACATTAGTTGCACAGAACTTAACAAAATCAAAGTACAATCAATAATCCTAGCCTAATACAGCACAATCTAAATTCCATCATTTCCCAGACATTTCCGCACTATACTCGTCGTTGATATTACCACTGCCTTATGCATCAGTTTGTAAAGATCTTCTTTCACACGTAGTTGTTTGAGGTTTCGCATCAGGCTCACGGAGATGACACCAGTGCTTGATAAAATTACTGGAACAATTTCCACTCTCTCAATATGCCATTGTCTCTTGATGGGTTCAATGAATTCCAAGTACTTATTGATGTTTTCGGCGAATTTACTTTGTACGTTGCTGGTATTCGGGATAGAAATATCAATCAGCACAGCAAGTCGTCCTCTTTTATAGATCACAACCATATCTGGCCTATTATGCACTACGGTCCGATCTGTTAGAATAGTCCTATCCCAATATAGAGAGAACTCTTCGTTCTCTAGTACACTCATAGGCGGGTACATAAAATACGGTACTTTTTCTGCGGTGAGAAGGTGAAATCTCTCAATCAATTCTTGGTGTAAAATTTTCGCCACTGCGTCATGCCGTTGCTTATATCCAGTACCAGAGAAATGCATGCATCCTGAAGTAACATGCTGGACTGATTCTACTGTTGGGCAACCATATCTGCAGTACTCATTTTGGATATTTGCATCTTTGATAATTAGCTTCAAATAGCTTCGCGTCGGAATAACCTGGTCCTGAATGACTTGCATTAAACCCTCGGTTTCTGAAAAGATCTGCCCAGATGTGAGCCAGAAGTTCGACCCTTTCATGTCGACATGAGCTTGACTCACTTCATTTAGGTGTCTTCCATGGAGAGCTTTTGCCATCCAGAAGGCCCACTTTTCATTATCACTGATTGCTAAGTCAGCAACATCCTGCCGTGCTAATTCCAAAGGCGTAAACATTAACTGCTCCACAAATTGCTCTATGCAACTCTGACGTTTGCGTTGCGGAATGGAAAATTTTTCTTAGAATTTTTACCTGCCGGCAAAGTTGGTTGCTAATGTCTACCAACCCTTTCCCACCCATACTCCTCGGTATAACACAATATTAGTATTATCATTATTATTATGTTGTACTTTACATGTAAATCTGTCAATATGACACAAAATGAGGTCGTGTTAGTGTGCTCCCCTTTAGAGAACCTTAGATATACATTATTAATGATTTCAGACATTCTTTTTCTTTAAGTATTGCATTTGAAGCTAAAACATTCTTGCATCTATTTTGATTATTTTCCATCGAGGCATTTAAATATCAATAATTATGGTTTAGATTTGATACTACTTTATTCAGGTCATTAAGCCACATGCTCTTACTGGCCTTCAACTCCTATGTTCGGTAATATATGGTCGTCTTCTTTTGTGAGTGAGATGAGACCTCCGCGAGTTAACACGCCTCTCATAATATAATACAACCCTCCCGTCGGGGAACTTAGGCATAGCAGAGGGACTATTCTGTAACTTTGCGCTTTTCGATACGATCGAATCGGAGAAGTTGAATCTGATAGAAAGGTATTCCGAGTAAACGGCTGGGAACTATTCTGTAAGCCTCACGGAATCACCTTCGGCCGGGCTCGGACTTTCCCGATCGCAGCTGAGGGTTCAGTCTTGGATGTTGAGGAATTTATCCACGCCTGCGCCATAGGGCGCTCATCGTAGATTGTCTCAAGGTTGTATTGGTTACAAGGCCTCCTGAAATATTGGTTACAAGGCAGCTGAGGGTTGTTGCCACTTAGTAATGTCTCCACCAATCAGGGAAAAGCGACTATTGCCTGCTGTTGCGCGTGGTACCCACTCGCCGGCAGCCACACCGCTCAAATTTTCGCGTACGAGGCAAGACACCACGGCGGCCTACTCAATTTTTCTTACACGCTTGTAAAATCTAAACTACTTGTCCAAATCTCATGATTTAAAGACATTTCTTATCTTTAATGTACAAAACAAATAACCCATTAAATTTATTTCGATCATTTAGGTTAACCATTGTAGAGAGACATTTGCTGTCGCGGACATTTTTGTATAACTCGTTGAAGTGAATAATATTGTCGCTCATTGTTGTCATCTATCTCTAACCGTTTAGGAAGCGTAAGCGAATATCTCTCTCTCTGAAGATGGATTTTTCCCCGACTTCATCGACATTCATTGTTAGTAATAGTAATTATAATTATTGTGTGTATATTTTTCAACCTATAATTGCATATAATTATCTCATAATAATAATCTAGCTTTCAACAGAAAAAAACTGAAAAATATAATTGAATAATGTGTTTACAATGTTCACAATTACGTCCAACGACTGACTAAGATGGCGGTATCCCAACTGGGAAATAGCTTTCCGATGCTATTCCAGTCTCGGAAGCGATTCCGAGAAACAAGGCAGAGGTGAAGCCCTCGGAAACATCCAGAATACAGTTTTCTGCTCGGAAAGTGACGTCACACCCTGCGTTAAGCCCCTTCCCGATAGGATTGGGAGTTACAGAATAGCTCCTCAGGTGACTAGTTATCGTATCGGATATGCTTCGCTCCCCCTCCCATCCGTGTCCATGCGTGTGGATACAGAGGGAGAGGGAGGGTTGAGGCATCCATGCATGCTGTTTGGGCAGGAGGCAATCGATGGGCGACGGGGCGCAGATTTCTGTACTCCACCGCTCCACCGTTCACCCTCACGCTCCGTCGCCCACGCTACTCCCACTTCCCCGACACCGCCATCTTTTCCGCAAACAGCGCTGCAGATCGATTGTGCGCGTCGATTTCTATAAGAACGTGTATTGCGCACGCCTATGTTCTGAGAAAACTAGGCCGATATCAGTGCAAAGTAGAAATTAAAGAAGAACAGCATATTTATTCTGCGCCGTCATTGATTCAGTCACTTGGTAATCTTTAGAACAAGGAGTGTGAAAATGCGTTTTACCGTTTTTTAAACATTTCCACGCCGTTGATCCATTACATTTGAAATTTCATTCCATGATTTGTGCGTAATTATGTAATTAATCGTTATAACATTATTTTAGGAAACATATCTGAAGAAAGTTTTAACTTTCAATCATTATGATCTTCTGTGCAACAAATTTATTTTATTTTTTTCGGTAAGCCTCAAATTAAATTATTTGTCTTCTTGTGTCGTGTTATAACGACGTGGCCGCAGGGAACAGAGTGACCTGGGAAGTGACGGATGGCTCTTAAAAATAAGGTTCCCTCTATTCATGGAGTCTTCCAGCAATATTAATACCAATGTATAATGTGTTGAAGAGGGGAAGATTTCAGATCTTCCTAGAACGTTGTTGGTTTTTACCGTCAGCGGCACTCACTTCTGTCATTTTGAAATAGGTCCTTAACAGGCGCAGTTAATGAATTAGACTTAATTTGGTCCTACAAAATAACCATTAATTCCTTGATGGACGTCGGTCAGAGTTATTGTATACGAATAAACATGTATGGGTATTTGGATATTCTTACGAGAGTTTATTTGTCCCAATAAGTTGTAGAAAGTTTGCGTTTGAAGTCGTAATGAAATCTCATCACAGGAAAAACGCTGTTTTTCCATCGAGGAATTATAGAAAAAACTTAATATCAAAATACTTTTATGAACATTTTAATGGATTGTTACCTCATTCCTCTTCTCTTGTTTATGTTCTCAATATATTTGTAGCGGTCTGAAGAATACGTGTTTCAAAATAATATCGAACTCTTCATCAAACAAGACGCTCTATTTATATAAAATAATGTGACAATTAATGGAAATTCACTAAATGTTCACGAACAAACGCATGTACATAATAAAAATCATACTTTGACATTTTCACCTCTTTAAAATGTTCAGGGATATTGTCGTTGTCTGTATTTTTCTCCATGTTGGTATGCACTTTTTGTCCGATAGTGTGTGCCTGACTCTCTTACCCTTTTTATCTTTCGCTTAAATTTACGAACCTTGTTAATTTACATGGGTAACTGGAAAGTTTGTGGTTGCTGTCATCTGAAATAAAAGATGAAAAGGTAAGATGGACATACAGCTACATTCCAGATTAAATATGTCTTACAGTGATTCAGAAAAATAACTTGAGCTTAAAGAAAGATCTTACTTATAGACAAAGTGATGTAAGACGACTACATGCTCACGAACTATGGAAATGGTATGTGTAATATGAATTTAATGTTTTACCGATAAAATTGCTCCATATTCCTATCGGAGAAATCCGAGAAATTGGCATTTTTTATGGATAAAAGAGTCGGAATAACATGCGAGTTTCATATAACAAAAATTTAATCTGTTTCCATTCGAATTCAGTAAATGATTTTAAAATTCTCTTCAACTTTTGATTGTAGAATCTAGATTGTCTAATATCGACGATATGACACTATTATTTTGTGTTTTAAGCGATGGCCCTCGGTCGCCAAAGCGATGATTCTCCTTTTTAAACCGCTAGTGTACCTTTTTAAGTGCATCTCATTGTGTCGCCGACTCCCTCCGAAGAGTGAAGACGTTGGCGCGGAGAGGGAGGGTCCGATAGCGTCGCAGGCCTCCCCATCGTCATTAACGGCAGAAACTGGTAGTTTATTTGAAAGTAACTCAATTGTGCTTCTTGGAAGTCAGACTTTCCGCTTTTTAAAAGCTATTTACAATACAAGACGTAACAATGGATGCAGGTCGCTGATTCATATTCGTCTGTTAATGTTTACTGCGTTGCTTGGCTGCGCGGTTCGTGCTGTATACAGTATGAGAAATGACATATCGATTTCTGTGATGCTGTCTTCTGCTAGCTGTATCTGCTTGGCTGGTCATGATTGTAGTGCTGTCTGATTGCTTACTTTGTGTACTACTATTAGTGAAGTTGCTCTGAACAGCGAATTAGTATGAAGCGTATTTTTTTTCGGTGCGATTAATACGTTTTGAACATATGTTTCAACAGTGTGTCATTTTTTAACTACGAGAACTGAGTTGTGAATGTTCCTTGCACTATAAGTACACGTGGGAAGGAAGGAACTGAATTCGCTCCATGCGTTATAGTGGTGTGCGTGGGTGGGCAATGGTGACATGAGGGCTTCGCCTCCGCCCGTGAGGAAAGCCGAAGTTTTCGAAAACAGCCATAAAGCGAAACGAGCACTGCAGTCCACCTGGTAGCTTTCCGCTGCTAATTGCTTCGTTTCTATTGCTTCTCCACGCGTTCCACATTGCACGTGCCCAGAGTATTGGACTTTTGAATCAGTGCTTCTCTCACAATGGGAGTGTCTATATGTTAGTCTTGTTCGTACAATTTCTAAAATGACTGTGGTGTGGTGGTAAGATCCTCCTTTTTTATAAGGACTGTTCTTAGGAAGATATTTGATTTGTTTTCTAGTCTTCAGTTAACAATAAAAATAATTTTTAACGTTGAAACTTTATAGAAAAAAAATATTTCGAATAAATCAGAACAGCTTTCATCACTATTTTTTTGGTCCTTATTGTTATACATGAGAAAAGTATTTTCATTGATCAAGAGATTCATCTCGGGGAACACGCTTTCAATAATTCTCAATTATTTTAACCTTGTCTGAATGAATGTGGTACGGCTTGTCCGCTTCATAACTCGTCAATTTATTGATCATACAAATGCAATTTCATTATCGTAGGTTTGTGGATTCCTTACGCCACGACAACGATAATATCTTTAAGTTCTTTTGTATTAGAGAATCATTGGATATATCCATAAGTGAATTAAATAAAACCTTAATTAAACGTGAAGTATGGATTTTTCTGTCATAAACATAATAGATTTACATATATTTAACAAATCATCGTCAAGTTTGTACATCCGTAATTATTGATTTAGAACTCGTTTAACTTGAACGATAAGTTTGAATTCATTACATTTTATGCTTACGTTAATTTTTTTATTAATTTGTCTAAAACTCAAGAAACTGGCACAACATTTATATGATACACCAATAGGATATTTTACTTACCATAATGAGATTATGCAACCGTAGAGATGGAGAAGTTTGAGCATAATACACGTATTTAAATGATTATTAATTCAGAAATTGTGTACAAAAGTACATTTTTGTTTTATATTTGTTGATTTTCATTAAGAAATATTTGGATTTTTAGCTCAAATATTCAGGTTATATATAAATTATGACAACAAAATAGTGAGCGTCTTTTGTGTAACGGGGCTTAACCTCCATTGCTAAAGTTGAGAGTCTGAGAGTCGTTAAAATTTGTCATAAGCAATTACTCGTTACTTCCCCCAATTCAATGTGTTTTCATAGATTTAACCGTGTGGTAGCTTATATCGAGTTCCATTTCTTTCTATAATTAAAAGTTTCTGATATATCTGAGTTAGACAGAAAACATGTCTTCTTTTCTAGTCATATTAACGTCATACGAAGGTGATCATGTATTCAGAATAAAGTATTTCAAAAACCCTCGACTGATTCTCTCGCTGGAAATGTTCTTAGGAAAATTTTGAGAAAAATATTGGTGCCATGTTTTTCCGCATTCTCTGTCCCTTTGTCGCTCCAAACGACTTCGAGCTGGCGACGTTCATTTCTGGCGTCTGATTACCTGTTGTCTCCCTGTCTCTCGATTTCTTTACTTTGTGATCTCCGGTCATATTTCACCGATATATTTTTTCCGTCTGTTAAAGTTGTATTTCAGAAATTCTTTCGAGGAAAATGGTAGTAGAAAAAGAGTGTACAGAAATAGCAATACAAAAGAGTGTATTATCTTGACAAAGTTGAATATTACATGTAATTTTTTGAAAAAGAACAAAGAAACGGCCTGAAAAACCAGAGCTCTAGACCTCGGTAATTTTGACTTTTTGACTGTGGATTCCTAAACCTAAACACAATATATACATTCAAATTTTTTCGTTCCTGTGTGTAAAATAAATTGGCTAAAAATTATTTTTCCTCGGTGCGCTGTTACCCTTATGAGAAGGAGAGGGAGAACAATGTAGTTCATGTGTTGGGTACTCAAATGGCTTAGTGATCCGACTTGTAACCTGAACAGTCGGGTTTCGAAATCGTATGAGGTGATTACTTGGACGCCGTTCTATTTTACCTCTTCACATATGCTGAGACCTATAGATATAACGGGACCTGTCTTTCAAGAGCGTCCTTTGTGATCATAATTCGCATATAAAAAGAGATTGATATATCGGTTTTTGGTAAGATTGGAATACAATGCATAAAATCACCTCATGTGTTTTCATGGGAGAAAAAAAATCGGAAAAATTCCTTTGTTTTTATGCCTTTTGGGCACATGACGCATTTTGATGCTTTCGGTATAGCTGATTGAAAAAGCTGTGTGTTCGCAATGCAGGGTGAAAATATTGGAAATGTCATTAATAATCTCGTATTGAGTGGATCTTGGCAAATTTTAACTGGAATATAGTTTATGGTATTATATCCGCGTTGACTAAAGTCACGTTGCCAACTATTCACGAATTATTCACCAAATAAGATCTTTTTAATTAATAATTCATTCTACTGATTTTTTAAAATATCGAATGGGGACAATTATTTTGTGATTTTAAAACTTGGTAATTAATTTGGACTCTTGTTTGACTCTTTCTTTGACAGGGGTCGCATTGTCACGTGATGCGACTGCCATTACTGTTAGAACAGTATTTTCCACAGGTTTTGTTGAATTATTCTTGTAAATTCCCCGTAAGGTATGAAAATCTTAACGTCATTGCGCCCCTATTTCCGTTTGCTATGTTTTAGTAGGTTTTTTTCGCTATGTTAAGCCGGCACTTTTGCCAGGATATAAAAAAAGCATAAACCCGCATAAGTTTTTTCCATATAAGCCCATAGTAATTTAAAGTCAAATAATTCAAACTTTTGCGCCGTAAGGGTATGAAAATTCATCGCCACTGGATAGAGAATGGTTCAAATTATCATTTAAAACATTTTTGGGGGTACTTAAACCAAGTCGCTCTGACGCACATAATATCTCAAGTTCAATTTTATTGTATAAAATTTGGTTCGGTTTTCGGTGAAAATTCTGTCTCATTTCCTTAGATTACAAGATGTTTGCGATGTGCGCGGACGTTTTTCTGGTGAATAAATCATTATGTCCACCTTGTCACCTCTGTCCTTGCCGCTACCCATGGAAGTCCCCGTCGAAAAAGAGTGCAGAAGGTTGACTATTCGTTGCACAAACAGCTTCTCCGGAGCGGAACAAACTGACGCTCTCTCTTACAGAGACAAACCGCCCACACTGCTAACACTCTTTAATTAGCGTTAATACCACTTTCAAATCTTAACATTTATTTTATTTTTCACTTTCTTTTCTTCCTCACTCTCATACTACAAACGTAATTAGGTGAAGATCATGTTTTTCTCATGAGTTTCGTTTCAACTTATGGCAATGTAGTCCTCTCTCGCGTATGTGTTTATGATAATCTCCTATATTGAGCTCTACCTCACTTTCTTATTCACAAAAAATAAGACACATTAATCGTTTCGAATATATTTACAACTTTCTTTCAAAAGAGAAGGAAATACATGCGCTTTGTGGAGTCTTCCCATCGTCTCGTATTTCTATATTCCGTTTCAATGACTCATGTCTGGTGGAATTCTCCTGAACTCAGCTTCATAGAAATGGCTTTTAGTAAAATATGACACATTTTATGAAAGATACATTAATATTATTATTTTATTTACATTGAGGAAGTGATCTTGTTAAATATGTACAGTAGTTTGTTAATTATTATACTTGTAAAGTACCTGATAAAACAGGTTAAGAATTGTAAATAATAGACAGCTATACTACAAGGGATGTTACTGCTTGGAAATGGTTTTCCATTTAACTCCATTTTTTGACAACACATGACTGAAAATTAACTATTGTACATGTCACTATTTTCGTATTTCTTTTGTTACACTGTTTTGCTCGTTTTTATAGATAATGTTGATTTATCATTAATGTGTGTTACTAATACTCGCTATCTTATACTGAATAAATTTGAAATGTTTCTCTTGTCTGTTGGTTGTCAGAAACGCATTACATTTTGAATACATTACAACTTGAAACAAATATGTAAATAATAACTATTTCTGTTTTTATCATCTTTTTAGTAAATAATCACACTTGAAAACGCGTCTTCCTTTCATACTAAAAATATTAATCTACGAAATGTATTTAAATATTATTTTTCTAATTTTAATTCGAAATTTAATTCATACATTTCATTTTGTATTTCGACTTTAATTTTTTTTCTAAAATTTCGACAATTGGATGTCACAGTTAGTGAGCATTATATTATATGCCCACAAATAAGGAAATGAAGCTACTTTGCTCAACGAATGCAAGAGGTTTCTATTTCTACCACTGAAGTACGAAGAAGAGAGCTAGAAATATAATCTACCGATCGTACCACATGTCATTTCTGTACACTGTATCTTTTTAGAAGCACATACATTAATTAGATGATACACTAATATTAAGAATAGTACTATTGTGTGAGAAAGTAGAATGTCCTAAATGAGATATGTAAAGGAATGATCAATTGTTATCTGATTCAAAGATTTAATTTATTAAGATTATTAATGATAGTGAACTGTCTGAGCTCTCGATATGCAGCAGATTCACGCCCCGACCGACGCATCGACAGGTGGGAGGCGAGGAGTTCAGAAGGAGAGGGGAGGTTTAGGTTGGGATCTGCACACTCGGCCTTCACCTTCGAACGGCCTTCGGCATCGAGTCAGGAGTCGAGAGGTAGTTTGGAAAGAGAAGGTGCAGTAAGCGGTGAATGTAGAATTCTGCTGCGACTTTTGGATGCAACTTGGCTCCCAGAGGAAGCTTAGGAAATATGACTTAGGTGCATAAGTTGTTGGTATAATTATCAAACACCGGGCTTTCCTCCCCCTTCTCAAATACTTAAAAAATAACTACATTATTTTTTAATTCATTTAATAACCTCATTATTTTTTTAATTATTTTTTTTACTTATTATATAAAGCACCGTGTAACAAGTGAATTAACATTTACGCAATAAAAGCTATTTTGTGATAATAATCTGTCAGTGTAGATCTGCCACCTCCCCACTGCCTGCCCAACCTCGCCAAAATGATTTACTCCTCATTCCCTCCTCATTCATAATGAAACTCTGTGACCTCTCCTCTTACAACAATGTATACATTTGACCATGGGTAAGTAGTAGGATTAACGTCCCCGACGTCAATGCCAAGTAATACTACTACAATAGTTAAAGAGGTTGCGCGATAGACGTTGCTATACGATAGAACTGACTGTGACCTTGGCGAATGAGAAGGCGGATGGTCGAAAGAACAGGTGTTTTCCAAATCAACGGCTCGTCTCGACTGCAGCTAAACGCGATGAGACATTAACGAACGCGTTAATTTTGAGAGTAATGGAATAAACTTTATGCGATACAAGGCAATAGTTGTCCTTTTGATTGAAACGTTCTCACTCACGCAATATCATGGACGATAGTTAGAAACATTTCAACAATATATCTCACACTTACTTAATGATGCTCATGAATTAAAAACGTATTAATTTCGAAAATAATTTGTGAATTCAGAAGTTTTTACTTATGATCTTCAACACCAATGCGGGTGCATTACGTAACACATTCCAAATAAGACTTCTGACTCCATTGATGGCCACGTAAGTGAAGATACGACGTCTTTCGTTAAACAATCCTCTTGGACAGGAAAAGTGTTGCATTTTGTTAAGTAAGTTTTCTGAGTGTCCTGACTCAAGTGTGTTGCCTTATCACAACTATTAAGTTCAATCGCACCTCAGCGCTGTTTCACGTGTATTTCAAATACGATATTACCAGGGGTGAACATAATGGTCCTAACCCAAAACTATAGCATCAAAATCTTTCCTTTTCCTTATGTGAATGTTCTTGGAAAGAAGATACGCTTAAGTCTTCAGGATTTCTTTCATTGATTGCTTTTCTTCTTTTTGAAGTATTATGTGTATCTGAGGAAAAATTGTATACTCTGTCTTATTTGCATGGTACACCATCGCAAAATCTCATATTTCATTGCCAAAAGAAGAAGAGAATCAAGAATTACCTTACTTTCTCTTAAAAATGAATACATTTTTAAATAAGAATTTTAGTTCTGGAGTGATACATAAAAAATACACGTTTACTCAAATACACGAAACTACGCATGTGTGATTGATAACTACCGCTTCTGAATTTTACTATATTTTTATCTAATATATTAATGCGCTTAATCATTCATAATTTTAGCCATCCGACATGAGACATTCAACAATCTATCGTTGAGGTTTTCTTGTACTGCAGGGTATTTACACTATTCCATAGGAAAGGTGTTCAAAAAATAATTGTAAGAGATTGTAAAAAAATGTCTGCACATTGATTGTTCATTTCCCCCAATGTCGGGCATAAGTGGGTCATATTTGTACTAAGGTTCTACCGAACGCTCTTCAAATGAAATGTTGAGTGAATTATGAGCAATGCCTCTAGTTGGATATCACGTCGCCGGCGCACCGTTCTAACGAGAGGGAGAGAGAGAGAGAGCAGGTTGGATCACATGACGTAATTGGAAAGAAAACATACTCTGTGTTGGTTGGAGGGTGTGGAAGGGAGTACAGGCAAGACTTTCATGGCTCAACCTCATCTGATGTCCTCGGATTAACGTACCACCATCGGTTTGGACTCAGCATCTACCTACTTGGAGAAACGTATTTCCAAAATCCATTTGTAAATCAACTTCAAACTCCAATTTCTTACGTAAATGCAATCAATAACTATTTTAAACAAATAAAATAGTTTACATTGTATTTATCTTCAACTTTGAATGATTCAAAAAAAAGGTAAACCAGAAACAAAATATACCTAATATAAAATACATCTTATATATAATATACCTAATATTTGTTCACCACAACTCTGAAGTGTGATCATCGCTATGTCAGCCGAACGCCATTCACTGCTAGCGAAGTTCGAAAGAATAATTCTTGACCTAACGCGAATATTGAGACGTTACCATAAATTTCACGAGGAATCCGCTTTGGTTCATCTTTCTATGATATTTGAGCAAAATAAATTGTGTAAAAATCGCGTTTCTACGGGAGAGTATTTTCGAGCTGACAGCAATTCGGTTGATTAGCAGCTGCGAGTGCCGCACCGGGTTTCCGTTGTGGCTTTGCCAGTCAGTTCCGACTGATAGTGCGACCACCAACCGCATAGAGGCGAGTCGTTTCCAGCACCCAGCAGGCCGCGCCTTCTTCTAAAACGTTGTAGAATTACATGCCATCTCTTTAACCATTTCTCATTTTGCAAGGACATAAAGTTGGCAAAGTACAAAAGAGTACTTTCCTCTAATGACTTTCCGATGTTCTCTTCTAAAATAATTCTATTGCAGACTTGCTTCCACAAATTCTGGAACTATGGTTCGCAGATGCTTCACTTGATTTCTCGTCGCTTTTTTTGCTGGAGATCTGCTAACGATATCAATCACGAAATAAATATGAATTTTATAGAATTAGATAAATATGATAACTTTTTATATTTATACTCTCTTCATTTAATCTTAAACTTAATTTATCTCAATGTTAGTTTCAAAGTTAAAAACTGAAACATGAATTTCTTAATACATAGTTACATTACGCTTCTTAAAGTCGTTACCCCCAAACGATTTAATGTCTAATGTATCTTGTAATGGGTTACAATGAATCAGAAAATTGACGATTTGTAGATTTTCCGTTAGTAAAATGCAGCGTAATTCAGATGAAAAGAGAAACAGCTTGTTATCATACGTTATACATTTGCTCTATAAAAACAAGAAATTTTCGATGTTTTTTACAGTATAAGTGGTAAATTTTCTATTATTATACGATTGATGAAAATTTATGTTACATTATTGTTCTCGAAAATATTTAGAGTGGTGTAAATATAGTAGTTTCTCTTTATAACAAATCTCCATAAGTCAGGTCAGTCTTTGGAAGAACAGGAAACAACCTAGGTTGACGGATTTATTCCATCAATATAAAAAAGGATAAAATTTAGAAGGCTGTAATTGGGGAAAAATATGTAGATGCAGTAGAAAAACAAGTTGTTTTTTTTTCAAATTTAATGTAAGTCAATAATTGTAATATTTTACGTAATAAATATTTGTAGTGTGAGTTTATGGTATTACTTTACATTTTAACCCATTACATCAAATTTTGGTTTCTCTCTTTTGAACGATTTATCTTTATAAAGATGAAAATGCGCATGAATATCCCTTGAATATCGTTATATATTGTTACAACACACCGCAAGCCCAGATGCGATGTGCGTATTTTTTGGGTAGAAGCGGGATTCAACCATAAACCACAACCTTTATGGTAGAGTTCGCTGCCACCAGCTTGGTTTCCCCAAGCAATCAAACACACGTGTAATAACAATAAAATATTTAATTCAAATTAAATAGAGATCTGAATATTTACAAATGTAGACAAACTCTCAAATCATAAATACAAGTTTGAATTTGTTATTACAGAGTTATTGCTATCTGAAAGCAACAATTACACACAGATATAGATACTGGTGTTATGAATTAACTCGGAAATCTACCCAGATTATCCGAATCTCAAAAGTCTCCAAGTTGATATCCCGAAATAACTAACTGTTCCAAGCTAAGTCATTCGCGCCTATAGCAATGTAATAGAATTACCGCAGCAATTCTCAGTGGTCTGACGACCAAAACTAACCAAGTCATATCTCAAATAACCTGGATACTCCCATGCCCTCCGCAGCGTCTCTAGTCTGAAAGTCACTTAGGATCTGCAATCCTCCCAATATATACAGAGCGGAGGTCACATGACTACACCCTCGCTACCGTACTGAGCACTCTACATCAGCTTGGTCACCCCTCAGCTTCTGAGAATACTGCGTCCCTTTTGGCTGACCATTATTTTTGGCGACCACTGGAATATTCCCTCCACACTCGCTTTTCTTCTGAGGGCGTTCATCTCAGTTTTCAGAAGTAGATGGGAATGTTCAGCCTCTACTCAATAAACGGGAAGTCTTGGTAACAGTATTTTTCCTTATTTGGCGGCGACTGGCCCGACCCTTAATCTCCTTAGAAATTTCCGGTTAGCAAAATGCTTGAAAATGTTAAAATTTCAAAAATCTATAAACTGCACTGGTCCTGATGTTACATATATATATGGAGAAAGAGAGAATTGTGTAAATAGATTCTCATACTATTTCCTAGAACTCAACATTGTTTTATAATAACTTCCATGATATAGTAGTTTTCAGGACGTCACATTCTCCCTCTCGTAACTTCTCTGAAACCGGTTTCATTCGTATTTGCCCCATAGTTCGTGATTTATTCTCTTCAGTAAGGTTATGTCCACCTTGTATTGTCACATCTGCTCCAGGTAACCTACGAAAAGAGCCCATGAAGTACATGCGGAAGGGTAGGAAGTAATTCGATGCTGTAGGGAGATATCCTGCATGAGATTGGCGAACTCGTTTTATGTCACAAAACAGCGTGCAAAATAGGTCGACTATAAAGATGAGAAAACGAAAACAAATGATACAGGCTCATCTGCTATTCGGCTAAATTATATTTACGTTCTATTTCAAAACAGGAATGGTACCTCTTTCACAATTTTGAATGTCTTTATACCGTCATTCTTTATACTTAAAAGAAGTAAAGTGGACTTTATTTTGTTTAGAACCTTGTAAGTCCGCATGTAACTAAAATGTTGGGAAATACTATATAAATTATTTTTCTATTCCTATTTACCTAGTTTTTCACTTTTATCGCTTTTATCTTCTCTACTGGCCATCTCTGTGAGGTGAACGCTCATCCATGTGTTTGCCGTGCATGGAGACCTGTGTCGGAGGGAATGGGTGTCCTGTTGAGTTGAGGGATCCATGCAACCTCAGGGGGATTTGTTTGTATGTGACTTTCAATACACTTTCTTTGGCCACGGCCTCTTCTAGACGGGTGGTCGGGGGCTAACTCACCTCCGACCAATCGGCTCGGACTAGGTCTTCGACTGAACTCCAAGGTTAGTAGGAACGCGGAGGGAGTCTTTCCTGATGGTCGGTGGCGCTGGAGCAACCCCTGCTTAAAGAACCCTGCGTGTCCCCGCTATGTTTCTGTATCAACCCTGGCAATCCTGTCCCCGTGTGATGGGGACCTTGTGGTCGGTGTCCCCTTGTTGGATGCCGTGGTGGGTGGGGAACACGGGGATGAAATAAACTCCATTCGCATGACGAAGAACACAAACCTACCCTCTTTCTCTAGGAAGAGGCGATTAGTATGAGATACTGTTGATCTCAACAGCAGAATGGTGACATTCTGTTCGAAGCACGTACAGACATGCAGATAGAGTTCATTTTGGCATTAAAGGAAATATTAAGTCTTAAAATCAACACATCTACTCACTCCACCCTGAACATGTGCAAAGCAGTCTTCAACCACGAAGACGTTGCACATGAGTCTGATGACTTCAAGGCTTTCTTTGAGTTCGAAAGCGTTGTAAGTATTCATAAGATTAAGAGGAAGGTGCAGGGACAGTTCGTCTCCACCTCCACACTGGTCTCAACATTCGATCGTCCCTCTCTCCCAGGGAGCATCTCTTGCTGCTTTTATACCTAGCGTGTTCGTCACTATCTGCCGAACCCTCTGCGGTGTTTCAAGTGCGACAGGTTCGGTCACACTTTCGATGGATGCAAATCGTCCTACGGTGTTTGCGTGACTTGCGGTCAGCGAGCACACGAATCGTCACCTTGCTCGTGTTGTGTGAATTGCAAGGAGAGTCACCCCTCCAATTCAAACGCATATACGAAGTATCAGATGGAGAAAGAGATCCAAAGGATCCGAGTTACGGATAGGGTCTCTTTCCCAGAGGCTAGACGTCGCTACCTGATTTAGTATGGAAAAAAAGTGTGCATCAGCGGCAAACTCTTTGAAACCACTTACAGCTTCTGTTAGGTGTCAGGTGGATTTCGAGGAAGTGCAAACCAGCTAAGTGTGGCTCTGGAAACCATGCATGTCTAGTCTATCCTTCCGGCTTCAAAGAAGAACTTCTGGGGTGTAACATAATTATACCAACGAAGTATAAAATTACTCATCCAAAATCAACTTCTGTGTCTACCTCCACATCTGTCTCAACCTCTACTGCCACTATCATCCAGCAACCGAAGTCTGCTGATAAACGATCCCCCCGACATCCATCTCGGGGTCGTCCTCGGCTAAGAACTCTCTCCCCAAAGTCCCGAAGAATTGGCTCGTTAAAGTCGGAGTCTTATGTTGTATGCTCAACTTCTCGTAGGCGCCAAAATATCTCGCGCTCTCCGAGACGCGACCATAATGGACTTTACATGTCCGAAACTGATCATTCCAGCAGTGATCACAGCGACTCTCCCGGAGAGGGGACAACAGCTAAGTCGGACTTTATCGTCGTCGTTGAAAGAAACCCAGACGTCGAAAGAAGAGCGAATAAACTTCTTGGCTCTTCTTTCTTAGAATTTGAAAGGCATTCATGACCGTTCAGATGACGTTAAGCTCATACTGTCCCGTCGTACTACTCAATTCCTTTGGCTTCAGGAAACGCATTTTACCAGAACACCCTTTTTTCTCTTGTGGCTATACCTCTTATAGGGCGAACTTATAGGACTCTTATAGGAAGACGGCCATGCACACGGTGCTCGCTGTGCTCGTAGACGCTTCAGTCTACGCCGAAGAAGTCTCTATAACCAAAGTCTTTCAGACCGTATGTATGAGGGTGAGCCTACCATTCCTTACATTAACGGTATGTAATATTTATATCCCTCTTGGCCAATCTTTCATGAAGAGGGATCTCGCTGGTCTGATGGACCGGTTGCCGTTCCAATTTCTTATGGTCGGGGATTTTAATGCCCCTAACCCGATCTGAGGTTCTTCATACAACTGCCCAATGGGTCATATAACAGGAAAATTGATAGTCGAGGTATGGCGCTCCTTAACACAGATCAAACCACACACTTTTGTACAGCCTACCGATCTTTCTCGGTGTTTCATTTTCTCATCTGCAGTTCCTCACTTTCCCCAATCTTAGACTGAACAGTTCTTGACGATCTGTATGTCGTTGTAACTCATCCTTGAACCTCCTTCGCTACCTAAGCGCATCGTCACAGGGTGCATGTCGCACATGCCTTGTCAGTATAGGTGTCTTGTTCGGTTTCTATTAGATTATGGTAGTATTTTACGCCTCCGCTTCACCATCGACACTCAGGCCTCTTAATAGTATCCATCATGCAGGAGAACACATTGCAACTGGTGCCTTCTCCACCATATAGAATGCTTACTAGTAGATGCACGCGAGCCATCTCTTAACAAGAGACGTGATATTCTACTTGGATCTTCCAGAGTGAAACTGACGGGAGTTTCAGAACATCCTTCTCGGCTACACATCATTTCCCTAAAATTTGTTTCATCTTACGCTGCAAGACCTTCGTTACCCCGTCCAGCGGATGTTCGTTTTAAAAAACTGCTAGAGGAAAACGTCATCACACTACCTCCCTCAGTGAAATACCCGCACACTCTCACACTACCTTGGTCCTTCGTGCAACCAACCATCGACTTGCGGCTGTCTCTACTTTCATAGTAAGACTCTCCAGCGGTTGTGTACCAACAGCACTTTGGAGAACTAGAAAGCTTCTATTTGGATCATATGTTCATACACACTGATAGCTCAACAATTAATAATTCCGTTGGTGCTGCTTTCCACTGCCATAGTGCCGTTCTTTTCGTTTCCATTCCTTTTGCAGCGTGTACACTGCTGAAAAATTTGCAATTCTTAAGGCGCTGAAGTTCATTCAGCTATCGTGAATACGGCGTGTGGTAATCTGCAGTGACTCTAGTAGTGCTCTGTGGTCAGTGTCTTCATTGTACATTTCTGACACTTTTACGAGGACAATTCACAATTTGATAAGTCATCTAATATCTAAATATTTTGAAATAGTCCTTTGTTGGTTTCCTGGGCACGTGGGTATTATGGGTAATGAAGAAGCTGATGAGCAACACAGAGGCTTATCCTTGACCTTTCATCTGTTCCTACGTCAGATTCAAAGGTTGCCATAAGATCGTCTCTTTTTCAGACATGACACGCCGAATGGCAAAGTCGCGCCTTCAAGATGAGGAAGGTAAAAGACTCCGTTAAGACCTGGGTGTCATAATTCCGTGCGAACACACGTGAAGAAGTAATCCTTACACCCCTTCGTATTGGCCACTGCTATCTTACCCATGGTCATCTCTTACGCGGTGAAGTTCACTCTGTCTGTGAAACTTGCAACACAACACTTACCGTGGAACACTTTCATCTGGAGTGTCTTAAATATAGTACCAGCCGACGACGACACAATCTACCGAACAGTTTGAATTTTTTGCTGGGACAAGATGAACCGATTTTAATGCGTATTTTTAGATTACTTCAGGAAATTGGCCTCTGGAATAGTATCTGATCTCTCTTTGTATGTTTTTACTCAAATCCATAAACAAATCGGGGATCCTCCCACAAGTTCTCGGGAGGGTTTGGATTTAAACCGTATTTTCTCCACTTTGTTTTGAATTTACATTTTCTCTCCCGAAATTTACTTCTTTTTTTCGGTTTTTATAATGTTTTCAGGATGATTTATTTATTTATCTATTTTGATATATTTTTGGATCTATTGTAATTCAGGAGGACTTTTGGTGGGTATGGTCGAATCATTCGGCGAGTCCCACACGCGGGGATAGTCGTGTTGGCTCTCCTTAGTGCGTAACTGCATTTTCCCTACCTGTACAGAATTTTAGGGCTCTAATGACCTCGATGTCGACGAGCCGTAAAGCCCCACAAAAAAAGAAAGAAAGAAAAATCGAAATGTAAATAAAACACCTTGAAATTCATTGTGATTTCAAATTTAATGGAATAAAATATAATTTGGTTGACATGAAATCCTTACTTAATTCAATTGTGACTTACATTATGGAACAAATCCTTTATGGTTCCATGTCGATCACATTCCAGGCACATCACAGATTTCCAGCATTTCAGCGGTGTACTGCCAATAGAAATTATCTCTCATGTAAAATTTCCCACTGGCGTACTTCTGAATTTACTCCTCAAATTGATTATCCATGGTCACAATTGTTAATTGATACAATGATCACTGAGATACGATTTTCCCCCTCATTTTTACATTGTTTACACATTGAAAATAGCTTTTCACAAATTCACAAAACAATCAGAAACAAATTTATTGAAATTTGGACAGGGCAACGTCTATCGGGTCAGCTAGTACAAAGTAAAATGCAACGGGTTCGGAATGCAACATACATTAAGGAGTGCTAACCACTTGACACTGTCCATTCTCATGATATAAGATTGTCATCTCCCATTGTTTTGATTGTATATTCTTTATTCTATGAAATTAATTTAATTCTACTGTAATATCTCGTATTTGTTTAAGTTTAAAATATCAAAAATACTTGTATCATTTACTCCAGTGCTCATTATTTTCAACTTGTTTTAAGCAATTGTTCCAAAGACTTGAAACTTATATTAGTAGATTATTAGTGGACGTTTGTTTTTATTGGTAAAAAATTCGGAAGATGGAGAAGATTTTTGTCGATCTTTCAAAGAAGAATTATCGTTTTGAGTAATAAGAAACTTCGTATTTAATACATGGTGAGGATCTATATTTGCCACAGATGTAGAACTGTGAATAATATTTTCGCATACTGTCACAAATAATTGCTCTGTATAATTATCATAAAACATGGTTTGTTAACGTTCAGAGACTCAACGTACCCGTGGATAAATGGAAAGGATGAGCTTCTTGCACGATTTTCAAACCTTAATTAAGAGACTACAAATTGTGACGTATGATAACATAAAATAAATAAACTTTATTGTCAAAAAAGCAGTTGCAAACTGCGTATGACCACGTGGGGAGCAATAAACAAAGTTACTCTCCGGAGACAGGCAAGGGACCATTTCATCAATTCCGATCAAGGAACGCGGTTTTTCATCCATCCTCTTCTTCCATCCGTTTCTACAACAACAGACTGAGAGCAACCAAACCTTATGGATATCGCTCCAAACAAATTTTGGAAACCCTAAATATACGCACACCTAAAGTCTTACATCAAGGTTTTAGTAAGTCTCCCCCTTGGGCTTTGCACAAGCCGAAGATTATTTTCGATCTTCTGCATCATGACAAGAAGAACACTCCAGCTCCGATGTTGAGGGTATACTTTCNACCGGGTCCATATCCCTGTGTTTACCGACGGGTCGAAGCAGGCTGATGGTGTCGGCTGCTCCGTGGTATTTCCCCGTGAGACCTATGGCTACCGTGTAGGCGACTTGTGCAGTGTTTTCACTGCTGAGTGTTACGCCATATTAAGAGCATTGCGATCAACAAAGTGCTCCCGCGGATCACATTTCCTGATTGGTTCAGATTCGCTGAGTGCCCTTCAAGCAATCCAGAACATGTATCCAGCTGATACTCTGATCCAGAACATCCAGGATGTACTTTTCTCACTGCAAAGTGATGGAAAGAACATAATGTTTTGCTGGGTTCCTGGACACGTGGGTATCAGAGGACATAATGTTTTGCTGGGTTCCTGGACACGTGGGTATCAGAGGACTCGCGTGGATTT
>NNCF01133152.1:11032-45386 GCA_002313205.1 Laupala kohalensis | reverse complement strand
ATTCCAAAACGAGATCTCCTAAATTCCGTCAAGATAAGGATTCTGAGTGAATGGAGCAATGAGTGGTTAGCTTTTGAAAGGAATAAGCTCCGACTTATCAAATCGTCTGTTCAGTCATGGAGCAGTTCCTGTAGGCCAGCCCGGCGCGACGAGGTCTTGCTGACCCGCCTGCGCATAGGACATTGTCCTCTCACTCATAGGTATCTCTTACTACTTGATGATGAACCCGTTTGTGAGGAGTGTAGCTGTTCTCTGACAGTGCGTCACCTACTAACTGATTGCAGAAGATACTCAAGTATACGGAGACAAATTGGTCTGGCTGCAGATTTTCCAACAATTCTCGGAAATGAAACGGTTAATGTTAATAAACTTATGAATTTTATGAGTAGATCGGGGCTCCTCCCACAAGTGCTTGGGAGGGTTTAAAATTTGCATTCCCTTTTCATCTTTCCTGTCTTCTTGCCTTTCATCCTTTGTTTCTGTAATTCGAAAATATAACATTTAGAAATTGTTTTTCCTTTTTTGTGGTATAATGTATTGGGCAACTGTTTTCTTTTCTGTCATCTTTGTATTTAGATATTTGTTGAATTCAGGAGGGTTTTTTAGTGGGTATGGTTGAGATATTCGGCGAGTCCCACACTCGGGGAAGAGTCACTACAGCTCTTCTCTATGGTGCGAAACTGCATTTTTCCCTACTTGCCTGGGCTCTAATGACCTCGATGTTGACGAGCCCTAAAGCCCCAGAAAGAAAGAAAAGATCAAGGACCCATGGGCAATGACGGATTTAATATATTCAAAAGAAATTATTTAATAAATACATACTGTTATCCATTTATTATTCAAAATAAATATTAGATACTAGAGCAGTAAAAATTCGAGATTAATAAAACAAAAGTATTAATGACAGTCCCGCCCAAGGAAAATCCGCCACTACCCGGAGGATTACTCGTGGAAAACCCAGGCCAGGATGGAGCTACAGAGATAATGTACACAACCGTGCCAAGGTTGCGTAGTTAGAAATAAACTATTAATAAACAAATGGTGCAAAATCAAAATGCATGAAAAAGGAATTTAATCAATATCGTGAGTACAATAACAATGGCGTGATAAAGTATAAGAGATACTAACATCACTTATATCATCCGAAGTCATGTGGAAAACAAAATTTATTAGGAAATTGAAACTCTCATTTACTTCATTTGTTAAAATCTGTAACTTCTTTCGCATTATAGAAACAATAGCGCATTAAGCTTTTAACCGCGGATTTAAAGATTCAATTTAATTATATTGGGGAAGGGAATTATACAAAATGATTCCTGAATGATAAGAGGCCTCTTTGGCAAAGAGTTGTTGACACGCCAGGACGATGAATATTAACCTTATTACGAGTGTTGTGTTCGTGAACAAGACTATTTCTTCTAAAGCAGGGGTGGGATTTTAATTGTTGTCTTAACTAACACGTTTACTTCATAAATGTATATGCAAGGGTGAAGGAAAATATTAAATTCTCTAAATAAAGAGTTACATGAATTTTGGGGTTGAGATTTACATTTAATCCGAACTATTCTCTTTTGAATTCTAAAAGTTTCAATGCTCTGAGTGGATTGGCCCCAAAAGATAATGTCGTACCGTAAATGACAAGATACATTTGCAAAATACACGGGGCGAGAAATGTGTTTACTAACAAAGTTGGCTAAAATTCGGAATGCATAACATATTTTGCTTAATTTGGAATTCAAATTATCAATATGTCTATTCCATTTGCTTTTGTCCTGAATATGAAGCCCCAAAAATTTTATCTTGACTGATTTTGTTTGGGTTCCGTTTAGGGAAAGGGGTGTAGGAGGACGATTTTTCGTTACACTATTGCGATATAATGTGGATACTGTTTTATCAGTATTAAAGATGAGACGATTTGAATGAAACCGAGACGAGAGGTTAGATAGAGCATTTTGCGCATTGACGTGTTTACATAGTAGATTTGAGTCATCAGCAAAGAGAACCATTTTGCAATCGGACGTGGTGAATGACATGTCATTTCCGTACAATAAAAAAAGATAGAGCCTAAAATTGAACCTTGAGGAACTCCGCAAGTAAGAGGCTTTGTTTCTCAAAGGTAATATTGACATACTTTATTTTCAACATGAGAAATTTCAACTTGCTGATGCCTATCTTTCAATTAGGAAGTTAGCCATTGATGTGGCATTTCACGAATGCCGTATGAGTGTAGTTTCGAGAAAAGAATTTCGTGATCGATTACTTCGAATGCTTTCGAAAAATAAAAAAAAAATACCTTGTGGATTATTTCCACGGTCAAGAGAATTGGTTACATCATTTAGAAAAGAAAATATTGCGCTGTTAGTTGAAGAGGATTTCCTGAAACTATGCAGATCGTCTGAATATTATTATGCAATAAGAATTCTCTTATAGAAGAGTATTTCCAGGATTTCTGAGAAAGTTGGCAATAGTGATATGGGTCGATAGTTTCCAACATTTTGTTTATTTCCTTTCTTATGTAAAGGTTTCACTTTAACATTTTTAAATACGTCAGGAAACACACCTACTGACAAGGAACTATTGAAAATATGAGTGAGTGGATTTAATATAACGTGAGAGGATGATTTTACCATAAATCCAGGTGTATCATCTATCCCTGCTAAATACTTATTTTTTAAAGAACTGATTACACTCATAACTTCACTAGTCTCGAAAATGAACATAGAATGCGGTACGTGTGTTGATGTATGTGGTGGACATTGTGTTTGAGTTACGGATTTCGACATTTTACCTATTTTTGAGGAATAAGAATTAAACAAATTTGAGATGTCCTTTGGAATTTATACAGTTTTGCCATCGTCTAGTAGGGAAATGTTTTCTTTGCGATTTTCTGAAGAGGATGTGTAATTCTTTATAATATTCCACACGGTTTTAGTCCGGTTGTTCGATTCTATTATCTGTCTGTCATTTTCGCTGCATATACCACTTTTTTGAGAATGGATTTATATATACGGAAATAATGATGAACTTCGGGTGGTTGATTATTGAGTTTTGATAGATTATATAAACGACGTTTGTTTTTGGAAGAAATTCTAAACCCTTGATTTATCCATCGGTTGTGATTGTTTACTGTAACTAACTTGCGTTTTATAGGAAAGCAAATGAAATTCCTCAAGAATATTGAAAAAAATACATTGAAATTATCGTTGGTGCTTTCACATTTATCCCCCGTTTTCATGTCATCTTCCGTTTCCTGATGTAAAAGGTTTTTAAAAATTGTTAATTTTTTTTCGATGAACTGTCTAGTAATATTGTACAGGATATTTCGTGGTTTTAATTTATCTTCAATAGTTACTATTTGAGCAAAGTGGTCGCTATACACCGGTTTAAATACTTGAGAAGTATATATGAGTCTATTGTTGACAATTATCTGGTCCAGCAATGTTTGGGATGAACCAGAGACGCGAGTGGGGTCGATTTTCGTAGTAACAAGATAAGGAACTGATTAGATTATTGAGACGATTATTGAGATTGTGCGCGGAATCCGATTCACTGAGGAAATCAATGTTGAAATCGCTACAACATTGATTTCGTATATTTCCGTGTTAGACGTTTTAATACGATTTCGAAATTCAGAAAAAATATTTCAAGATCTGATTGAGGAGGTCTGTAAAAACACAAAACTACAATACCTTTATCGGTCAAATGAACTGCAGAGAGTTCGAAAATACCATCCAATCAGATTTTCTCGTAACCTAACGGTGGGGAGGATAAAATGTCATTTCTAAGGTAGATACATGTACCGCCGTGAGGAAGATTACCTTTGAAATTTTGTCGACAGTAAAAACTAACTGAAGAATAATTTCGAATAAAAACATCTCACTTTATTATCATAATCTCCTATTAATAAGTAATCGCATTGAGTTGATACTTTCTTTTTCAGATAATATATAGAATTAACAAAAAGCATGCAATGTATTATTACTACTTGAAATGCTATATTCCGCCTTTGTCAGGATGAATATACATCAAAATACGGTCAATAATTTTTTACTAAATTAATCGTTTTTATGTAATGGCTGGAATTGATTTACTTGTGAATCATTATCTTATTTGCAAAGTTAATGTTTTAAAAATGAAGTAATTTTTGTTTTGAATATATTTTAATATAAACCTTAAAAATACTTGAGAAGTTAACCAGTGGTGGAAGACTGGACAATTTTATTTCTTTGTCGATTTCAACCCCTTCTAAAAACTTCTTAGTAATTACATTTCATGTGTTAGTTCGCAAGACACCAGACTTCTCTTGTGTGATATATATATATATATATATATATATATATATATNTATATATATATATATATAGTAAGCCCACTTATCGTTTCTGCTTCTATCGTACCTGATACTTCAGTCATTAAATAACAATTTTCTTTATGTGGCACGTCGTTAATTTCATCACAAATCATCATTGAGCGAGGAAATCGAGAATTGTTGAGCTGATGGCTGTGTTAGCTCTTAAAAACATTCGGACAGCCACACGATTCTCTAAAATCAACTTTACTTCAATTTACTTTACGAAATTTCGTACGTTTCAGAGAATAATCGTGGACTTGAGTATTTTTTGTCGAGTTAGTCCACATTTTCATTGAAGCCAGATATCGTCTTTTCTGCTTATAACCAGTCTCGGGAGCCTTGTTGGCCAAGAGGCGCAGTGGAGAGCGAAGAATTCGGAAACCGGTTGTTAGAAGGGAACTGCACGGAGACAAGAAGGCAGCGGCGGTGGTAGTGACACTGAACAGGAGAAGGGGACTTCTGACACGTGGCTGCGTCAGCGCTCTGCTGTCGCGAGTGTTCTCCTCGTTGCAGATGTCAGTAACTCTGTGAAGTGGTCTTCTACGATTCATTAGTCCAAACTTAAAAGGAATTATTGATCTTCAATTTTTCTTTGCTAGGGAACCCGATGAATATAATTGAATATTTATCTCTATTACTCGGGAATTTACAGATTATATTGGTTCTCTCAAACAGCTATATTGCAAATAATTTTATGAACCTTTATATCATATGTAATTAATAAATTTAGTACACATGTTTCCCCGAAATATGGTATGACTGCAATATTTTGTCAATGAAAACCAGTTGTCAACTTGAAAATAAATTGTTAATCTGATCCAACCAGAAACAATACTTGTGTTCTTTAGAATTAAATATAGTTCATTTTATAGCTTTCAGTCCATTAAGATGCGTGTTTCAAAAACCCAATATGTATATGATCGTAACTGTCTCTCCGGTATTACATTAATCAATATCTTGGATCGCGTGCTAATACAGTGGAATATACATTTTCTTGAATCGTTCCTTTCACAATAAATGTGAATCAATTAGGCACGATGTTGAAGTTACGATCATACTCCGTATGTCCTGTTGTGGTGATGGTTGTCACTGCCGAGCACCTTGTATGACCGCGCGCACCGTCTTGCGCCGCTGACCCGCTCTGCGGCGGCGAACAGACAACTCCTCCTTATTAGGTCTCTGCGCCTCCTTGTCCCCTTCGCCACGCCACTGCTGTCCATATGCCACGGCGCGGGACTCTTTCTTGAACCAATTCGCACTGCTGCGCCGTAGTCTAATGTACTCAGCCATGTAATTTTACAGAAAATGGTTGCCTAACACGAATTGCTAACTTCTACGAAATAAACCGAATTTTATATATATAGGTGAGGAACAAATCATTCGTAATGAAATAATTCGTAAACAAATCATTCGTAAAATATTATTTGGGTGGCTGTCATTTTTAAATTGATGAATACCGTAATCCAAGAGGTTACTCGTTACCTGCGACAGCAAAAAAGGATTTCTTTGCCACTTTTCATGGACGTGTAAAGAGATGGGATAAGTGTCTGAATGTACAGGGTGATTATGTCGAAAAGTGAAATAAAAGTCAGGAAGTTACATTGATTATAATTGCCTCTATCCAGCTTTGCGGCTTATTTATTGAATTACCTAGGTATATGCTATGCCTTACTTTAAACTTCGTTTTAATTTAAGTCAAATAATAAATCACTGCAATGAATGACAGGTGATTGTATTATTCCACTTCGAGAATCGTACAGGAACCACAACACAAAGTTGATCAAAGTTTTCTGCGTGGTATAAAGAAGCAGAAATCCACTCGCTCTATCTCGTCAAAATGGATTTCTTCGGCAGGGTGAGCTTTAGACCAATGATCTTGAAGACCTCGGTTATAGATCGGACTTGAAAGAAAACTTGCTATGTGTTAATCATCTTCTTTACACCAGTAAACGAACTGCGTATATCCTCTGAAATTGAAAAACTATCATAAACTATCATAAAACGTTTTAGATACATTCATGAAAAAAGAAAAATCCCAGAATTTTACCGACATTTTTCATATAAGGTGCTGCATCAGTTAATTAAGAGGAAGACATATTTTACACCATAAAGTCGGAGGAAGAGTAAATAACTGGATTAAAGTCCTACTGTTCTTTTTTTCTTCTAGTTCCTCTCTCAACAGTAAGAGTATCGTTAGACGCAGCATTCGCCACAGATTCCGGTGCTCCAGTAACGTCGACAATATATTTTCTCTTCACACTTGTAGTTTCGTTAATTGATACCATGTTTGATCCTCTTTAGTACATTGCAAATAAGTTGAATTGTATTTTTCGTATACTTCAGTCCGATAGTATTTTATGCAACGTTGGTTCTACTCTCCGGGATATCATTGCCAGAAATTTTTAAAGGATGGATTTTCTAATTTCCACTAAAGAATTGTTGCATCAAGCAATGCATTGTATAGAACTAAAAAAAACATACGTTTCCATCAGTCCCTAACCCAAAACTTTTTTATCTGGGGTGGGGAAGGTTTTTCGTCTAAAATTAATTGATGTTGATATATGGGTTCCTATATTTTAAATTTGTTCTTTTGTTTATTTCACTTGTTAATTAGTTAATATTTGATACAAGTAAAGTACTACAATAACAAAAAATATCAGGGAACTCACCTTCTGATTGCGTATCTCAGATTTCACTGACCATCGTTTGAACTGATTAAATTTTCCTCGAATCGGAGATCGTCCTGCGTGAATAAAAATACTTAATGATATTTCCCGTTATTAATAGAATACCCTATTCAGTTACTACAACAAGATCATATTTATCTGTAATGGGTAAGGTTTACAGAATGGAAAAAGAAACTACCAGTCATTTTCATTGTGAAGGTAAAGTTTATTACGTTAATGAGTGCAAGCATTAGCTCCAGTGAAAAAAGGAAATATGGAGAGTCTCATATCGCTCCAATAGGAACCATATTTAATAAATGAAATGGACACATAAATACTTTCCCAGATCTCGTAAATCATTCATACTTTTATTTGGACTTACATTGAAAAACGCTTTGCCAAGCTACCGGGTTCTATTAATGATTAACTCCAAAGTTTACATAAGAAACACAAAATATTTTTAATATTTTGATGAGGTACGTCCAATTTTAATTTTTCTGTTGAGATATTTTATGTGAAAATATGCATTAAAACATTGTCGTCAGATGTATTATAATTGAGTCAACAGAACTGTTGGTTGAATGTGAAAGATCAACATGAGAACAGTTTTCTGGAACATCGTGAACTATAAATCAAGGAAATTGCCTTGCCATGATACCAAGCTATATATCGGTTGGTAAGTACACCATGCAGAAATTTATGTTCTTTGTAATTGACTCTCATCTGAGAAACGAGAAAGCGGGCTTTAGATAATCGTTCGTGGTCGTGGGTGCGGTTCTTTTTTGATCTAGATAGTGAGATTTTTCAATGCACTTCCTACTTCGCGAAGATGTACTTTAAACCCATTTCGTAAATAAGCAAATTTAAAAAATATATAGTTGTATCTAGAAATTTCGCACCACGGACGCGAAGAGTTTTGTCAATGCTCGCTTCAATCTAGAAGTTACTTTTTCCCGTCTTCACTACAGCAAATCATGATCAATGAATACGGCAGCGGTTCACTTACTTCATAGTCTCGGTTCTCCCTTGACCTACAGAACATTTCCGACGGATAATTAAAATAGAAAAGAAAACATAAAAGTCTCTCACAAATTGGCGGATTCGTTTCTGCATCCAGCCTTCCTCAGCCACGTAGAAATCTATAAGTATAAAATAATATATTAAAATATTACTTTTCTATCTAGAATACTTTTCACAACAGTACGAGTATTATGATAAATATGGAAAGCTGAGTTTGAGTGTTTGTGTTAGAAATATGACGAACTGTATCATTTTTTTAATATAAAATTTCTTGTATTTATGGCATCAAAGAAGTGAAGTTCAAGTAGTTCGTTCATTCAATTGGTTTATACACGAGTTGCGAAGTTTCACCCCGCCGATTCTTACCCAGGACATTGACCCAGGAACTCCTACTTATTTACAACGTACATTACCTTTTTCAGAAAAATGCCAGAAAAATATATTAATAATGAATTAAAAGTAATCGATGATGCAATCTTTTCTATTCGTATCGTTTTCTTTTTCTTTGTACTTTATAATAATTGATTATAATGTTTACCAACTTTTCCGTGGTACTTTCTGGTTGTGAAGGGTTTTTATTTCGCTTGCTCGTCTGTGCAAGATAAAATCATTTACCTGGAATTATTTGTCACCACTTTTATTGTTCTATTATGTCGAAAGTTAAATTCTTCAATTATATGTATCTTAATATTTTTGTAAAGCTCTAGCGCCACAGACAATCTACTAATGCCATTTTTAGCTTCTGTGTAATATTCGTATCTTGATGAGCAAAATTCACTATGGATAGTATTATTTTCTCGTGTTAGCTCTGGTTTTCTTCTTGTATTGTGTGAAGGGTAAGCTCTGAGAACCAATGGACTGATGGGGAAATTCACTTTGAACTGAGGGCGGGGAGGAAGCGGGATTCGTGGCTGACGTCAAGACAAACTGATTTCGGTATCTGTTTGCGATGGGATAAGATGGTTAGCTTGCGGAAACCCTGCTTCGTGAAAGGAAGGTTTGGCATCAGCACGGAGTTTTTCTGTCTCCAACTGCAAATTCTACTCAGTTCAAGCCACCAGGAATAGTATGTTTAAAGCTGAGATTGGCATTCTTCATCAAGCAGACTCTGCATACCTCTCGAAATTAAATTATTAGACCAACAAAAATAAATAATTGTATTCGTGTTATAAAGCTAGTTGGTAATTGACCTACATTTTGTTTTACTATGGATATATATTGAGAATTCATTGTCTTTATGTGAATAAAGTTTATATAATATTATAAAAATTATACCTATATTATCTGAGAAATTTTTATAAATATATTACCACGACACAAAATTACTAGAATGTAAAAAAAAGTAATTGTCGACTTTATAAGGTCGTTACCTAAGTATAAGAAATTTTTTTTCTCCAAGTGTTTCTTACAGCGAATTTTCTTTATAATATTTGTACCCACGAACCCTAAGGGACATTATCTCCTAATAAAAGCATTTCCGTTTTCAGTATTTTTATTTGTTCATAAAATTCATGATTTGTTCAAAAATATGAATTTAGGTGTGTTGTCCTGAAGAGTCCAATCCTCGGAAAACATGCATTCACCTCAAATTATCCATGAAAACCGTTTAACCTGTGAAATTAATGGAGCATATGACCTACTTACATTTTAAGTACGAAAATATTTACAAAATTTGAAAGATGCGTACTTGTGGGATGAAATAAAGGGAAAACGCAAGAAATTTATTTTCTCCATGATTCCTCCATAATGTATGCCATGTTTGAAAACACGATGTGCACAAAGGATAACTTGTTCTTGAAAAAAAGAATACACAATTTTTATGGCGTGTAATCAAATAATTCAAAATGTGTATTTTACCAAGAGATATTTCGGTTAAAATACATTTGTTAAATGTTCAGCAGATATTATAATAAGCTGGTAACAAGTGTTTTTTATTCCTATTGTATCATAATGTGCGTCTGTTTGGATGCATCGTTCTAAGCTCGTTGTAATAAAAAACATCTTAAATAGTGCACGAAGATTTCCTCAGTCAGCCTTCACCAGCTCATTCAAGACTGCTGCAACCATTGATCTTCCGGTGTTAATTGGGTTCCTGCTCTTGGGCTTAGAAGTCCAGAGAGCAGGAGCTTGATACCAAATTCGCAGAAGATCTATTACGGTTGGCGAAGAAATCATTGGATCCGGACCTGGAATATTTGTTGCAAGGAAAGCAGTAACCCTATTAAATCTTTAGCAACAGAGGTGGGTGGACACGGAGGTAAACAGAAGGGAAAGACAGGACCCGGAAGATACATCGATATCTCTATACTTTTATATTTCAAATGTAGAATTTGTAGGCAAATCAAAAAATCCCATCAAGAAACTTATCTGTTACTTACAGGACATGGTCCGTTCAAAGTAAGATAGTATAAATTAGAACTTTCTGTTTTTCCATTCAGCATCGGCTGCCCGATGATGTCGGATCCGTCGTATCATGCTCTCTACGAAAGCGAAATCCTTGATTCCTTTAGAAACATTTTAGAAGACAAATTTGTAGTGGATTTATCACAGGATATTGTTAATTATGCACTAACTTTTCCTCCCTCACTTGAAGTTCTTGAACATTTTGCAAATGAAGTGATATTCCAAAGAAGAATGATATTAAAAGAACTATCTTTCTTTTCCTTTTCCTGATGTTTTGTTCTCATATTTCTTTATTTTATTATTTTGTTTGTCTAATTTATTGTTATCTTGAATATGACGGCACTGTCTGTAGGTGATTTTCTCTTCAGGCACTCAATAACAGCGTTAACAATAATTATTGAAGATTATATTTGAAATGTTTATTTTTATATTAATATTGAAATATGGCAAATTAATGTTTTATTTAAATGAAAATTATGTATTCAGATGAAATGAATAGAGTATATTATGTTAGATATTCATGGTATCTCTTGAGTCTGGGTACAGGATATATTGTTCTCAACATGTGTTTTGTATTGCCACAGATAATTATGTTTAAATAAATAAAAAAATAACAATCCAGTGACTATCTTTTTATTTTAGAAGGTGCGCATGCCGTGATTTTGTGCAGAAATATTAAATCTATCGCTGCCATGGAGCCTTCATATTAGAATTGATGGGATAGTCCCTTACTTGGTGCCAAAGAGTAATTTAGTGCATTATCCTCCACGTGGTCATATGTAGTTTGTAATTTTTTACAGTAAATTGTTTACTCATTAAAACTTGTTTCGAATCACTTCTATGCGTCTGTTATTTTTTGTTCCTTGTTTTCGAATGAGTCTTTTTGTCTGGTCTCCACTGAAGGTGGGATAAAATTATTGTGACTATTGTAATGAAATGTTTTTATAATTATTCATAATAATTGTATTAAAAATTATTATAACCGTACCTTGGCATCATTCATCGAATAATTTGCGATTTTGTGTTCTGTACTCAATCTCTCGTCTCTTTCATTCCCTCCCTTCAGACTCGTCTCTTTCCCACTCGGGTGAGAATTTGTTCGCCAGGAACGAGGATAGAGATGAGACGTCGCAAATTCAATCGCCCTGCGCCGTCTCCCCGTAGCAAACGTCGTTTATGTGACGTCAGCAGCCCACTTCAGCCCTCGAGTGATTTGACGAATCCATCGCACCTTGCAATCGAACTACTTCCAGACTCGGGTTTTGCAGGATTCTTAATATTAGAAGAGTGCATTTATTTTGTGATTAACGCAATTACATGTACTGTTTACGATGTCATTTTTATGAATGCAAGTAATGAAGACAAAGATGAATTCCCGAGAAAGACGAACTAGGAGCCGTAATTCCGCGGTACTGTTTTAAAAGGAAAATTTTCGGAGAATAATGATTTACACCATACGTTAATACTACGAGATGTAAAACAGTATCCAAGAGGATAGTGGAAAAAGCAAAAAAAGAAAAAAGAAAGTGAAGCTAGAAAATCTATAAGAGTGACAATAGGAATAGGATAAAAGTGGTATAGGACAGTGACAACAGGCAACCTCTAAGATACTGAAAGGGGAAATGAAGAAAGGAGGTGAAGTATAAAGTACATTCATCAGTTTACTTAAACCTTCATTTTCTGATTACCTGAAGAAAGTTTGGCTTATTTCTATTGAAAATAATTATTTTCTGGTTTCCTTTTTTATTTCAGCTTATATTTCTTTAAGAAAGGTAACGCGGATCAAATTTGCTCTAGAGCTAATATCTATTAATCCAATTTTGAGGAGTTACGGTACTATGTAAGCTCAATTGCGATGAGATTTAGACATTGAAACGATGGTATAGACATGCCTGTCCCGGCATCCCAATATTTTTGACTGTGTATTCCATGACCCTGGACTGTGCTAGTTGCAAACACGGTTGAAATATTGTTGAACATCCTGATTAATTTTCATATTATCGAAGGTTGGGGAGGTACTCTGTTCAGTGTGAATCCCAGAGTAGTATCTCATTTAATGAGCAACGGATCACATGGTGCTTCCTCTTTCTTAATTTTACAGTCCGGCACCTGAGGGGATGTACCAAATGAGCATAAGAAACTCTTTTCCCCTTGTTTATGAATTATGACTTTTTATTGTCAGATAATTTACGTATTATAATATAAGTAATGTACTCATGATCAAATTAACTTTTGCAATTCTGTTTTTGTGAGTTTGTAATAGAAGGAAAACAATTATCATACGAGTATATTATCTAAATATTTATAAGCTTAATTTTTTTTATTTCTCCCTATCCATATAACTAGTATCGTCTTGGTTAATTTCGACATTCACGATTTCTTTTGACGTATATTCTTCTTTAGTTCCTGGAATACTTCTGTTAGTTAAGAATATCTACAATGAATTAAGTGCAATAACAAAACTCCCAAATATAAGCGACGAAGGGTGAAAGCAGCACGGCAAACAGTACAGAAAAAGTAAAACGACTGGAATAGCACTATTCATCTTGCGAAAACGGAAACATGTAAAATAGTAAAGCTAAAATGTCAGGATAGGTCGGGTAAAAATGAAGAGATGAAATACACTGAAAGAAGAAGAAGGAAGATAGCATTCTTTTGAGAATCGATCTTGGCCTATAATAATTAATGTCCGGGTAAAACTATCTGGCTGTGGAAGCTAACATGCTTTCAGACAAGTACACCAGCGTGTCTAACAGTGAAGAGCGACTACAGAGCACACTGCCCTTTTCCACCGCTTCATCTATACTTATTCTTAATGTAGTGACATTTAAAGAATTGTGCAGTGTCATTGCTTCGATTGCTGAAGGAATAACTGTATTCTTCATTACTTTTAAATCCATTGTTATTATGTTTTCAAGATTTTTTATTTAATGATTTATTATTAAAACATAAATAATGATACTGATAGGTGTTGTATACAAGGGAATCCAGAAGTCTATAAAGTCATAAAAATTGAATTCTCCCCTTTTTTTTGAAAAATCTGTTTAATTTTGAAAATTTAAAGTTTTTAGTGCGAAATGAATGTCGTTATTATTTAAATATGTATTATGTGTTTTTTCGTTTTGTAGATAGATATATAAGGTATGAACCACTAGATGCGTTTCCGTACCCTCGCTCTCTCACGGTATTTATCCTTTACTTTCCCTTCTTAGCGTCGCGTTGCTCTCCTCCATTGGCGTTCCCCGCTCGTGGTCGCATCCCTGGTCCTGGGGCTGGCGCTTGTCCGACGCGGCGCGCGGTACGAGTCCTCGTAATGAGATTGCGCCACGGATGCTGCGCAGAGCAAGGGGCGATCGAACCACTGACGAAAGCAGCTGATGATGGCTTCGCTCGTGTCAGCTTCGCACGCCAAATACATTTCTTCAGAAGGTGATGGCTCGTGCTATGTCACATGCTGGAGACTGTGATTCATGTGGCTGGAATTTGGTATGGTTTGTGTGGTGAATAGGACGTCCTGTTTATCGGCAGTTTCTGGGGGAGACAGATTAATCTAAACAAAATTACACTACTCATTTTTTATATCACCTGTATTATGTTAATGTCAAACAGATATTATTAGTAAATACGCAAATTTCCCTTTCACTTTTTCGGGTTTTCCCTTATGAATTATTGACTCTCGCATATGGCCAACTACCGAAGTCACTTTTCTCTCTCTCCGTTTTATAGTAGATGCACTATTTAAAAAGTTCATATCCGAAATAAATAAGCAATTTCATGCACGATTATTGAAGGAAATGGGAAATTCCGTCATGAGCTTTTCCCAATGAGACTACTTGCATTCAACATTTCTCATAAACTTAGCTCCTTAGTATTGTCTTCCACTCAAGCTAACTTTATAAGTCCCTCTGAATATTCGCTGAAAAACATTCAAACAATTTTGTTTGTTCTGAGGTCTAAAGTGTAATGTGCGGATGACTCACTGATCTATCCGGACAGATGACGTGCAAGGTTCAGTTTTGTATTCAGCTCTCTCAATTGAAAAGAATTATCCAAGCGATAAGCGTTCGCGAACTTACTTGTAATCTCGACTCATCTTTACTTCAGAAGCTCTAGTACGGGAGTGGTATTTTAGAGATTAGAAACTTAACGTTAAATATATTGTGTGAAGTTATTAATATCAATGTATATAAAGTGTAAGTTCGTTTTAAAATTCAACAGGAAATACTCATTATGTATTATATAGCACACATTATGAACTATTGTGTGAAAATATTAACAAGAGAGTGCCTGATGACGAGTTACTCCAGTTGATAAGAGAGCATTAGTAAAATACGGCGAAGTGCACGGCGATGAAGCGCGTTTCATTAGAAAGTGCACTCCGATGAAACCCCACATCTAATAATATAACTTACTGTTTTATATTTAATAAAAGTTTAAATTAGTGCCAAGATTTACTGCGAACTACAAAAATTTTTACCGCGGACCATCAGTGTCACGCGAACCACCGGTTTGCAATCGCGGAATTAGTAAATGCACAATTTCCCTCTAATCTCTAGTTTTACTTTACGGATACTTCTCCACCGCCACTCCTAGCTTTATTTGAAACGAATTCTTGCTTCCGAATTTCATTTCTAGCTTCATTTAAAAATGCCATTTCTCACTAAAATCACTGTAACGCGTTTTATGAAATCGGTAAAACGCGTTACATCGGTGTGCACCGTGCCGAAATGTACTAAGACGCGAATAACTAGAGTAGCTTTAATGTCACATTGTTCAGTGGTGAAGTGAGTTCCCCTTGATGTTGGAAACACCAGATATGTTCATTTCGATGTCCATACTCCTCGCTAGCTCAAGTTACCAACTCCATCCATGGTTAAATTGATTGCTTATGGTGGCAAAAGATTTTCACAAAAATGGTTGCTGGTGGTTCATTCTGCTCACACCTTATGTTAAACGTGACTTTGGAGAGGATCCTTATCGCTAGCATCTCCCGCGTATCCTATTATCCTTTGCGGTTCAAGTTTCTTCTCCTTGGAGAGAGAAATAGATGTAATCAGGAGGGACAGTCTGGGAGAGAAGCTTCTTTCAGCTGATTCTCGGAAAGAAACGCGCTTTTTGAGGAAGAGATATCTACACGTGTTCTGAACGAGGTGAAGCTCTTTATCGTTATTGCTGCCAGTTAATATTGGATTACTCGAAGAAATCTGTGATATATTTCTTTTATATTATACTAGCGACGTGCCCCGGCTTAGCGTGCGAGCATTTTTTGTATAATGGTTTATCTCTTTTTTAAATTAAGTAGAGATACAATAGCATGTCTAAAATATTGTATTGCGACTAGACTTTTAAAATTAAAGCTACCAGAAGACTGGAAAAGCAGCAATAATTTCTTATTTTTATAGTCTCAGTGTATCTTATCTGATGTATTCCCACTTTTTTTCGGTTATGGTTAACCTATTTTATGAAAATTTGTCTGAGATTTTTAAACTGTTTCTATGGAAACCAAACTGTGCGAATTGTATCATATCTGCAGCATAAATACAGCCCTCTCTCTCTATAACGATATCCAAGGGATATTCATGGGCATTTTCGTCGTTGTAAAGAGAGATCGTTCAATAGAGAGAAACCAAAATTTGATGTAATGAATTAAAAAGTAAGGTCACACAACAAATATTTATTACGTAACATATTACAATTATTGACTTACATTAAATTTGAAAAGAGTTTTAATTTCTCCTACTGTGTTTACATATTTGTACCCGATTACTGCCTTCCATTTGGTATCCTTTTTACAATAATAGAGGAAGTCCGTCCTTCTAGGTTACTTCCTGTTCCCCTTCCAAAGCACTAACCTGACTTTGTCCTGAAACCGCAAAGAATTGAAGCGACTTTAGTTTGAATTTAAACGACAAATTCCATCGTTACGAAGAGAGAGCAACTCTCGTTTATTTCATCGCGATAGAGAGATTATCGCTAGGATTATAGATTATAGAATCATTTTAACGAGAGACTACTGTAGTTTAAAGGAAGTAATTATAAGAAATGCATTTTTAATGATCACTGGTAAACTTTTACTTGCCATGTACGAGTATTCATTTGTATTATTTGTACATGATTATTCTTTCTCAATGCGCCCGCATATTTTCTATCTACCCTGTTGGCAGCTGTGGAGCGAGGATAGAGCAGCAGTTGAGGTTAATTTTGGAAAGGCACATCCGCAGTTCCCCCTTCTCCTACTCATGCTTCCCGCTTAGCTCCCACGCGCGAATTCCTCTTCATTTCTTCATGCGCCTGCTGTTCAGCCCTATGGTATTCTTGGAGCTCTCCAACTGATCAGAGCCCTTAATTCATGCATTATTAGGGGTAAGTGTATACGCACGGAATGCTGCACAATACTTTGGACTCTCTGTTACCCTGAAATCAACGTCGCCTAAACTACCTCAATGTATGTTTCTCTTTATTAATGTACTTATATTTTACTTGTTATAATGGAGAAATATTCTAGGAAATATTGTAATACAAAAATGTAGATGCTACCTTGGAAGATAATGTTAGTTAATGGATGCAGAGACGAATGCATGTTTAAATTACCTTTCTAGTAGGTTATATATTATTTGAGAGTGTAAATCAGTTAATGGATCACTTATGAGAATAAAATGACATTCTAATTTTTCAGTTGTAGAGATTGACGAAGTTTGTCATTGTACAAACGGAAAAATAGTTTCCGTGGAAATATTATAATCATGGAAATTTTCTACCAGGAAATCTTGACGGAATTGTCCTGTTAGAGGTTTCGTAATACTGAAAAATTTGCTTTTGGAAGTCATTCCATCCATCTGTCGTACTGCGTAATGATTCTGGAGAAATGTATGAGTAAATGTCATCAATTTCGTGTGATGTTAATAAACTATTGAATTTGATAAATAGATAGGGGCTCCTCCCTCAAGTTCTCGGGGGAGTTTAAATTTTCATTCTTCTTTCCTTCCATTCTTCCTTTGTTTTGGAAAATTATAGTTTACGGAATTTATTTATTTATTTATTGATAATGTAATTGCTGTCTTTCCTTTCCTATCATCATTGTGTTTAGGTATTTAGCGAATTCAGGAGGGGTTTTTTGTGGGTATGGTCGAAGTATTCGACTAGTTCCACACACGGGGAAGAGTCACAGCTCTTTCCTATGGTGCGAAACTGTATTTTTCCCCACCTGCAAGGGTCCTAATGAACTCGATGTTGGCGAGCCCTAAAGCCCCAATTTAAAAAAATTAATTTCGTGCATATAGTATTTAGTAATGTACATGCGGGAGAAATGTTATTTAAATTAAATGGAAGTTCATATGAAGAGAGTACTTTTGCTCATATTTTTTAGATGTACACAGAACATTAATCATTACAAATAGTAGAGAGAAAGAGTTTTTTATATACGAAACAAAAGGTATTGGAACGACAAAAAACACACAAAAACTGTGAACTGATACAAAATTTTCATCATGTGTTGAACGGAATTAAGACAGGGATGACAGGGATATCACATAATTCAAAATTAATTTCAACAAATTTATTGGAGTCCGCGTAATTTTCTCCGCTTTTGAAATTTTAAACGAGCCGGGCTAAATGTTATTGTTTATTATGCATTTTGTGTTGAATTTCTATTGACATGACTATTTCTTGAGTAATATGTAGTATTTGGATGAACTATTAGTGAAGTAATATTATGTTTTACAAATTACTTATTTTAAAGAATGTAGGCGTTTATGAAGAATTTTTTTGTTGAAATATTCAGACAATTGCATGGAGTTTCTTTAATTTTAAATTTCCTTTCTTTCTTCTGTAGTGAAGGCTTAGAAACGTCCATGAGAAAATATGTATATGCATTGGTTTTGCACCACTTGCTCACTAAAACAAACATCGATCTTGTTGGCGTTGGAGTAGTTTTTGCATTAATCATACAATTTTCATTACTTCGACAGGACAGAAAATGTATGAACGTATGCACACATTTTGAATCTTGATTTTGCGTTACATTACTTGGATTTTATTGACAGATTATTGCGACTAAAGTCAGCTAATAATGTCTTGTGGGGTTCTGAATACTCTTTACATAATCTCTGTGTATAACGGACGCTGTCCTGATAGAAACTGCAAATTTTACGGAGATCGCTAACCGCTAAGAAGCAAAATTTTCCTGGAATATTTTATCCTGTATCGTAAGTCAACTACGTCGTTGTGAAGATTTCAGATAATTACTAAGTCTCACAAACATTCCTATTTTTGTCGTAACTGGTTTATGTACTGTCTGAGACGCACAAGCTACTTCCACGCAACAGATATACCTTCGCCCCGAATACCTTCTTCTTAATCTAGACAGATTAATTAACCACAAGAAATTCCGATTACCATTCAAATATGATGGAGGAAATATAATTAATGAACAATAATTGAATTGATTTTATTAGAAACGTTCCAAATAATATAATGATTTTCAATCAAAGCTAGTTTATGATGTGAGAATTTTTCTCGTATGATTAGCGGAGAGTGGAAGATTAATGACGATTCATCTTCTTTCTAACAGGTAAAGATACCAATTTCTCTCTTTATTTTGCAATTGGTTAAGTATGATGTGTCATTATGGAGATAATTTTCTTGACTCGAGAAGAATCATCTTTTATTTTAAGTGTTCATTTATTTTTGGATTATGGGCTCTAATGACCTCGATGTTGACGAGCCCTAAAGCCCCACAAAAAAAATATTTTTTTTTTTGATTGAGGAAAATTAAGGTAGTGTATATTTCGATTCTATGTTGTTTAGAGGAATAACGTTATCGATAAAATGATAGCAAAAAGATAACATTCTAATTCCCTTGCAACTTCATATGTCATCGTTTGATATCTACAAACGATAGCACTCCATATTTTGCTCTAGTATAATAAGCTCAAGAAGTTGAATAAAATTCGAACCCGAAATTTTCCTCGATATTGGCAAAAAGATAAAATACTCTAAAACTCGTCAGATTTGTTTCCTTCTCAAAAAGTAGGTAATTTCACTGAGAGTTAAATATTAATTAAACACGTAATGTCGAGTTTCATCAGCAGAGCAACTCATAAATCGTAGAACCTGTTTTTCATTCAATTTCAACCATAAATTACGACGATGGAAGGTATTACAGATAAAAGTAATTTATATGTATCGAAAAACAAAGTAACATCGATAGTCGAGTGCGGTTTTGAGACAGACGGCAAAATAATCAGTACTTTAATGTCGCAAATAGTTTGTCTCCTTTTGTTATATTTGCATCAAAATAGTGATGAATAATTTATTTATTGTTTAAACGGAGTATTTGTATGTCAGTTATGAGTACAATCGGACATAACTCTCCACTTAATTAATAATGGAGACGATATCCTCTACATCGCTTTTTTCTTGCTTTACATCAGATTTCAGTAGTGATTACAAGCACTCTGAAATCATTCAACAACTGTCGAACAACCTACGATATTCTACACCTAAAAATCGGGTACAATATCAAAAAAGAAAAAGACTATAAAATTTAAAAAAATATTAGGGGTGTATTTTACTTGGTAGAAGAGTTAGAAAACCTCCCTCTTCGGTGCATTCAATTTTGTTTTTAGTTTTCTAGCTAGTATATCGAAACATATTTGAGAATTGGAAGGCTATCTATCCTCGATGAAGTTTGTTCCATTCAGGAGCGGATTCAAGGGGGTCATGACCCCCCTAAAAACCCATAGAAAATGAGTTTCTAGTCGCGTAAAGGTATTTATGATTTTCGAAAAGGTTTACGTATTTGAACAATGTTTAATCAGCAATTAGTACTCCAGTATATTTGTAGAAACGATTTAGTAACTCACAACGTGCCCTACCCTTCGACAATGTTTTTATAGTTGCGATGGTGGAGCCATCATGGTTGTGAGAGTGGGTGTTGATAAGAAATACGCTCATGGAAAGAGAGTCGTCTTCGGACGTCCTCCAGTTATGAATGGTGGTTGTGTTTTAGCGCAGGGGCGCACCCACGGAGGGGCGGCATAGGATGCTGAAACCCTTCCCTCTCAAGTATCAATTTAAGAATTATTCTGTTAAACAAAACAAATTTACTGTACCAAATCCAAACTTCATAGAGTATAATTTTATGATCAAAATTGATTTATAGACATATATATGAAGGTTATGCAAATTCTCCGACTTCGAGTAAACTATAATCCTCTAAACTTTTTGACGAACCCACGTTCCAGCCACGAATTCCTCGCTCTCCCAGGGTCTTTGCAAATCTCACAACGTAAACAGAAATATCAGCTTCTCAACTTCCTCTTCCAGCCTTCTCAACCTTCCTCTTCCTTCATGCGGACATGTTTACATAACTCTTACGCATTGTGGCGATATCAAGAATATTTCTCATTCATCCAAATACATTAAAACATTTTTCGTACCCTCGGGCGGGATTGCTCCCTGGTAGGACTCTCATGTATATTTCATAGGGGCGATTTTCTATTAGAAGAGGTTTTTCATAATATGTTTATGTTTCTATGCTGCTCTATTGATAGATGGGGTACCATTCAAGGCTAAATATAAGTACTTTGTTCAATTATTAGTATTCTTGTCGCGTTAGCGTCAATGATTGTGTATGCACACGAAAAATCCGATAAAAATATATGAAGATACGTAATTAAAGAGTACCTAATCTGCTCTCTTCCTGAATAATGTCTCTGAGCGTATTTATTACTATTTCAAGTAACACGATTTAACTGCTGTTTAACGGAAACATTAGCTGAAATCTGTGAGCCATTCCAAATTTCATGTATGTCATCAAATCAAAAATAAATTTCATTTATTAACACGATGTTTTAATTTGAAATCCATACTTCAATATTTATAGACCAACTACAACACTGTGCCCTCCAGGAGACAGTTCCCCCCAGGGGAATTACATTCATTAAGTACGTGTTTGGCGAACACGGGGCCCCGAGCTGAGTCTGGCATTACTTCCACTTTCTTGTGCCATGCTCCTTCCTTTCTCTTTCCTGACCTCCGTTGGTCACCTCTTGTTCTTTTCGATCCCGACGCCATTAGGGCTAGGGTATCTTTCATTTTCCTCATTCCTCTCATTTTTTGTCCCCCCTTATTCTTTGCCCCCCCCCCCCGTCCATTTGATGTATGTTGTGAGATATGTTTTGGTGTGTTGTAGATCAGGAGGGTTTTTAGTGGATAGGGTTGAATCATTCGACGAGTCCCACACGCGGGGGGAGTCATGTTGGCTCTCCCTAGNCTTTGATGTCGACATGAGCCGTAAAGCCCCACAAAAAGAAATCCAGGAGGAGACTGACTCGGCGATGCCAGAGGCAATGGAGGAGACAACCGAAGCAGCGGCCTACACCAGTCCAAATCAACAACCCATGGAGGATGCACCCCAGAATGACGATGAACGATCAAGACCCCGGCGCAGCACGTGTCTACAATGTTTTCCCCCTATACCTCAAAATAGACGGGGAGGGTGCAGAATCCGCTGCAGTTTGAAGATCACGGGATGTAGTAATTTCTAGATTACCCGCAGACAGCAATAACTGCAGCTCGGGCGCGGCAAGTAATGTCGGCGCCGTGCTACGTCAGCTAGTACCAATACGAGGCGTTCGGCGGCTACGAGTGGCGGGAAAGCGGCCGCTTATAAGCTGCGCCGCGTGCAGCGGAAGACAGACCACAATCGAGGCGCTTCAGTAACGGACCACCCATCGGAACCAGATTTCGCCGCAACTTACGTCACGACGGAACTTCGACTCGCCTCTACAACGGCAGTTGTCTACTGGATTTATGGAACTGCGACCATCGGCTATTATATTCTGGAATTTGTATGTGTAGGGCAACTGGAAAATAAAATTTGTTTTGTTACTAACGAGTGGCAGTTATTGACGATATAACAGCCATACCAATGCCATAATTGAAAGAGTTTTTGGGATAGGTATCTAGAGCACTTCATGAATGATATTTTTTAGATTATCTGAGTATATTTTTACATTATATTTTAATGGTTGTGAAAATTGTTATTACAATAAACAACATGATAGTCCGAACAGAAAAGGTATGTATTGTAATATTGTTTTCTTCTGCGGTGAATAGCGCGTAGAAACAGGCACTCTTTCAAGATAACCTTATAAAATGAGGATTGCATTCTTGGGAGGTGAACTCTTACCAGTGTATAACTACATGTGATCCATTTCACGCCGTATCATTTACGACTGTAGTGCGTGGTTAACACTTATGAACTCGTGTGTGCACACCCAAAATCTTTGAACGTCACCAACCGAGAAATCGCCGAGAATGCATGAACTAGACTTTATATGGCCCGAATGATGTTTCTGCTTATTCACTGAAAATTTGTTTGAATATCCTGGAAAGCTACTCATTAGGATATGTGTATTTAATTTATGGGACGGTAAGTTCATTCGGAAAGCAAAAATATTGCCTTGCTTACTTATTTAGCGTAAAGTCGTACATAATTTAACATTGATGAATGTTACCGGAATCTAAAGGAACATTGTATAAGGGAAGATCCGTCTGCGGAAGGCGCACAGAGGCTGCAACTACTTTTCGTGATGTCTGTGGCTGCAGCGTCCGTGGCGACGGATAAAGTTAGCGTCGCGCTCTGGAATTCACCGCCGCTATTCCGGGCACTCCGCCCACTGCCGTCACTCCGCTGATCCACAGTCGCTCTACACACAGGTGGTGGATCGCAAGGATCTTCACTGAATCCTAAAACGAAGCGAGACACTAATTATTTGGATTCATCGTTTGAAATATATTAGGACAGTTTTAAATTGCACAATTAATAAATTTTAATAAATTTATTGTCAAAAAACAGTACAAACTGCGTATGACCACGTGGAGGACAATGAACTAATTTACTCAAGGGACAAACCCATCAATTCCGATCAAAGGCCCTAAGGTAGAGGCAAATTCAAATTTTTTTTTTTGCATAAGTTCCTAGATAAGATAAAAAGTTAGCTGCGAGTTACAATACATATATAATGTCAATATGTTTGTAATTTAACGCAAATATGTTTGTAAATTTACATGTACAAGTTATTATCGAACTATAGATTATTCTGAGTATAGTGTTTAAAAATCATAAGAGTTGAAAAAACACTAAATTCACGATTTATTGTTACAATAAACACGCCCCTAGACAAAGCCTAGAGAACCTGTATAAGAAATCCGCCTCTACCCGAAGGAAAAACGGAGAAAAACCCGGGCCAGGATGGGGCTACAGAATTAATGTACACAACCGTGCCAAAGTTGAGTACACATAAAACTAAATTAATATGAGCCATACGGCAACACAATCATGCAAGAAAATAGTTTTTGAAATTGTTATAAGTTATTTAAAAAGTGCTACAGCAATGGCGTGATAAAGTACAAGACGAATTTAACTTTTATTAAAATCAATAAATTCTTTTACAGTGTAGAAGCACTGGTGCAGGAGGTAGTTTTTAACCGCGGATTTGAAGATATTCAATTTCATAATGTCTTTTATATTCTTGGGCAGGGAATTATATAGAACGATTCCCGAATGATAAGGTCCTTTTTGGCAAAGAGTGGTTGACACTCTAGGGCGATGAATATTATTACTATTGCGAGTATTGTGTTCGTGAACGAGACTGTTTCGTATAAAGCAAGGGTGGCACTTCAGTAATTCGGTCTTAACAAACACGACCGTTTCATAAATATAAATGCAGGGAAGTGTTAAGATATTTAATTCCTTGAATAAAGGTTTACAAGAGTTTCGGGGGTGAGATTTACAAATTATCCGAACTATCCTCTTCTGAATTCTGAAAGTTTGAATACTCTGACCGGAATTACCCCAGAAGGTAATGGCGTAATGTAAATGGGAGTAAACGTTTGCAAAATATACGCAACGGGAAATAAGTGGACTAACTGAGTTAACTAAGATTCGGAATGCGTAACACAATTTGCTTAATTGGGAATTAAGACTGTCAACGTGAAAATTCCATTTGAGGTTGTCTTGAGTATGGAGACCTAAGAATTTTGTATTCGTAACAGTTTTTAATTGTGTTCCGTTTAAAGAAAGACAAACCTGGGGTAAAGATTTTGTGATACTATTGCGAAATGACATAGACACTGTTTTGTCAGTGTTTGCAATGAGACGATTTGCATGGAACCAAGTCGAAAGGTTAGACAAAACGTTTTGTGCTTACACAGTAAATTAGTGTCATCAGCAAAAAGAATCATTTTGCAATCTGATGTGGATGATGACATGTCGTTCACATACAATAAAAAGAGTATAGGGCCGAGTTTTTTTATACAACAATTATGTCTGATACTTTAATATTTGTCTTTAGAAGATTAAATATTTAGAAAAAAATCACACGAATCTAATAGCCTTCTCTTAATACTTTCATTACTTACCTTCGTCGTATGTATGTATGTATCTCGTTTCGGCCAGCTAAGGACCACGAGTGACGAGTGCCAGTATGGCTCAGTTTTTGTGAGAGACTAATCACTAGACACATCGTGAATTTTACAGAGATCGGAGGAACAGCGCCTAGATAGGATCCAGATTCCTGTAATCGAGTATTACAACTGCAGTTATTAGTCGTAGATGGCAATTTTTAGCCGCAGAGGGTGAACTTTTCATACATCACAGCTATTTAAACTGAGACATGGAAATGAAAAACAACAAATTTTATCTTGCCCCACCTGGGAATTGAATCCGGGATGACTTGTTAACGAACGATCACGCTGACACCGTAGCCACGGAGGGGACTATGTTCGTCTTATTTAAATAAATAACTTAAAAATAATAGAAACATAAAACTTTGAATTCATTATTCATTATCATTGTGTTAAAATTGACTTTTCTAGTAATGCAAGTTCATTATCCACTTCCTAATAAGATATTTTTCGAATGCAATATTTAATTGTTACAACTACCCTTTGCTCGCACTGTCTCGAACGTACTATTTAACTTTACAACCTTGCCCTTTTCCAATTTTCACTGTGTTTTCACGGATTAACGGCTTTGATGATCCTTTATTTGTTTAATTTCTGTTCATTTTCAATCTTCACAGATTGACTCAGACGAAAATTGAAAGAATAATTTACTACTCATTGGGAAGACGAATTAATTTATCGTATCAAAGAATAATAAAACACATGTAACTTTTTTTTCTTATGAGAAGTCTACCAAAAATGTTTTTGTTCAACAATTTTTGTAATACGAGATAATTATTGTAATATTCAAGAATTTCAAACTATTTTTCTTCATAGTTGTTTAAATTGTTCAAATATTTAAATAACGGCTTTAAATTTGAGTATTTCACAATGAAATAATGTTTTATTTTATAAGTTTACAGGAATAATGTTATCCATGGCTTGACAGCCGCTTGAACTCAAATTTTGAGGAAAAGTGTTATATGAGTTACAATACGACACATTCGGCCACGAGGGAACGAGACTCGCTCTTCTGCTTACTGAGAGAACAGGTATTTCTCTGCAGTGTAATGAGGATGACCGAGCGTCTCCCTGACTGTCAAGTCAGCAAAACACCATCAATCAGGAAAGAACCTGTGTGGTATGTCGTTCCTGTTACATAGCCTACATCGAGAGCCCTTTGCCGTCCGCTTTAACTAACGAAAAGATTGCAAGGTGTAGTGAAGAAAGTTTAAATTTCACGCGCTATTGTATCAAGAAAGGTCTCGAAAAATGTGTGAGTAAAATTTAAAGTAATAGTTGTCTATTTGCTAAACTGCAGTAAATCTTTAATGAGAAAGTTTTTATAAGCCAAACTACATATACGTAAAACTCATGCTGAAGGACATAAAATAGCTTTATTAAGTATCTTTACAGAAAACACTAGCACATTCGTTTTTTATTCAATCTTAAAAATAATTTTCTTCAATCTCGTTAATAACTTAAATCTCTCAACAAATTTCATATATTCCAAAACATCATCTTTTTCGAATCTTGGAGGAAAGGACACGTGTATTCCACATCTAAACTCGTTGTTACGTCCATATTCTAGATACCAAATTAGTAAGTGCCGTGGACTGACTTATCAGTACCATCTATGTAAAGAATTTGTCTCCCATTTATCACCTTATGAACCTCCCCCCGTCTGTGAAACTTGTAACACAACACTTTCCGTGGAACGTTTTCTTCTGGAGTGTCTCAAATTTACTACCAGTCGACGGCGACACAATCTACCGAACAATTTGAACGTTATGTTGGGACAAAATGAACCAATTTTAATGCGCGTTTTTAGATTCCTTCAGGAAATTGGCCTCTGGAATAGTATCTGATCTCTCTTCGTATGTTTTTACTCAAATCCATAAACGAAACGGGTCTCCTCCCACAGGTTCTCAGGAGGGTTATGATTTAAATCTTATTTTCCCCTTTTGTTTTGAATTTACATTTTCTCTCTCTCCCGAAATTCACTTTTTTCTTTATTTTTGGTTTTTATAATGTCTTCAGGATCTTTTTTCCTATTTCCCCCCAGGGGACTTACATCTAGTAAGCACGTGTTTGGCAAACACGGGACCCCGAGCTGAGTGTGACATTACTTCCACTTACTTGTTCGAGGCTCCTTCCTTGGTCACATCTTGTTCTTTTCGATCCCGACGCTATTAAGGCTAGGGTATCTTTCATTTTCCTCATTTTTTTCATCACTCTCATTTTTTGTCCCCCCTCATTTGATTGTCCTCAATGTTTTGATATTTGGTTTTGAGATGTGTTTTGGTATGTTGTAAATCAGGACGGTTTTTAGTGGGTATGGTTGAGTCATTCGGTGAGTCCCACACGCGGGGAGAGTCATGTTGGCTCTCCTTAGAGCGTAACTGCATTTTCCCTACCTTTACAAAATTTTAGGGCTCTAGTGACGCTGTCAGCGAGCCGTAAAGCCCCACAGAAAAAAATCAACTGATGTAAGGTGTAAGGGTCCGTCCATGTCACGCTCCGTGAGGTGAGGGAGAGATTTTGTGGAATTGTTACAATGAGTTACAATGCTGAGGTTGTTAGCTTTGTTACACTGAGGATGTTAGATTTGTTATGTAATAATAAGTTTTATGGCGTATGTTTTGAAGTGTGCTTTTTAACCCAAAAGATCCTGCTTCTGCTTGCTGAGAGTCTCTGTAATACATGTACTCTACCGCTCAGTGAGAGCACAGAGCAATGATGAACGAAATGAAGTATGTGTGCCAAAATTGGTTCTGACATTTCCGAAGACCTACTAAAACTTTCTTTAATGAGGCAGGGAAGTTAGGGCTAGCGTATGAGGGAGTTGGTGAGAGGTTTACAGAGGGAAGGGGGGATATAATAATGGTAAATTTTGCGTTACCCCTAAGACAAATATTAATTGGATAATTTGTTGTTCATCTTGAGTACAATTGTATAAATGTACGTATTCTCGAATCGCGCAACTAAGCACCACGATAACGAGTGTTAGGATTAGTTCTGTGTGAGTACTTGTTTTCCTTCATTTTCTTGGCATATGTGCCACCTCGTATCTTTAGCTTCAGCAAAATGAGGCCCTCCTCTGTGTGTGATGAACGCACAGCGCATCTTAGTCCCCTTTCGATATTACCCTACCTACCCCGCGTCTGGAAGCGTGAGCAGATCTCATTTCGTCTTACCAACCAACTGCTTTATATACGTGATTTTGTTAACATATTCTCTAAAAATGTCAAATATTGTTTTCGGTATCTAGTCGTGTCCAAGCTTTTTGCACATTTAGCACATCATCTCCCTGATAGCTTACTTACTACACACATCGTGAATTTTTTGGGGAACAGCGTCTAGATAGAATCTAGATAGCTGTATCCGCGTATTGCAACTGCGGTTGTTAGCCGCAGAGGGTGAACTCTTCAAAAGCCACAGCTATATGAACGGAAACAGAAATGAAAAGCTACAAATTTTTCTTGTACCACCGGGAATTGAACCCGGGAAGACTTGGTGGCGAGTGAACACGCTGACATCGTAGTCACGGAGGGCCTCGAATACGTTTGTATTACAGAATAACCTCATTCGTCCCGTGAATCACAAGAACTTGATCTATCGGCCTCAGAATCAGGTGAATTTCCTCGAAATTTTCGGCAGTTACTGAGGAAATGTTTTGCAAATATGTGATCGTTTGGAAACTCTCTAATTTTGTACAGAAATTTTCATTGATACGCATGTTTTAATGGAAACAAAAAGTCCTACACAAACCTTTCCAAATAGCAAATTTTGTTTAGATATGGACATGCAGTAAAACATTATTTCCTGTTGCGTTATTGAATGATTTACTTAGTGGAATTATTCACGTCGCTTCCATCTATAATATGATAAATAATGCTTTCGTATCGTTATTGATACTTTTCAAAATCTATGCATCTTTACGATTCAACATTTTCCGGAATAAAGATTATTACTATGGTAAACAGAAACTTTCCCATTTACTAAGAAGTACAAATTGGCGCATTTGCTGTTGACATTACCATTCCCTCAAATTCTTCAAATCTACCGGGGATGCTTTATAAATGTTTTGGTAGTTTTTTGTTTGTAACTTTTTTTAACGTCCAAAATTTAATTATTATTTTTCTCCAATAGAACAATGTGACAAGTGTCAAAGTAACCTCGAATGTGGGGTTTCTTTGACAAGGCATTAAAATGCAACTTATTACAAAAAATCAAAGCTTTAAGGTTACTTTGACATCTTGATAAAAAATAATTGTACTGTTTTATGCATTACACATGGATTTAATAAAAATAAAACGATTGTTTTGTTCAATTTTTATTTTTATTAAGGAAACATCTTACATTAAGATATCACATACTTAAGGCACTATTATAAGTACATAATCAGTCTTATAATTTTCTTTGGAGCTAGAATGAACTTTGGCAACATTAACAATCAACTTTAGTAATTAAATTATAATAAACTTGAACGATAAATTCGAGAAACAAAAGAAGAAGAAAATTAATTATTAATCTGTATCCTCGCACACCATACACTCGTAGGCAGGATTGGTCGAGCCTTTGTTACACATGTCGCAGACCCAATTTTTGTTGGTGATGCAACATATCCATTCTGCGACATGGTGGTAGAACCGGAAGTCACACATGCAGATGTAACAGAGGTTGGTATCCTTTTTGTTTTTCTTTTTGCCCTTCTTCTGGCGGACCAAGGCACTCAAAGATTCATCGGAAGATGTCTGGTCTTTCGAAGGCGGTGCAGAGGAAATTGAGGGGATTAGTTCGAAGGTCGAGTCATCCTCTATAGTTGAGACAGTCTCAACAACTGACATATCGTAGTCGATGTCTGGGGCATCATAGATTGTCACGCGGGTTCGCTGCGCTAGCGTTTATGCCGTATTTTGGTGCTTTGTTAAAGTAGCCCCAAAAACTGTCAAAGTTACCCGTAAAGTCAATTTAGCCCCGTTTTACTGTACCATTGTTGGCTATAGGCCGTGTTGTCTTCTGCAAGATTTCGTCTGGATCGCCGCGGTGAACTGCTCAGCAAATGCAGCAGCAGGGGGTTGAAGCGAAAAGGGGTCGTGGGAGTTCGTGACCTCCGCAAAGGTGGCGGGGGCGGCGGGTATCGACCGCCCGCCCACACGCCTCTGCCTGTGACCTCCCTCCGTCCCCCGCCACCACCTCCGGCCAATGCGGGAAAGAACGAAGCGCTGCCTGCCGCAGGGAAACCCCGCTTGCCCCACTGCGCTCCGCGTGGACCCTTTCTCAACCAGCAGTAACTTCACTTCCCTCTTGTGGATTCTCCGAAGACATTATTCGGAGCTAATTTGTCAAATCGTGTGAGTGAAGTTGACTGTTATATGAAACGTCTAACATTGTAATTTGCGTTTAGAACAGCTCTTAATTAAGAAGAAAAGGTTAAAAGATATCCCATTCTAACTGCCTAACATTGGATGCTGCGTTGTACTAAAATCTTTTCATTCATACCGCGTATCTGAGGATGTAGCCGGGTTTCTGAGTAGATCCTCTTGAGTAAAACATAATTAGTGAAGCTTCAACAAATGGCCCATAGACACTCTACTTTTCAGGTATCAAACCTCATGAGCAGGCTACTGCTTGGTAAATAAATCTTCCCGGTTGAAAAGTAATACTAACAAGAAAATTAACACATTGTTTCATGCGAATGGAATACCGTGGATGTGGATCTGCTTAGTGGAATTGATAACATTTTGGAAAACTAAACGTTCACTCTCGTATTAGGATTACTGTATCTCAACTAATTGTTCCTTTTGATGTTAATTATATCGTAAGAACGATTCAGGAAAATTGTTCGGGAAGAAAAAAGTATTGCGAGATTTTTAATATACCAAGTTGATAGTAAACTTTTGTTACAGTTATTTTCAGGGATCGTTCATGAATTACGTCACGCGACCTTTGAGGATTTTCCCCGCCCCCTCACTTCATGCTTCGTCACGTTGTACCTAACTCATCACTAACGTGATGTCGCAAAACGACCTACCCCCTCCCATAATAAAGAATTAAAAACAATAATGAACGGAGTAAATATAATCATTTGTTTACTTACTAAGATTATGAAGGTCAAAGGTGTTGCACAGAGAAACTGGTGGGAAGGGGATTATAAGACTTGTTTTCATTGAAGGAAAATTTCAACATTTATTACATATCAAATATAACGTCACGCTTTCCAAAATACCAATGACCCCTCTCACCGCAAACCGCCACGTTTCGACTTCCCCTCCCTCCCTCCGCTATATCCCCCAAGACCGTGAAGTAATGTATGAATGATCCCTCAGACTTCAATTACAAAGCCTAACAAAATCTGCGTACCTCAGTTAATGAAACCATTTTCGTAAACGTCGATCTGCAATAGCAGTATACACAAACTATGTAGCAAAAATATCTTAGTGTCTCGCAGGAGAAAAATATCTGACTCATATTTTCTCTCTTCCAATACATCTCGCATGCATCGTAGTTAATTTGTATTTTAAAGCAGAAAGTACACCATTCAAATGGAAAATTACGCAAATTCAATTGCCAGACAATATTTATATATCTTAGTGTCTCGCAGGAGAAAAATATCTTACTCATATTTTCTCTCTTCCAATGCATCTCGCATGCATCCTAGTTTATTTGTATTTTAAAGCAGAAAGTACACCATTCAAATGAAAAATTACGCAAATTCAATTGCCAGACAATATTTGTAATGGCACTTTGTGTGTGTGTGTAATTTTGGATTTTTAAATTTCACGGGAGAAACTGGGGTCTTGACAAAAAGTAGCCTTCATTAGAAATACGAAATAGCGAGTGTTGGGATATGACCATCCTAAGTTCTGCGACGCTGGATTTAGGCTAAAAGACTTGGCGTTTGATTCTTGAGACTTAACTATGCATCTGAATATTTATTTTTCATTTTTCTTTTATTGGCACATCATAAAAAGGTATGGCGATTCTCATGTAATATTCGTGTATTTATTCTTACGTAAGCTTCTTGGTGGTACGATTACGAAATCTCATTACTTGAGACTTTATTTTATAATAACTACACGTTTTGTAAAAGATTATTATTATTGAATTATTTATGTCGGTTAAGAGTTTGACAATTATTGTTATCATCTTCTCAGGGCGGTAACCGATGAAAATTGTGCTCACATTCTGCTCTGGCAACTGCGTTGTAGGAGTGGAAGGAAGGGAACGTTATCGACCATCCTGGCCTGCAGCAGTAGACGCTTGCGAGACGCCCCTTCTAGCACATTAGTCATCACATACGAAACGATTAGGTCCATCAGGGTTTCTCGAACTCATTTTACCTTGGGGCACGGTGTGTAGTTGCTACGTTACTACCTCAGCGATCGTCAGAATTCACTTACGTTTAGTATTAATATTTAAATACAAATTGATATTTTTTAAATCGCTCTGCAGAATATCTAGGACTCAGTGTACTCTATTACAAAAATTTCGTCCAGGCAACGCTAGGCTTATAAATTAGACCAGACACGTGTGATATGTGGTCGCAATTCTCAGCGTAATTTTTGATACGAGAAAGAAAGAACAAAAATCTGTAAATTATAACATGCATTCTGAAATGCAACCTCTCCTACCAATACACGCTCTAGTAAAATACTCGTAACTAATAGCTCCTGCGCATACTATTACAAATTTTTCACGTGATTCCGAAGATATCTTAATTAAATGCAAAAATGAGATGTATAATCGCTAATATTATACCGGGCGGCATGAAAGTACATTGTTTCCTGTGATTTTTAAGAATGCTTCTGATACTGTAAGTCATCGAGAGGTTTGCCTAAACTACGATTGTGGCGCACTTCTAATATCCTCGAATAGGTAATCCATCATGATACTGTAATCTCGAAAAAGAATACATTTTTCCAATTTGTACTCTTAAATTTGTATTTTAAATAATTTAGCCCTCCGGAAGTTACATTACAACGAAAACTTTTGACATTCGGAGATGTTTTAATTAAAGTATATTAAGGCAAATTCTCGGACGCAATGCCATTTAAAGTAAATGCTACGCAGTGCCCCATTTGTATATTCTTCATTGAAATGTATTCTGTAAGACAGACATTGTGCAGTAAATTTATATTATAGCTAATCATTCAGTCATAGATTTTATACGTAAGAATTGACGTGAATAAATCTTTGTTTTGTAAACTGCGCTGGAGTTTATTTCTGAAGATTATCTTCGTTTCATTGCAGGGAGCAGCAGCAAGGAGTCGAAACGAGAAGTTTTATCCCCCACTGGCAATGGCTCAGGTAAGTGCCACGTAAAACTTTCGTCTCTTCATCATTTGCATCCAGTTCCTTAATATGAATTCTTACTATCGTGCGATTGTAATATTGTTAGGTTACTAACTCTGAATACATACCATTATAAGTGTTATCTTGGCCAAGATTGAAGTTACACATATTCAGGGGTGGCAACTTATTAGTATCCCTAGGCCTCACTGAAACAATAAGTTCAAGCAGGGCTGATAAACAGTACGATGTGGAATATTTAGTAAATACATGTAAGTATTTATTAATTCGATGCTTTGACTTAATTCGATGAGTATAAAAACCATTCTCAGTTTTCAAGGTGCTATGTAATAAGCCGCTAAATCTCGGGTGGAGTTTGCGTCTGCTACATATTGTAGATCAAATCGACTGGGCGTGTGGAACAAAAGTAGGTCAATTCTAGTAGGCTTCTTGCGGAACCCATTACTAAGCTGTTACGCAGCAAGGGTTTCTTCTAAATCCTCATGAGCTATTAAAAGAGAAATGTAACTAGTGGAAAGGCGTATTAAATTTAATATTAAAAAATTGGCTGAAATTTTATGAATGCAGAGATTATTTGAAATAATTTTATTTCTTAAACGAATGTATCTTTTTTTTAGTTATCATTCTCTCAATAACTTAAAATTGTAATAACATGGGTCAAACACGCACTGTATTGGGTGCAATGTAGAATGCTTCAAAGCGCTAGAGATTACATAGAATACATTTATTATAGTTTTCCACCTACTATTGATCAGGAATAGTCTTGCATGTGTAAAAGTATACATAGAACCATGTGTAAAAAAATCTTGAACCTGTATTCTCTTTCGAATGGACCTCAGAAATTGACTCAGTTCACTTTAAAATGTGAAATCCTTGAATTGTCTTAGGACGCAGGAAAAGGGGTCTAGTCCCCCACCCCCCCGGTCGAAACATGTGCTAACTTGCACGGAACACCAACCCTTCCCTTACACGTAGCATTGTTTGCTTACTGATTCATTCAAATTCCTCTCCACAATCTAACGTCGATTCCATTTCTCGTGAGTCACAAACTCTTTGCGAAAATAAAATAATTATTTTTCATCATAATGTCCAATCCCTTTCAAACAAATTGACAGACATTGAAATTCTGGTACACGAAAGTCGAATC
>NNCF01133152.1:0-10318 GCA_002313205.1 Laupala kohalensis | reverse complement strand
AGTTCGGATAATTTGTAAATCTCACCCCCGAAACTCTTGTAAACCTTTATTCAAGGAATTAAATATCTTAACACTTCCCTGCATTTATATTTATGACGGCGTTGTTTGTTAAGACCGAATTACTGAAGTGCCACCCTTGCTTCATACGAAACAGTCTCGTTGACGAACACAATACTCGCAGTAGTAATAATATTCATCGGCCTAGAGTGTCAACTACTCTTTGCCAAAAAGGACTGCATCATTCGTAAATCGTTCTATATAATCCCCTGCCCAAGAATATAAAAGACATTATGAAATTGATTCTCTTCAAATCTGCAGTTAAAAACTACCTCCTGCACCAGTGCTTCTACACTGTAAAATAATTTATTGATTTTAATAAAAGTTAAATTNGCTTCTACACTGTAAAAGAATTTATTGATTTTAATAAAAGTTAAATTCGTCTTGTACTTTATCACGCCATTGCTGTAGCACTTTTTAAATAACTTATAACAATTTCGAAAACTATTTTATTGCATGATTGTGTTGCCGTACGGCTCATATTAATTTAGTTTTATGTGTACTCAACTTTGGCACGGTTGTGTACATTAATTCTGTAGCCCCATCCTGGCCCGGGTTTTTCTCCGTTTTTCCTTCGGGTAGAGGCGGATTTCTTATACAGGTTCTCTAGGCTTTGTCTAGGGGCGTGTTTATTGTAACAATAAATCGTGAATTTAGTGTTTTTTCAACTCTTATGATTTTTAAACACTATACTCAGAATAATCTATAGTTCGATAATAACTTGTACATGTAAATTTACAAACATATTTGCGTTAAATTACAAACATATTGACATTATATATGTATTATAACTCGCAGCTAACTTTTTATCTTATCTAGGAACTTATGCAAAAAAAATTTGAATCCGCCTCTGCCTTAGGGCCCGTGATCGGAATTGATGGGATTGTCCCTTGAGTAAATTAGTTTATTGTCCTCTACGTGCTCATAGGCAGTTTGTACTATTTTTTTACAATAAATAAATAAATAAATAGATAACCGGCTGTATAGGAACAAGGGGACACATTGCTGTTTTTAAACTGTAGTCTGACTGAATTTTCGTAGACGTTAGTCGTTTGGTGGTTTTCAAAAGATATTTGCTATCATGTATAATATATTTTATTGTTCAGTTATTTAATGTAATAGTATCGTAATGTAAATGCGTCGTTGATTTTAAGAAAGACGAGAAACTCATTGGAGGGTAAATATCCGCTATTCTTTTGCTTCGTACTTTCTTTCACACCGTAAGAAGGGATGCATGTACAATCAGTGGCGGATCTAGGGGGGAGGATTAAGGGGGCTAAGGTGGATACAGACTAATATTTTAGGTGCGGGGTATATAGCCTTGGGCATAGAGCATTCCAGAAAAACACACCAACCTCGAAAATTTTTTGAAAATTGTAAGTTCAGTTCATCTACGTGTCAATTAAAAAAATATTTCTGCGGTAATACCCTAATTTTGTGATTATTTTAATTTTTTGTGAGGTAGCAGAAAGTTATAAATGCAAACCGTGTATTAAAATTAAAGATGCAAAAAATGGGATTTTTTTTGGGGGGGGGGCGTCCATCATCCCCATGAAGTCCCCCCTATATCCGCGCCAGGTCTTTACCCCCACCCCCGGGTTGGACCTGAACTCTTAACAGATAAAATTGAAGATGATAAATGACATACTTTGTATAAGTGTTACCTGACTAATAATTATTATTGTAATTATTAAAATACATATTAATAAAATTTATAATACCATATTAATAATTTTAATAAATAATTGTAATTGTTATTAATAATACCAGATTGTTATTGATTTGATGCATTTCATTTAAATGTAATATTTATAAAATTTGTGTTGTAAAACCATAATTTTTAAACAAAATTCTCCCCGATTATACCCCCCCCCTCATTGATTACGAACTAGAATCGCCACGGTTAAAGACGATTCTGATGGGGACAAACGTACTTGGACTGAGGACAATAGAGAGACATTTCCTCGGTAAGTACCTCTCGGACCTTTATAATGCTTTTAATAGTCTCAGGTATATGCCCTCATCGAAATAGTTTAAGGCCCAATTTCACCAAGTTCGTTTAATGTCTTAAACGAGATTTTCTGTGCAGTAAATCGTGATTATCAAAATGCGCGTTCCACCATCTTCGATTTACGAGAAAATCGCGATTAACGCTTAAACGTTCGGGGACCCTTCGATTACCAGCGCAAATCGCGATTTTCTTCAGAACTGCGAGAAATATGGCGTCCATTTTGTTTGTTTGCTCGTAGCTCGGTTTATAGGTTATGTTCAGTGGCACGAGGGAGGCCCGCTGCTGCCTATGGTGTCCTTAGGTGGCGGTAGTGAGCAACATGATGCGTTTTCCTCCCGTCATTTGTCTTCAAATTACCCATAATGCACTGTAAAACTACTACCAACCCAGAGATTCTTCAGAAACATTGAGCAACTTAATCGACGATTAGTTTTGCTTGGTGAAACGCATAAAATGCAATCGCGATTCCATTTACCTAATCACGTTTAAGGAAATCGCGATTATTCTACATTTGGTGAAATTGGGCCTAAGACGTAGTTCTTAAACTCGGCACTTCCTGATGGTGATAAAGTTGGGTGAGCGATTGAAAATTTTGGATACCATCAATCTCGACAAATTCTACCTGCTCTAATGGCTTGCGCCCGCCGCGCACCCTACTGCCGACCCCCCTGACCTGCCGCTAATTGATTTCATGAGTCACTCACTGGAGTTATTTAAAGTGCTATTAATTAAACATTTTTATTTTTATTCCCATTAACTTAAATTTTTTGAATACTACACATAATTCTACTAAAAATGAACCCAAACACGACGTATTTATAACATTACTGAGTTTTAAGCTTCTGTTAACATAGTATACAAAAAGTATTGTAATCGTGAAAAATAAACGGTCGCGAAATTTTGATGAATATATCAGTTTTGGCAGCCTCTGATTCCGAGAACAATGTGCGTAGAATTCCAATTATAATTTTCTTGATGCTTTCAAGAACATATGATTGAAAGGAAAACAATTATTTTGTTTATCGTACTAGAGTAAGCGTTGGTACTAAATAGTGCACCTACGTTCGGCACTTCAGGTTTTAGAAACAAACACTTAGGTTTTGAAGAACTTTTTGGCTCCGGTTTTATTTCTGACACAATATTTATTTCCCTCTAAATCATGAAATGCGCTTTTTATGCAGTTTACGACACGAATGAAACAATGAGACATATCTTTGTAACAGCAGGTTTGGTTATTCGTCTGAATGTCAAAAATGAAAGGTGTAGCCGCTAAGAAAGCTTAGATTTAACTTCGATTTTTCGTCAAAATATTTTTTTCAACCATGAAAGTTCTTTTATCTTCATAATTAGGGTGCTTTCTCATGAATTGCTCATTTATTGTTGAATTTCTGTGTTAGTAATGTATGTGCGGGTGTTGACTACAAGAGTGCCATTGCTCACATGTTTTCGTAGGACGAGACACAAAATTAAGAAATATAAGAACAAAATGTATATAACATAAGAATAAATTGTATTAAAAAATTCTACACCACTGATGTTCGGAAACTTTGAATTCTAGAATTCACAAGCAATTCTCTAAATAATAGATTTAAGTTTCCGAATCCAGTCTCAGTATGTTTCGTTGAGAGAAAATATCCTAGTATGTGCTATATTTTATGGTTGTCAGCTATTTTGTATATCAGATACTTCTCTAATATTATAAAGAATTCATTCATGTTCAAATAAAATTTATTCTTTTTAGCAGCTGCTCGATAATTTTTAATTTAAAAAATTACCACGAAAACAAGAAACTAGGGAAAGAACGAAGCTGCAGGTTCAGATTTCAACAATAAACTCAAACAAAAATAAATTACTAACATTTTCTAAAATGATATTTCTTCAGTTTTCCGCTTATGACTTGATAACACATTTTTAGAACAAACACCACAGTACCTATATAATGTGATATTAAATTTCCAACAACTCATGTTCTGTGTCATTTTGTCGTCAGACGAACGGATAAGTCTTAAGAGCGCGATTGTACAATGGATCAAAAAACTTATTTTTCCCGTATTTTTTTTGTAACTTGAGATCTACTTACTTTTAGAGAAAACGTCCTTATATGAAAATGAAATTTATTGAACGTCCAACTAAAAGGGTTTTTCATGGTATTTTTCTTTCTGACGATCCGTTTATCCGCTTGTGCACGTTGAACTTATTAATAAGTACACATCTATGTAGTAGAGTCAACGTGTACTTTTTTCCTTGCATGGTGTCTGTGGTCCAAATACGGTCCGAGTTCTGGTCTTTAACTCTTGTAAATTCACAGAACTGAAAAAAATGACATAGCATTTTATTTCTAAAACCCACTGCTTCAAATTTAAAATCCATGCAAACTGAGAATTGTTGAAATTTTACTGTTTTTTAAATTTTTATTTCTGGTACTTCGAGGTCGAAAATTTCGGTTCATCGTCAGAACTTGATCATATCAACATATCAAAAAATCAGAACTACCCCATTTGGTACAATTAAATAATTCGTATCGACTGTTCGACATAGATGTGCACAAAATTTCCTCGCACAGAAGAGGATAAACAGACTGTCAGAAAATAATATCCAGGATAACGCGTTTTGTAGGACGTTTAATGTATTTCATTTTTGTATGAAGACATTTTCTCTAAAAGTTTGTAGTTCTCAAGTTATAATTCAATTAAATCCACTGTAGAATTTTTGTCAATTTAATCATGCTCTTTAGCATTTTCCGTTCGTCTGGTGACAAAACGGTACAGTATGTAATTTGTTAGAAATTTAATGAAAAAGTTTTTGTGATCAAGAATATTTTGTTCTAAAAATGCGTTGTTCTCCAGTTATAGGTGAGAAACTAAAATAACATATCTATATCATCTCAATTTTTATGGAGAAAAAAATATTTTTTTGGTAAAGTCAACTAGTTTACTCAAAGAGCTACTCACCGTCCCCATTGAGTGGGGATTCACGGGACGGGCACAGGTAGACCGGCGTAGATCTAATCCTTAAGGAAGTGTCGACTTTAATAGTGAAGTTATCCTTCTACCTGAGGAACTGTGGAGTTTAAGGGACATTTTCTTACAATTCATTCACAGACTACATTCATGCCATACTACTTGAAGTAAATAAATTACTTATATACAAATATTTTTAATAGTACGAAAAATTTTATTACAAAATATTGTTTTGTTTCATATAAAACTTATATATAACTTTACATTAATTATAAAGAATAAGAATAATTTACAGTATTTATAAAATCTGTGAATAATTCTCATAAGGTCTATAAACTTCTCCAAATGTACTCAATCAAATAAGTTTCAAATTTGGTTGTTTACATTCTGTCAATTCTTCGTCTCAAATCTCTTTTGATTTTAGACCACGTTGCTTCAATGTTTTGAGTGCGAATGAAGCGATGGGCAGGATGTTCAAAACTGTGAATAGTTTACCGTCAAATGACGGTATCCAGCAGCTTCCAATATCTGAGTGTTGTAACCTTACCAAGTATCTGTTAATACTGTCGAACTGTGCTCGACGTTATCCAAAATAACATTTGAGTTCTTTCGTTTCTTTGTGGCACAATTCGTAAAAAGAACATTTCTTGGAATCCCACCAAGAACACATTGTTTCCGTGATTCATCTATTATATTTCCTTCTTCGGAATGCACTTTCATCAATGTCTATTGTACAGTTCTCTCTTCCCAATTTTGAACTGGTTTTTATCAACCAAGGTGTTAGCAGTTCGCGGAATGCGTCTAGCAACATCTGAACTGTAGTGTTGCTCAACCCCGTAAAGTAAATTTTTGGGATATTTCAAAATCCAACCTACCAAAAGTAATATGATTTTCTGGATTGGACATTTTCTATCCGAAAAGAATGTGCCATTTCGAACAGAATCCTTCTTTCAGTTCCTGTTATTACATCTTAAAATTGGATCTTTTGCTAATATTTTTCTGAACTAATTATTTCTGAATGGTCGAAAACAATATTGGAAAAAATGATCTACATTTTAAACCCAACTACATTATTCAAGATTAGTTGTAACCGGAGTTACACGAAACTTTTTGTCATGGTACTACATTCTTCGTAATTAATGTACACAAAAATATCACAAAACAAAGAATATCTCAAATATTTCGGAAGGTAGCGCGAGAAAAGTGAAGAGAAAATCACTTCTTACACTAATTCACATCCTTATACTGGAAATGTTGACAATCTTTTCTTAATTTACCTCGACAATACATAATTTTTCAGTGAAACATATTTAAGTTTTCAGATAAAAATATTCGTAAATTTATTAATCAATTTTGTGTTTTATGTATCCTAAATACAAGTTTTACAAGTCAGTTTATTGACACAAACGAATTAAGGCAGTTCCTGAACAAAATTTAATGTGCACAATGAATAGTGTATAATTTACCATTAGATTGTACTTTTGAGTTTTTCCACACGAAGCACATGTTCTTTGTTCCACTATCAACTTAAATAAACTAAAAACTAAATCAAACCGATTCAGTTCATATAATTGTTGCACATAAACAAACTTTGCATAAACTCCATGTCACAGTGCTTACAACTGTTCTTTTCAAAAGTTACCCTAAGAGTGACTTCCTAATAAGTTTAAGTAAGAATAATTGTGTGTTGAAATTTGTTCCTTAAACTATTTCATGGGGGCATATACCTGAGATTCCTCCAATGATTATTAGGGTCCGAGAGATAATTACCGAGGAAAAGTCTTGGGTTGTCTGTCTGGAGAGGCCTTCCTATTGTTCTTAGCGNAATTTATGGAACACATTTGGTCTGAGTAGAATGAACACGTTTGGTGAAATATATATATATATATATATATATATATATATATATATATATATATATATATATATATATATATATTTCACCAAACGTGTTCATTCTACTCAGACCAAATGTGTTCCATAAATTGGCAACATGGGGAACGGAAGTTCTTCCGCGTGGGCAAAGTAAACCCGTGAATTCGCCACTTAACCTAACCGTTTTATCATCTGGTAACTTTTTTCCCTCTCTCATCGTCCAACCGGAACGCCAGTTTTCTCTTCCCCTATGCGGACTCCTCTCATAAGAAGGTTTGTTATTCCTTCTTAACTGATGATAGAAGGAAAAACAATTTATGTCTTCATGAACACTTTCTGTTTTCATCCTCGAGTGGGAAATTCGTCAGAGTAGTGAATGCCATACTAACAAGTAACGTAAGAAGCAACGAATATGTCCTGTGGAGACATTTGTTCCATGCGAATTAAAATGAATTTGCAAGGGTGATCTCTGAATGAATCATGAATATTCTCCAAACATCCTCAAACGTTATTAATATTATGTTGATAAAAATGTCTCTCGGTTGAAGAGAAATTATACTCTTAAGGCTAGGGCCACAAGTGTTTCGAAATAAAAAATACATGACATTTATCTTACAGAAAATGCACGCGAGCTATGTATTTTTCTCAGATGCGGGTTGTTGAAATATGCTGTGAAAGATGATGTTGAATATTTTTAAGGACTGATAAGTTCAAAAATGTTCCTTTGATAAATTCTACCCAGGCGATAATCACAGGGGGTGAGGGGCGTCTGCATTTTGCGCTAGTAATAACTTCCTAAACATGTATCCTCCTAAACATCTCCATAATAGTTCCTGGAGCAAAATGAAAATCTTTCCATAACCAGTAAGTATGACAAGTATTATTTCTTCCTTTCTTTCCTTTTGAGAGGTTGTCGCCACGAAATCCGGAAGGCCCAGAAACCAGTAGCGACAAAACTCGAAAAGTCAGGTAGAAGACCCTTCCGGCTCACCTCCAGTGCGGAGGGGGTGGGGTGAAGTTATTAGTCTGGCCCAGCTGTTATATTCATTTCGTATTCAGAACTCCCAGTACAAGTTCCTAAAAAAATTAATCTCACAAATCTAAGTGACGTATCATTATTCTAGTTCAAGATACACGAGTAAAATATAACTCGAATCGCATTTCTAAGATGCTTAGTTACTGAGATAATCGATAAGTTACTGGGACTATCTTCTGTACTCCCGATAATGTTAACTCTTCATTCGCGTTTCACACGTTTTATTAGCTTATAAGAAAACATTAAATAGATAGTATTATTATTATTAAATACTAATTTTTCAAGAACCATCAAAGGCCTTAATACTGAAGGGTTTTCCGACTATTTCAGCAGAAAAATTTAATATAATGAACTCTAAATTTCTGTTCACAAGTGTGATTCAAATGATGTTTTATTCGTCTATCTCATACAAGAAAAACGAGTCATCACTTAATAATGTAAAATTAATGGTTCATTTCATAGCAATATGTTCTATAACTTAACTTGGGAATAAATGAAAAAATGACCACAACAGATAAAGAAAGGCAGGACTACCTGTTAGTGTCCCTTCGGACGGAATTTTCCTCGACGGAGGTAAAGGGATTTGGGGTTTTGTCACACATTTGGTTGTTTCGTGTTATGTCGCTTTCGGGTTTTGTCACTGATCCTTTGAGAGATAATAGTTCCTTCTTCCTAATTTTAACTTATTTGACTTACATAAAGATTTTTTTATTTGCATATTTTTAAATGATTTGTGAAATTGATATAGCTTCAGTAAATGAAACATAAATATAATCATTCTTTCGTAGTTTGTTTTTTGCCACATGTACATTGATAGTCAACCACGTTTTTCTCTTTGGAAAGACTTCACAGGTAGCGGTCTCCATATTCTCCTGTTTTTATCATTTCTCCAACAGAAACCTCGCGCGGTAAAGTGTTTCTTGGATTTCTTCAGTTGTAGAGAAGAACAATATCTCAATGACGGAACTAACTTCTGCCCTTTCGTCTTCGAAACATTCAGCTCCACGTCCTGACCAAATACATAACAATGCTAAAACATCTTCCAGAGTAATTGAAATTTCTTTTGAAATTATTAAACTGTATTTGGAACGAGCATACCGTCTCTGCTCAATGGCGTGACACCATAATTATTCCACTTCCGGAGGAGGGAAGGGATTGATCCAGTCCGCCGCACTTTCGTCCGATTTCTCTGACTGACTAACTAAGCAAGCAAATTGTTAGAAAGAATGATCAATCGTCTCCCAGTCTGAAATCGCGAGACCTTTTGTCAAATACCCAGTGTGGTTTCAGAAAACCATCAACGCTGGATCAGCTTGTCACGTTGTCATCTACCATAGTGTTTGTATTGAGAGAACAACTTGTGACCTTTTACTTGGAAGGAGTCTATGACACCAAGTGCTGGTACGGAATCCCAAGCACATTGCACTCATGGTGTATTCGAAGTCGTCTTTCCTATCTGAATAATGTTTCCGTGTTCGCCTTGGTGATCAGTTATCCCTTGGAAAACTGTGTCCCACAGGCCTCAATCCTCAGCGTCACTTTATTTGCAATAGCCATAGTATTGCTATTGGCAGCGAAGCGAACAACACAGAAAGCAGTTCGACCGTCCCCATGTGGGGACATTTTAACGTCCCTACGTCAGATACAAAGCATGCAATAATCGTTCTTAAGACATGGCAAGTCGAATAGAAAAATTGCATCTTCAAGATGAGGAAGACTCCGTTAAGACCTGGTCGACTTCATCCCGTGCGAACAGACGTGAAGAAGTGACCCTTACACGGTCTTGGTCTCTGCTATCTTACCCATTATTATCTCTTACACGGTGAACCCCACTCCAAATGTGAAACGTCCATGTGACAATATTTACTGCGGAACATTTTGTTTTGAAGTGTCCCAAATCTAGTACCAACCAACGGAGACACAATCCACACAACAGATTGCACAATATGCTTAGGGGGGAAAATCAACACTATTATAGCCAGGGGCGGATACAGACATATTTTAGGGGGGCTCATAACAAAAGAATATAGTCTAGGGCATAGTCCGTTCCAAAAGAACATTCCAACCTCTGAAAATAATTGAAAATTCTATATCAAATTGTAAGTTTGGGTCATTAAGGGTAAATTAATATGCGGTTCGGTACTGTGACACATTTTTTTCGAGATAATTTTAAAATTCTTATGCGACGGGACAAAGTGATAAATGAAAAACATTTATTGTTTTTAAAGATATGAAAATGTTATTCACCTTTTTGAGGTACAGAAACATTTAACTTTTCAAGGAGAAGAACAAAATTACTAGTGAAAGATGGCGCTGAAGCTGCCGTTTAAAAAAAATTAAGTACACGTGCTGTATACGACTGGGACTGTTCCTCTCTAT
>NNCF01133149.1:0-10397 GCA_002313205.1 Laupala kohalensis | reverse complement strand
AACCGATGCGATTACTGGACGACAGGAAGGATAAGTAGGACACAATTACCGTTGAAGAAGTACAGGCGTTAGAACAATCAGGAAAAAATATATTCCACTGTGAATATAATTTAAGAACACGGTAATTGAACTTTTAGTAGATACTGGAGCAACAGTGTCTCTTATTAATATGGCAACATACAGGGAGTTTATGTCACAACACATACCATATATAGAGTACAGTACAAATTGCATGAATATACAAAACAGGATAGTTCATTTCGGGGGTGCGTGTTTGTGAAGGAAACGAATTAGGCAGTAGTGATAAAGATTAAATTAATTGTCGTAAACTTGTACGAGGTCAATAACATTTTTAGACAGGACAATTTTAATCTATTTCAGTCCACAATTTAAGATGGAAATGCAGGACACGTTAGAAAGATATCGGAAGAATTTCCATTCTAAGAAATCGACAAGCAGTTAAAAGAGAATGAAGGGTTGTTTAGAGGCGGATTAGGTAAATGCAAGGATTTTGCGCATGTGCAACTAAAACAAGATGCAGACCCCAAATACTGTAAAGCAAGAAACGTACCGTTTGCAATTCAAGAAAAAAGTAGAATATTGTTACTAATTTTTAGAACGGTTCATTGGTTTTGAAGGGACTAATGGCAATATCAATTCTTAAACTTTTCGGTTTAATTTACATGTCTTCTTATGAAGATATTATGACTATTTTTATTTTAGCTACATTATTATCCGAATATTTTTTATTATAGCGAAAGAATTAACTGTGTGAACTGAGCAAAATTACCTGTAGTTTTAAAAAAAGGTTTGAATTAACAATAATTGTCGAAGTCATGAACTGAGATTGGTTATTAAATAAAATATTGATACATTTATGTCGAAAAAATACAAAATTCCATAGCATCAACGTCAGCTTTTACAACGTAATTACATTTGATCTAGTGAGAAGTGGCATTGTTGCACGTATAACACGTTTATGAGGTGCATGTTTTTGAACAAAAAAGGATCATAACTGCAATGTAACGACTTCGTAACAGTGACACATACATCCACTATATCTTACAGAGAAGTGTTGATATTAAGAATTTTATGTTGTTTTTCAATATCTACATATTTCTTTTTTAATAATTATAAGACCGAAATATGTAAATTTAAGTTAATACATTTTCATTTAATACCATTTTCATAATATTATTTCTAATACGTTTCTTTAATAAAAATTCTCTTGTACTAAGAACTGAAAAATTTGACCTTTACATACTGTGGATTTTATTTGTAATTTCATTTTTTACGGAAATTTTCGTATTTTACATTAAATAAAGCTAATAGAACCAAATAAATGTTAGTAGTGATAAGAAACATCAGTGTATATTTATATTCTTAGCGCAACATATTTTCCATTAATTTTTATTTTATTATTTTTAATTTGTATTATTTCACAATTCTGTTATATTCCTTTAGCTTTGATTCTAGGTTACTAATGATAACATGAATTTGCCGAAAGCCGCATTGGCACCTTCAATAAAATATTTTCTTGATAGTATAGTTATTTCAAGGGAACTAAAAACTGAATACATCGCTTCCTAATTATTATTTTTCATATTTTTTTTATTTCCTGTGTACTAATTCTCGATTTCAAATTTTCCATTTTTTTAGGTTTAGGCCCGTCTAAGCAACAATTGCTATTGAATATAGTTAGTGTATTTTCCCCCATCTTTTAAGCTTTCTTCCTCCGTAGTTTAATCCTTTAAGTCACCATCTTTCCCTTTTCAATAAAACTTTTCTAAATGTTTTTGATTTTACATTTTCCTCACATAACACTTCGCCACTAAAGTTAACACACGTGACATCAACAAGCCGAATCACGAAATAAACGTTGTCAAATCATAACTGATACAACGGGATTCAAAGAAGTAGAATATTAAATATATTGTTCTAGCGGATTTGACCACCTCATTTCCTGTTGAACCACCTTAACTGACCGCTCGATGCATCCTGGAAAGAGCCATCCACGACATATTTTTGTTAATAATCCGAAAGTTCTTATTTGCTACCAACTGGACACCAAAGAGATTAAACCTGCATTTTTGGAGACATCCGACTTAAAATTTGTTCTTTAATTGAACAAATATGTTTTTTTAAGTAAAGAAATTAAGTTCACGACGATAGTACAATCAGGCAGATCATATTGACAAAAATTAATGAAAATATTATTTTCTCGGCGGGGAATCGAACCCGGCACTCACGCGTTAATATTCGAGACGTTGAGACAACTGAAGACAATAGGTTATAATCTATTTACTCTATCTGTGTGTTCTACCGGGTAAATACAGTGTCTTTTTTAAAATAAAAATATTAATCACTCCTTAATCCCGGACACACAAAATCATATATGGGCAATGTAAACTGAGCAGTTACAAAATTAGCAAATTAATTACTTATGGAATTACCATTCGTTATATTAATGGTTACACAGCCGGTAAATGATTAAGAAAACAATGGATTGAATCCCTTTACGAATATTATTTTTAAATTAATATTTTCAAGATCATGATATACATGATCATAACTATATTAATTTTTTTAAAAAGATTGATTGAATATCATATTACCATTTTGTTAGCCATCCGAGCGAAGCTCGGTCACCCAGATATTAGTAGATTAAACTACCTGAACCCGAGAAATTTAACCGCTCGGAAAACGAATAAAACTAATATTCTGTGAATGAAAAAACATTTCCATCTATTTAGAAAGACTTTTATTTAACATGATAATTAGACAGATACTTTTGCTTATCTGACAGTTGTACGCAAGTTTCACGTGGTTTGATGCTATTCTGAAAATATACCGGACTTCGAAACAGCGATGTATGGTACAAAAGTGCTCAATTCCCGACGAATATTGTTATAACAAAATGGTAAGGCGCAGAACTTCTGTCATGTTTTAAGACTTAAGTAAAGTAGCGTCATTTTTAGATAATTTAGAACCAGTTTACTTCATATATTTAAATGAAGTGTTCTCGGAAGTTACAGTTAAATGATAAATACGATTTACCAATTTCCTATCATTTCAACATTCGGAAGTTGTAATGCTCCTCATTTGAGTGATTAATCCACCCGGTTATCCTGAAAAGGAACTAAAAATTTCTGGTACATTGACGTATGCATGGACTTGAAATGATTTACAAATATTTTCTTATAATAAACAAGGGAAATGTTATTCTCAGAAACATAACAAGCAGAGGTTATAATGGAGAAATATTGAGTTAAGTTTTACGCCAATTCCGAACAAATTCCTCTAAAATAAATTTAAATTAATTATTATCTTACTCTTACTCATAAGCTTTTGAGAAATATAGGAGTGGAATTTAAGTTGGGAGCTCTCCGAATAGTATTTCACACTTGCTAACGATAAATAACGAATTACATCACATCAAAACCCACTCAGAACCAGATTACGTAGAAAATTATGAATTAGTAAAATCAATAGTATCCAGTGGCTACTTAACTCTTGAGCGTGTCTAGGGCGAATGTTGCCATGTTTNGAATATTATTGTTTGGAGTAAGTGATGTGAGGTTCTTCGTGTGATATAATCTAACTTTCTTAGTGATTATATTATCAATGAGAAAGGTATTGTAGCCATTGTTTTCTGCTATAAGTTTTATAGTGTCTATTTCTTTTTTGATTTTTTCTGGTGAGAGTGGAATGGTGAACAGACGATGGACCATGGAGTGGAAGGCAGCGTGTTTGTGTGATGGAGGGTGTTGTGAAGAATTGTGTATGGTAGTGTCTGAAAATGTGTCTCATATTACCACTTTGTGAGCCATCCGAGCGAAGCTCGGTCACCCAGATATTAGTAGATTAAACTACCTGAACCCGAGAAATTTAACCGCTCGGAAAACGAATGAAACTTATATTCTGTGAATGAAAAAACATTTCCTTCTATTTAGAAAGACTTTTATTTAACATGATAATTAGACAGATACTTTTGCTTATCTGCCAGTTGTAGGCAAGTTTCACGTGGTTTGATGCTAATCTGAAAATATACAGGACATCGAAACAGCGATGTATGGTACAAAAGTGCTCAATTCCCGAAGAATATTGTTAATACCAATATGGTAAGACGCAGAAGTTCTGTCATGTTTTAAGACTTAAGTAAAGTAGCGTCATTTTTAGATAATTTAGAACCAGTTAACTTCATATATTTAAATGAAGTGATTTTGGAAGGTACAGTTGATAAATATATTTTGCCAATTTCCTATTATTTCAACACTCCTAAGTTGTAATGCTCCTCATTTGAGTGATTAATCCACCCGGTTACGCTGATAAAAAGCTAATATCTTCTGGGACATTGGCGTATGAATAGACATGAAATGATTTACTTATAATAAAAAAGGGAAATGTTATTCTCAAAAACATAACTAGCAGAGGTTATAATGGAGAAATATTGAGTTAAGTTTTCACGCCAAATCCTAACAAATTCCTTTAAAATAAATTTAGTTTAATTATTATCTTACTCTTACTCATAAGCTTTTGAGAAATATAGGAGTGGAATTTAAGTTGGGAGCTCTCCGAATAGTATTTCACACTTGCTAACGATAAATAACGAATTACATCACATCAAAACCCACTCAGACCCAGATGACGTACAAAATCACGTATTAGTAAAATCAATAGTATCCAGTGGCTACTCAACTCTTGAGCGTGTCTAGGGCGAATGTTGCCATGTTTCCTAAGAACTGACAATATTTCAAGTCGTATACAAGGAAGGAGAAACTATGTCACACAGCACTTGCCTTTCATACTTTCTGTTGCATTTAGGGATATTGTTGGAATTTTTTCCATCACAGTGAAATATAAATCGAATATACAATGAACATATTACACTGCATTTTGGAGTGGCAAAAGACAACTTTTAATCTCATAAGTTGTAATAGTTACTTATAAATGTGGATTATAAGATACTTATAAATGTGGATTATATCCAATTTTNTTAAAATATACGAAGAGTTTTTTTGATTTCCTATCAACGTTATTTAAGCTCACTGAAGCACGTAATATTACATATGCAACGCCTGAGTTAATTTGTTGTGAATGACAAAATGTCGAATAAGCAATAATAAAAAATCATGTGCATTGAATTTTTTACAATTCATTGCGGTGTACACCCTGCCATACAAAATCGGAAGCATACTCAGCCGGCTATTAGCACCGACTTTCTTCCTTTCTCTAGTAGGCTTCGATTTGACATTTTTCGAAGTACCTTTGGAGCCATCAGGTACTGCTGTTCTGGATCAAAGAAAAACAAGGGTTATCCAGTTGCGCTTTTATTTGTAAAAAACAGAAATTCTCAATCTTATTTTTGTTCAAGTGTCATATCCTTGATACTTGAAACACACAAAATCTAGTTATTTCCGTAATCAATTTTCTTTTCTTTCACGCTCTATACTGCGCTAAAGAACGAGACTAGTTCTGAAACATGTTCCCTATGGATACAAGTATGTTACAAATGGAACATGATATTTTATATACAACTATCTCCAAAAATATATGGTTATTTCTCTATGTAGGCCACTACTCCCCATTCTACTCTCACTGATGTTTATGGTCGGAGAATCGTACTGAACTTCTACTCAACATTGCGGCAACCACATTTTAATTCCTGGTAATGGTGGCAAAAGAGCATACAATCTAGTCATTGCTGTAATACATTTTCTTTTGTTTCACACTCTATACTGTCTTAAATAACGAGCCAGTAGTACTATAACGTGTTTCCCATGCATACATGTGTGGTACAAATAGAGCATAATATTTTATAAACAAGTATCTCTAAATATAAATGGTTATTTCTCTATATAGGCGTCTTCTCCCTATTTTACTTTTGCTGATGTTTATGGTTGGAGAATCGTACAAAACATCCACTCATAATTTCGGTAACCGCACCTTGATTCCTGGTAATGAAGGCAAAAGAGCATCGGATAAAGTGGATATGAAAATAAAAATCACTCGAAAGGGCACGACATTGAAAGGAAAAGAAGAGATTATTATTCCCAATCCTGCAAAAGACTTCAGGTCTAAATCGAGAAGAACATTGTGGAGTATCGTAATGGAAGATGAGCGTGAAATGAGGAGCGATGTGTCTTTTCGATGAGCGGGAGTCCTCAAAGTTGACGAGCGCATTAGCAAACATACCCATCTTGTCAGCGGGCATGTGTTGGGACCGCTTTATGCGGTCCATTTTACGTTCCTTTTTGTGTGATACACACAAGACTGGTTGCGAATTGTACGGAAATTTTAAAGTTTGATCTATATTTTAAACGATTCGTACTAACTGAATACTGCACTCTTAGCGGTATCTTTGCCTATTAATTACGTGTTAAAATGGAGCTTTTCTTCGAGCCGTGTTTCCTGTTTAGCTGAACTTAGGAAATGAATCATAGTAAACCAAATATAGAATGAAATAAAATCTTTTGTTTATAAGTGAAGTCTGTTTACATGTTCAAAGATCTGAAGTCAAGTACAACTTAAGGTACTAGCGTGCAAGATATTAAGTCAAGCATATGACAATTTATTAACGTTTCATTAATGTTTTAAATAAAAAAGACCGTAATTCATTAAATATGGTGTATTGAAAAATGTGAATGATTAACAATACCGTTTAAATAAAAAGAATGAACTAGAAGAAAAAACGAACTAATGGCCTTGAGTATGATTGCCGTAGTAAAATCGGTTACGTCATGTCAATGTTTACCAGACTTCAATATCCTATTATTGTTACAGTTTTTATTGAATTACTTTATCATTTGCCGGGNATATATATATATATATATATATATATATAGATATATATATATATATATATATTGTATCTGCAGCTTAAACCCCTTTTGACGCATTCTATTATCCGCACTGTTTTGTCGAATACACACCAGATAGGTTGCAAAATGCATGAAAATTTTCAAACATTCTCTATTTTTCAGAAAGTATCGTACAATTTGATTAGCACACTCCTAATGCCTTTTCTTCTTCTTCTCTAGAGTTGGTTGCGAGGTGAATATAGTCGAGCATTTTTATGATGCGGAGTTTTTTTGTTAGAATTTCGTAAATAAATCATAGATAACAAAATATTATATTAACTTAAAAGTTTGTTTAAATTTAAAGTATGTTTCAGTGAAATGGAAACTCAGTTAACGTTAGTTATTTGTTGCTCTCCCCGTGCCGTTGTCAAACAATTCATCTTAGCAACATCAATTTCTCGTCCTACAACCATTTCTGTACTCGCAGTTGTTGTCAAGCGTGACGTCATCCATTTCACACCCATTTCTTGTACAGCAACTGAACAGAAATTGTATGTAAAATGGACCGTGTATTTTTCTGGTGGGGTTTTTGGGCTTGTCAACGTTAAGGTCATGAAAGCTCTTAAAGGACCGTGTAGATCAGGCTTTAGAAAATTTATATAAGTTTAATTTTAATATTTTAAAAATATTTGAAAATATTAGAAGTTTTATCCATACGAGCTTGCATAAATTTTTGATAATTTTTCAAATTGCCGCAAGGTCGTAATTTTGTGAGACAAATTGATATATAATAGAATCAAGATNATAAAAGAATCAAGATATGCACAACCAATCACCAGGTCACTCATACTACCTAGCATTTTTTAATAGTTTTTCTCTTTCAGGAAACCATTTTCGTCTTCTATTGCTTGAAATCGTCCGTTGACAGGAAACCTTATCGCGAAGGAATTCCTGTGTTCGTCTCAGCAATTAAGAATTGGAAATTGTCAATTAATACATAAGCAAAGGCACCATTTAGAGGACATATTTTTGTATTTATATTTCCTCTATGTATTAATCAGGGAAACGCAATTCATCTTAGTAATCTATTAATTCTTCATACATATGCTAGTCCTAGGGAATATATATTGCTATTTGGCTATACAATATTACAATAGAAACTTCTTCCATCAATTGTTTTCTTCGAACTTTCATAGCAACTTCTGGAACGGATGCCATTATTCATCTCTGCCTTAGAAAACAAGAAATTTATTTCTATAATAAAAATGGAAAGAGATGGAAAATCATAATGCTTGACTTGGATGATTTGAAATTGTTTGTGAAAGTAAATTATGTAAGACGCAACAACATTAAGCCCCCTGTAATTAAATAACAAGACGTGCTTCCTCCAGACTGGTGTTTGTTTGCAGTAACTACAAATAAACATGGAGTAAATTCACAACGTTACTGATGTAAAAATGTACGAAATCTGTAAAGAGAAATGTATAATTCCGTTAATTAAAGACCGGACATCTTACCAAAGCAGTTCAACGCAACATATGCAACAATTGTCAACAGTCCATTTCGCACGAATGAAAAATTCTGTATTTTCACCATTAACCGCATGTTTTTACGAATCAAACCTTTTGCTTTCCGTACGTAGAGCCCCAGAAGAATCATTCGCTACATTACTCCTTTTGCCTTTTCAAAGAAACGTGTGGTTTTCTCTAGGGGTCACAATGATTATTCTAGGAATTGTGTGCGTGATCATTGGTGCGTTTACCAGAAAGCGGGTATCTGTATTCGATGTTAATGCAATGATAATCACAGGAAGCTTAGTGGGTTCAACGTCACATATGTCTCAACGTATATTTCTGTCAAGCTCTCTTCTCCTGTCAATCGTATGTAATGCTTACTCCGATCTTATGTTGGGTTATCTCACTGTTCTTAAGAACCTTCAAATTGATGAAGCTCTGAATTCGTTAAAAGTGATCTATATACTAGAGAATGTGAAGAGTGCGTCTCCTTTTATGATGTATATCTTAAGAGATAGATATCGCTTACAAACAATTTATTATAATTCTATTCAGAAAATTGTGAACCACATTTATGATATTTGTGCCAATGAAGAATATGGAATAATGTTACCGCAAATATATTTCGAATATGTGAAAAAGCGTTTCGTAAATTGGTTCTCTGCATATAACGAAAGAGAGAGTTCTGAGATCATGTCTTAAATATTATTCACTAAAGAAGCACATTGTACATGAATCCCTGAACAGAGTCACTTATCAAGTAATTGAAAGCGGTTTATGTGAGAATTGGGTACGTAATTCCAATAAGCTAAGAGAACGTTCTGTTGACACATATGATGAAGAACCGATTGCGCTTTCTTTGCGCGAGTTCTTTGCTGCGTTTTTTTTTTGTGGGGGGGGAGTGGTATTGGGTTAATTCTTGCTTTAATGCTCTTTTTGTATGAGCTCGTTCATCACTTTCTTTCTGTTCTTCTTTATGTATGCCTTCTTTTTAGCAAGGGAAATATTTTCAAACCAATTTTTTGACGTAATCGTTTCATTTTATTTTTTCGTTTCATATTCTTTTTCATACTAAATTTGTGTTTCTTTAACTTGTGATACATTTTTAGGAATCGTTTCTTTTATTCCACTAATGAATTATGTAGAGACCTTTTTGCAAGAATATGACATTAAAGTTGTAGTTGTCTGATCAATTTCATTCTCATGTCTTTGAATTCGTCACAATATTCTCATTTAATGCGCTGTGAGTATGAAGGATTCTACGATTGTGTTTGTGATAAAGACTCGTAGTGTTTTATTACGACTTAGATTTATTAATGTCCTAAATTGTACTTTGTGAGTTTGTTGCACTGTATGTGCGTGACTCGTTTGAGTTAATTTCATGTAAAAGTAATTATTACGTTTTTTACTCGTTTTATCCTTAACCCATGTTTTTATGCTATTCAAATATATTCAAGAATATACGCGAGAGAGAATGCTAATGAACTCTGGTATTTCCTTTTTTGTACATGATGCTCAAATGAATCTTATGAGGAACTATTTCCTTGTTTATGAGTGGTTGATTAAAAAGACATAGAATTATGATGGCACACACTTACATTTGAACGTGGTTAATTGTAGTATCGTAATTTAATGTCATTTGATTTGTTTGTTTTTGAAAGCCCACAAATTCAAAACTAATTCAAACTCAATCTTTCTACAAAAAAATTGTTAAATCACATCATCAACATTGTGACAATTCAGAATAAAGAATATATTGTTTGTGCATTTGTTGATAAGGAGAATTTATTAACTGTTAAAATTTCATTTTCTTTAATAAATACATTTTGTAACAATCGAATTAAATTTTTTCACTCTTTCATTATGTGATGAAACGTTATGTGAATCTGATTTTAAATACTCGGTACGTTTACTTCACTAAAACTCTATTGGTTTAAATTTTCTCCACGTTGTGTTTCTCTCGTAGGGCAGAAAATTTGAAATTTGAATTATTCAACCCGAGAACTAGTGGAAAAAACGTCATGTAAATATTTGTATTTGCATTCAATACTAACTTCAAATAATAAATTTTTATTTTTTCACA
>NNCF01133148.1:119673-134372 GCA_002313205.1 Laupala kohalensis | reverse complement strand
TTCATTGGAAGGAAGACTAGTCGTTGCAAAGCATTCAAACCGTTGCTACTGAGGTTAAGATGTTGCAAAGTTGATAGTTGTGTAAAGGCTTTAATGCCAATCAACCGGATGTGGTTGTTGGAGAGGTCCAAAATAGTAATGATGTCACTTCCGGCAAAGGTTCTATTTCTTAAAATGCTCAGATTGTTAAAAGAAATGTTTAACAACACTTCATTTTCATTCACTCTAACCCCGTTTCCATCTTTTAAATTGAAAGTGAAAGGTTCTATTTCACTTATTTTATTATGAGAAAGGTCCAGGGCTTCAAGTTTAGGCATAGACCCAAATGAATAACTTCTTAATCGTTCTATCACGTTGTTTCTCAATAGTATGTGTTGCAATTCAGGTAATGTGGTGAAGGACTGTGCAAACCGATCACCGTAACAGTTCGTATCAGAATTGATAATAATCTCTTTGATCATGTTATTAGAAAGATCAACTATTGAAAGATAAGGTAACTGGCTGAATATTGTTCCACAAACTTTCCTAATCTTATTGAATTTCAAACGTACTTCCGCGAGTTCATTATTTGCTGCAACAACTAATAGTATACTCTCGGAAATATTTGTATTCTCTATTATCAACTCTTCGAGTGAATTTATTTCTCTCAAGTGATCAACTACTTCCATTTTACTGAACGAGCAATTGTTAATGCTTAGGACAACCAAATCAGTGAAATCTGAAAAATCTTTGGATGCATCATGTAACAAATAACAGTTGATTAAATGTAATGTTTTAATAGTTTCAATATTTCTACAGTCCTTTAATCTGGGAGATATTCCACTACAGCAACATGCATCCCCATAATCAGAGCAACCCCGATCCAAGCAAGAATAAGTTACCCATTTGCAACTCAAGAAAAAAGTCCATGTTATGTTAATGAGTATCACTTTAAGAAAACCACAATTTCGCATTTTGTTTGTACTGAAATTCATAAGAGTTTTTTATCCTTCTGAATCACATCACATTAATATCATTCAAATTATATTATTCTTGCACTGCGTATCGTAGATGTAAAGAAGGAATATTTTAGAGTTATTGCAATATTTATAGTTGTATTACGCTGACAAGACAATGTTTTTGTTTCATTGTAAAAAAATCGAAACACACAAACAACCTAACTGCTTAGTCATTATATTCATAAAATATTTACGTTCCTTCATATAATTTTCCACGAATAGTACTTCCAGATTTAACTCAATTCAACACTTTTCACTGAATACTATTTGTAGAGAAATCACATCGGTTCACTTACAAAGAGCTTTGTTCCAGTATCTTCCATGCGCATAACCTCAGATATGAACGTGGTGGTTGCGGAAGACTGTTTATCTAGTTATCAGTTAATTTTTACAATTTTATCAGATATAATTTTTTCCATTGTCAAGATACTAATACGAAGAAGACTCAGGAGATGTTATTTCACAACAAATTAAATTCAACAACGAGCCACATTTGATCGTATTGGAAAAATTCATTACGTTAGTTATGAAAAGAAATTAATATTTAGAAAGGACTTACTTTTTCTCAATTCTCTTCAACAAAAAAATGTTCGAAGAAAACATTTAAATGGAGTGTTTATTCCTTTAGAGAAACTATACATCATAAACGATATAAAGTTAGAATTGAAATTCACAATACTCTTCAGTATTTGCAAATATTCATAGAAATATTTATTGTGACTTCTAAAAGGAATGTATTTGGCGGAAGAAAATATTTTTCTATTGGTTCTCAAAGATATATTATTAAATTTCAATGGTAAATTGCAAGAAATATAAACTCCACCAATACTGCACAAATTAACGGGAAAAAATTATTCTCGGACGTTGCGCAAGATTCAAGCGTAGAGGATTGAATTGGACTTTCAAGATATTTGCTCTTATTTTCCATTTGATTTGTGGAGTAGTCGGATATTGAAGTTGTTGAACTGTCAATTCCATAACAGTGTTCAGGTTCTGTAATGTCACATTCAAGGCTGCAGTTGAGATAAGCGGTATGGTTACAATCTGTTTGGTTCAACCCTTCCACAGACAGAAATCTACGGAGCAATTGTTGACACGGTCCGTCAGTTGAGGCGTTTGTCAGATTCAGGCGTGCCCCTCGGTTCACTGTACGAAGACAATTGAAAGACACATCTAACACTTGAATGCTGGGCAGGTTCCCGGACACTTCTGATAGGAAATTACCGCTGAGTAAAAGATGACGAAGGGCATCTAGCCCATGCAGGGCTGCAGGTTGTAGGGTGTTGAGGAGGTTGTATGAAAGATCGAGAACCGTCACATTTCGGCAGAGAAAAAAAGTATGATTTGCCAAGTCACTGAGTTGGTTGTGTGAAATGTTAAGAATCACGTCTTTGTTCGACGAAGACAACGTAACGTCACTGATATTGAATGCGTTGACTTCTATCATCTGAATTTGGTTTTGAGATAAATCCAATTTTTTCAACTTGCTGTTTGTGACGAAAGTTTTCTTATAAATAACGTTTAGTTGATTACCATTCAAGTTAACTTCTGTTACTCTCCGCAAATCAAAAAACAATGCATTCGAAATATTCGAAATTTTATTATTTGATAAATTTAACCGAGTGATTGAGTATTTCTTTTGAAATACATCTGGTTTCAAATCGATGACACTTGAATTAGAAATTTGCAGAANTTACCATTCAAGTTAACTTCTGTTACTCTCCGCAAATCAAAAAACAATGCATTCGAAATATTCGAAATTTTATTATTTGATAAATTTACCCGAGTGATTGAGTATTTCTTTTGAAATACATCTGGTTTCAAATCGATGACACTTGAATTAGAAATTTGCAGAGTTCTCAGAACTTTCATTGATTGAAAGGAATTACCCGAGATGTTTGGAAAGTAACTGTCACTTGCGTATATATACTTCACTGATTCAAAAGAATTATTTTTTTCAAAGAAATTATAATATGTACATTGACTTATTAGTAATGTTTCAATGTTATTAACAGTGTGGGGAATGTATGACACTCCTGCACAATCCATTAGACTTGATGAACACTTACACGGATCACACGATTCTTCAGATGAAAGCAATGTACACACGGAAATAGCGAAGAGAATAATGAAATAAATATGCCGAACAGTCATTGTAGTAAGAGTATATAATTCCTTATTAAATAAAACACTTACAGCTAAGTCCTTTAGAAGCGAGAACTAACCCATGGTAGATCACTTTTTGAAACTAAGAACAATAAAAATTTCTTTTATAAATTCTTCATTTCTTTGAATAAAGCGTGTGGAAACGTATGCTGCACCGATGATAGATTAGAGCAAATGATCTCCCTCAACTAACGTTAGAACACTGACGATTCCTACCCTCGTGTATATGTAGAGATAAGATAAATTCGATAAGATAAATCTAATTCGTAGAAGATACTAGCTGAACTAATCGGCGTTGTTCGGAATAAAAAAAACTTAATCATTACAGGACTGTCAAAAGGCCTGGAAATCTTTTACTCATTTTGCCCGGTGTTACCCTAGGGTCTTATATAATATTCTAAATGCATGTTACTTCCCATATTTTTATACTTTGGAAATATTAAATTTTCACTTTTGCTAAATTCAAAATCTAAATACTACGAAAAAACCTACAAAAATACTTAGAAATATATTAAAAATAATATGAAAGTGAGGTGGGGTGGTTTTTTGAAATTTTGAGTAGAATGTGTTCTTCCAAGAGTTTTGATGCTCAAGTGTTCAAATTATTATCATGCTCGGATTAAAATAGTAGGTTTGTAGAAAAGACGTTTGCTTACTAAATAGATAAGTGTATGAGAAAGCATGTGTAGTGGTTTGAACACAGATTTTAATGTTAAGTTAGGGTAAATGAAGGGAATAAAGTTGTAAAATATTTCTAAATTTTCGCAACGATGCAGGAAGTGTCAGTCACCGGTTTCGACGAAGTGATGTCATCGGTAAGATATTTTTGTGGAAAGTAAAATGTCTTAGTGGAACGTTTTTGTGCAGAGTTCTTATGTTGACGAAAAGAAAACATATTTTTACAGATTTACAGTAACAAATCCATGAAGTAACTCGTGAACTATTATGGTAGTTAACGGACTAGAGTTTCATATCAACAGAAAAATGGTTTCTTCACAGTGCTTGTTGTCCGCAAAGCTATGTCTCCATATACAAAATCAGGGATATTCGAGAATTGACCCCTATTTATTAGTAAATATTCTGTGACTTTTTAATGATTTTAAAGATTATAACTATTAATGAGTGAGTGAGAAGTTATATTTCGTTCCATGATTTACGAGTACATGAGTTATCAGTAATTGAAAAATATATTTTTAAATCTAGTTATTCAATAAGCAGCATTAAACTTACAATTTTTTTTGGAGGGGGGTGGGGATTAACATAGTCTGACACACCAGACGACTGAGAGCAGTTACGCTCCATAATTCGCAGCTAGGAAAACATGGCTGTGAACGAAGAAGTGTCACTTTCGATCATTTGGTCATTGTCGTCGTCCGAACGGTCCTGGTCCATTATGGCAGACCGGCTCGTCACCGCGGAATTTCGCCGATACGCTAATGTAAATTCCTCGTGCTTAGGCTCCCTAAACATCAAATGTATCAGGACTAGACAGAATCACACTGAATCAAGGTGAATGAGGTTCGCGACCTCTATACCTTCACACCAGCTGCGTCAAACCAAATCAATCCGAATCCAATCATCAATCCCATTTCCCTTCTTCTCTCAGTTGCTGGTGAGCTTCCATTACGGATGCAGTTATAAGTAACAATATTGCATTTAGTAGAAGTGTAGGTCGTGAATTTATGAAGGAAATCGAAAAAGACAGTCTTTATTTTTTAAACCAACATCCTGATCTTGAAAACAACTTGAAGAAATTTTTAAGTTTTCTTTCTTTTTCAATAGAGCAAATAAGTGCTTGTAATACTGCTGGATTTGATGGGACCTGAATTCTCGAAACGAATATGATTTGTAAAAGGTCTATGACAGCAGAAGAAAAACTCACAATTTTTCTCAGATTCATTTCCTTGCCTACGTTGATTTAATTATTAATTTTATGTAGTAAATATATTTATTTAATCAATGGTACTCAAGAGCATTAAAAGATGGGTGTTTGCAATTGTTTCATCTCTAATTTTTTCCTTTCCGAGATAACAGAATTGAAAAATTACATCAAGAAAAGGTGCTGCTCGACTCATTTATTTGAAAAGGATTTAACTGGACGTCATGAATTCTGACAACTGAAAGCATCTGGTAAATGATTAACAACATTGGTAGTTACAAAATGCTCCATTGTATAATATCATGTGTTTTATTCAACCCATTCCTAACAGTTATGTATTATTCATAATTCTTCTGATGTCCTGTTTACGTTTAATTCTAATATAAGACAGTGAAATTTGTGTACAATTAGAAGATATGTTAAGTATTATCGGCCATATTATTCAAATAATAAAATAGCTGCATATAAGTAAACATTCGTGTTTTCATGTATTTGGAGTCAGATAACTCTGTATCGAAGGATTGTAAGCTAATAAAAAAAAACGTGAACGCAAAGACATGGACTGTATTTGTTTATTTTAAGGTAGCAAACTGTAAATCACTTTATTTTTCTCCACGTACGTAATTGTGATCGTAAGTGGTAGGTAATCGCTTTTTATGGTAAATTATTTATTTATTCAATTAATTATTTACTTCCAGTTTAAATAGTTTGAGGTTGGTACACAGTGTAACCAACGCTACCACGCTCAAATGATCCATAAGGAGAATGCTATAATTATTTTGTGTTCCTCGCGTTGACGTTGGCAGTGATTCCGGATGTTTGAGAAACTTATATGTAACGCCAACGTCAACATCGCTTTTCAAGCACGTATGATTGGGTTATTCCTGAGAAACATTTGTGGGGCAAATGTGTAATTGCTTCCTGAAGAATTGTTTAATAATGAACTTGTATATTCGTTAATGGCACTTCGCCATGTTAAGTATAAAATAGATTTTGACCAAGTTATTAATAGTGGGTTTTCATTGTTATAAGTATTATATGACTACAAAATATTTTTGTGATACTTTCTTCTGCTAACTTAGTTTCAATATCTGAATTAGTATTGTGTACACACAATTTTACGGTCGTTTAACGAAAGTCATAGATACTGCAAATACTTTGTTTTTCTATGTGATATGTAGTGGCAACGTTTGTTATTTATACTTAAATACGATTCGCATTCTACATAATATTTTTCTTGAGTTAATAGCAGTTAGCGTCATACGAAGTACATGATGAAATTACTGCAATCACATAACATCAGCTGAGGCGAATGACATTACAGACCTTTATTGGAACGGAAGTGTTATTAAAATATTTTGAAAATGGGTAACGTAAGACAATTAAAATTTTACTACATAATAATGAGATTAAAACATTTTAACTAAAAGACTATATTGAAATTATTTTTAATTCTTGTTTACAAAGATCACAATAGAGGAATTTCTTATCAACAGATTTCAAAAGACGGGTACACAATTGAGATAAATTATGAACTTAATCGCTTACAAGTGCGATATATCTAAATCATTTTTCAGTAAATCGAACGAACACTGCCATTTTTTTTTCTTTTGTGATAGATATTTATTGATAACCTTTCTATTGTTTTGTTCTTGACATTTAAGGATTTCTAAATTATATATCTGTGGTTGTGGCAGTAAATAACAGGAGTGGCCAGATAACATTCGCACAGCACGTGCATGAGACGTGTATGATTGAGTAAGAAGAATGGTAGAGTAATCGAAAGCACTCGAAAAACTCTCTTTACCTATCACTGACACTCTTTGTTCACCAAGTACTTGGCAAACAGTCTTCCTCCTTCACCGCGGTTCCCAAAGGATACCTGACACTAAACATTCTTTCAAGCTTTGTGTGTTTCAACAAAGAAGTATTGACTCACAAAAGTGTAACAATCTTAGGAACTCATTTTGCTCAATCCATGTTAATCTCTATGGACTCATAGGTCGATAAATGTCTGCTGCAATGCGGCGCAATTTATTGTCGATGTAGTATTTTGAACAGTTGTTATCTATTCATCACTCAGGTGATATATGTTCTTTAGACTTATCTTAAGATATAGTATCTTGTCCAGCGAGCGGGGGTACAAATAATAGACTTATATTCTTTCTTTATTAAATTTGTAAGCAGTTCTGTGTAACTTTTCTGACAGTGGTAATGGAGTATGTTTTAGCTGCAAGGAATCTGGTTCTACAGTGTGAAAAGAATTGACAGAAATTTCAATGAGTGTCAGAGGTAAAAAAAAGTAAAACTCCAAACGTTCCTCACACAATGGATCAACGTGTGTGTGGCATGGTTTTGGGAGTTGTTCTCGTGTTGATTCGAAGTACTTATTCACACGTGGAAGAAAATGGGTGCTCGCTTCATGATACTTACATTCACTGCAAGGGAAGTCAGAAAATTGTTCTACCATCTGTTGGCATATCAAACGTGGAATCCATTTTCTTAACTTCGTGTAATGTGAGTTTGTTGACTCACGAAGACTTCGCTGCATTCCCACAGGTAATAAATATTGAAATACGTTCCTCAAGCTTATCTTTTCCTACAAATATCGGACTTTTCAACAAAGTAAAAGACTTGAAGTACTTACGAGTCGAAAACTGTAGCGTCGGAGAAGAAGTGGTGAAATTGTTTACAGAGAACGAATCTTTGGAACGAATCTACCTCCCCAAAAACCGAATTGCTTCGATTTCACGTCGGTTATTGAGTAACTTGACACGTCTCCAAGAGTTGGATTTGAGTGGAAATGGAGCCTCTCATTTGGAAGATGGTGCTTTTGATGAACTGAAGGAGTTGCGAGTATTAGACCTGAGTGACAACGCACTTAAGGGTGGTACTGCGGAAGTCGTGGCTTTGACTCCCGACAGGTGCTCTATGTGTCGGCTTCCAGGAGTATCCGTTGGCTGTTCTAAAACGGACGTGACTAAATGTGTCGCTGGACGTCCACTTGATCGACTCTGGTGGCGTTCCTCAGGGCTCACACTTCGGTTGGAAGGTAATCCTGTTTGTAACGAATCTTCTGCCACAGTGGAAACCGAATCCTCGGTAGAACTCTACTATGGAGATATGGAATGCGATACTCAAGAGGAGGAGTGCTCCAAACAGGAAAGTAGGGAACTATTCCTGAAGGAAGCTTGTGGAAAGAGAAATCCGAATTCATCGGACGCTACTGACGAAGAAAGATATCTAATAGAAGCAGGAATTGGAATGGTTACTTTCTACACTATAGGAGTTGTTATTTGCGGCATTATAATTGGAGGCGTGACCATGTTTTTCATTTCAAGACGCAAACAGGTGAGAATCTTAACTATATTACGGGTAATTCCATAATTCTCATTTTGCAAAATATTTACAAAATTAACTATTGAATTTACTTGAAAAGTATGTTAGTATTACCAACTTTTGTAATGTAAAAAACATCAGTAAAATTACTCGAGATCTAACACTGTTGATATTGCGTATTTCATGTTAGATTGTGCTGCCATACTACTTGTTTTAGGCTGTCTTGTTTCCCATTTTGGGCCTCAAGAATCCCAGATCTTTTCGATGTGGGTGAAATATTGAAAGCAAATCATATAGCCTAAGACAGTTGTTTCTGAAAAATTAGGTCATCAATTGTTTTCCTTTGTAAAATATTTGTATCTTCATTTTATTACAGAAGAGTTGAAATGAGATTTTCGTTAGTATAGTACAATTCTTTTATTTCCCCCAATGCATAGAACACAAAAGTGTTGATATCGTTATAAAATTTTGTTTTAATATTTGGAATTCAATATTTTATGCGCAATGTTTTTAACAATATCATAATTTTGAGTTTTGAAAATTTGCATTAATTGTGTGAAAACAATCGCAATTGTATATTCGCAGAAAAATTCATTCAAAGTGAAATGTAAAATTGGAATTTTCCTTGAATCCACGATATCCGAAGAGAAATTTCATGTCATATTTGCAGTCTTTTTGATGCAAAGTTAATTTGGTTTCAATTTTTAAGTTCCTTAATTGATACTTACTTCCGTAATAGTTTCTATAATGCACCAATGTCATTTTTATTATTTATGAGCTTTTGTTCCGAAAACATCTTGTTGTAAGGAAAAGCTTTTTGCACGTATGATAATATCAAATAACTGCAGATTTCCATTCTCTTTGTGAATGAAATGGTTCTTCTGTGATCTGAAGCTAAAATTTAATATTTTTCTCTTATATGTCACTATCTCTTCTCTATGATTGTTCGTTTCACACAAGCTTCTTCATTAATTTCTTTTTATAACATAAATTTTCTTGAGTATTTTTCTAAAAATTTCATAATCCAATGAGTGTCAAGAATTCGAAGCTCATATTCAAAGTTACCCGTAATATTGTTGCAATAGCGATTATATAATGTTTATCATTAAAAGAGATGATGTTCCTGCTAGATTTTATAAAAAAAAAAGAAAACTTGGCAACTATTCGAATGTAATTATAACTCACTTTCGACTATCCACTCATGGAGGATTGTTTGGGAAGTCAAAGACCGGGTGAAAATTGTGACGGACTGGAACTCGATCCTGCGACCGCCTGCTCTGGTCTACTGCACCTCCCCTCGACTCCCAAGTCCGTACACAACATCCATCCTGTCACCGAAGTCCGTACACAACATCCATCCTGTCACCGAAGTCCGTACACAACATCCATACGCCAAGTTTATGTTGCGTCCCCGGTTTGAGTCACGGTCCGTCGCAATTTTCATCTGGCCGTTGACGGTACAAATTCGAATGTAATTACATTTGTCACTAGGGTTTGTTATATGCTGTTACACTCATCTCTTTCTCTCACCATCTCCTGCAAATGTACGGAGATACCTTTTGATACATGTTCATCAAATGTAGCTGGTCATGTTGTGTTATTGAAGTAGGAGTCGTATTGTAAGGGATGACGAGAGGAAGAGATGAGTGTATCAGCATATAACAAGTCCTAATGCATCACATTTAAAACTTTGGCACGTTGATGGTTCTTTTTACCCCCATTCACCAATCCCCAAGAAAAAATAGTGTTATAGAAAAAGACTGTTAATGATTATTGTTGTTGTGATATTCTCGAGAAGGTATTACTTACATCTCTCGTTTTACAGAAGAACCGTGCGAGGNGTATCAGCATATAACAAGTCCTAATGCATTACATTCAAAACTTTGGCACGTAGATGGTTCTTTTTCCCCCCGTTCACCAATCCCCAAGAAATAATAGTATTATAGAAAAAAGACTGTTAATGATTATTGTTGTTGTGATGTTCTCGAGAAGGTATTACTTACATCTCTCGTTTTACAGAAGAACCGTGCGAGTAATACCGTCTCCTTGGAAGAAGGTACTGACCGGGGCATTGAATTAGACGTCTTTGCAGTCAACGAAGGTATATCTAAAACAGAACAGTTCCAGGGAGAAACAACCCACTTGCTAGACAGTGATGATACGCAGAGAAATTCCACACGGAACGAAGTTGAAAATGTCAATCGCAAATTTCTCCGTTTGCATTCAGCAGATGACTGTGATGGAAACTATGACACGATAGGGTCTACAAGATCACAACTACCATCCCCAATCTCAAATAAGTGTACTCATCCAAGCGATTGTAATAGTCATGAGGGATTGCCCCTACATATAGCCTCTTTGGAAGGAGATTTGGAGAAGTTGAATAAACTTCTGGAAGATGGAGAAGATCCTATGAAGAAAACTTGTCGAGGAGAAAGTGCACTATGGTTTGCGATACTTGGAGGTCACCAGAAGGTTGTTCAAATTCTTGGTGAGAAAGCTCCAGGAGAAGTTCAACGCTGCAATAAAAACGGTGACACTCCGCTTCATATTGCTGTCCACGAAGAAAATAAGATTATTGTAAATCTTTTACTGGAATACAATGCCATTCGTGGTGCGCAAAACAATAATAGAGAAACACCATTGCACATCGCAGTGTACAGAAGAAATATAGATATCATTAAACTTTTAGTGGATGGTTCTGATTTCATTAACTTTTCAAACATCCAGGGCAATACTCCATTATTCTTGGCAGTGAGAATGGGTCAGATAAAAATTGTTCATCTTCTAATAGAGAAAGGTGCAGATCCCAACATTGAAAATGTTCGTGGTGAAAGACCCATTCACATTGCTTGTTGGCACGGAAGAGGAAAAATTGTCCAGATTCTCTTCAATAAAGGCTCCAAACTGAATGTGAAGGATCGTTATGGCAATACAGAGCTACACGTTGCTTGCAGAAGAGGACATTTGAATATCGTCAAAGCATTGTTGGAAAGAGGCTCTAAAATAAACGCTGTCAACAGAAAGGGGCACACGCCTTTGCACAGGGCTGTAAAAGGTAATCATTCCAAAGTTGTGGAACTACTGATAGAGGAAGGAGCGGATGCTGATTTCAAGAATAGTGAAGGAGAGACTCCATTTGATAAGGCAAATAGTTTGAGGAATCAGAAATGTGTCGATGTGTTCTTGAATAAGAGTTCTTCCAAAAGTATGGAAAATATTATCAGCGATAATGACAGTAACAAAGCTAATACATCAAAACGCAATATGTCGTGTACAAGTTAAGTTTAAAGAGTCGTGGACATTTATACCTCTGCTTATGTATTTTATTTTTCTCGTCTCTTCATAATGAGGTTTGCAATGTAAATTATTCATATGTTTAAGCATATTTTAACATACATACTACCACCGCTGAGACATAGTATGATGGTAGGATGAATGTGAGAGAAGATTACATCTGATGAATTAGAGATATGGTTTCCTTGCGTGGGATCTTACATCTAAGGTACAAGGGACTTCATTCACTCATAGGACCTAACTCACTCAAGTTTCCTCGATCGCCTTCTGTGTCAATCTTTTGTAGTATTTTACCTGCCTGTCAGTCTCATTAAAAAATGGTGAAATAGTAAGGTACCAGTAATTTTAATTTTTTCATTTATTGTAAATAGACTGGCCATTAGTTTTCAATGGGGACGAAACGCGCCTTCAAATTTTAATCTCTAAGAGCCAATCTGTAAGAGTCTAACCAAAAATCAATAAGAATCAGTTTTGTTTTAAGATCAGGCAATGTTCCTTGAATGAAGATACGCATCTCTCAATAACTACTTATGTTAGTATAAATATCTAAATCGATTAGAAAATATAGTACAAATAAAGACAGATTACAGTAACAAATCTAACTTTCAAATGTAAGCTATCGACGATTCTATTGCTGGCAGGAGGTCTTAAGAAACCTGCAGTGAACTATCTCAAAGGACATTTCTGGATGATGTGTTAGATGGTTTATTTAATGGCAGTTGCTCCCATTTCAACATATCTGCACACTTTTCATACCCGGTTCTTTACATGTCCATATTGTTTGCAGGAGGTTCAAATCTGGGGGAGAGGGAAGGTTCGCATTTCTACATGGTAATTGCTTTCATTGATGAATACGAAGACATTCAGCAGTTGTCTTGTCAGTGGAGGATTGTGTTATCACCACTGATTAATCGGAAGTTCTTGGTTTTCTAAAATCTTCTTGTATTCTTTCACCTGGGGGTGAGCTGATTCCTCCACGCGGTGTCCCTGGAAAGGTACTGTGACATCTTCGCAATACCGAACTGAACATCAGCATAACTAGCAACCAAATAACTCCAAATATTTAGTGGTTTTCCTAGCTACACAAAGGCAAGTTTCGAGATGAAAATGACATGACATGTCATAGATGAACTACATTATTATGTATTTAATACATATGTTGTTTATTATATTCGAAGTATTACTCTGACCATTGTCATAGTTATTTCTTACCTTTACCTCTAGATCATTACTTTTCACAGGTAACCTCTTTGATTCTTAGATGTGCACTTCTTAAACGTTTTTGTGAGGTTCCAATATTGGTGGGAAAACTACTACAAAGGTTTAATTCAAAGTATTTTTATTCAATGAAAGTTTAAAGCAAAAATCAAATTTAAGGTTTCCAGAAAAATATCTATTTACTCATTATAAACTGTTCTCATATGTCATTGATTTAATAGATATTATATTATCCTTCGGAGAACGTTTGGAAACAAAAAGAAATCCCGAAACATTTAAGTTTCATATTACAATCACTCATAATCTGTTAAATAGCTGATACACAGTGAGGTAACAGATTAATGATGTTTTAGTGAATGAAAATGGGAGAGAGGACTTGGTATCGAATCCTGGACATCCAGCTTTATACGTCGACGCGATTACTCTGGTTCAATCCCCGGTTCCGTCATAGTTGCAGATAACTTTTATCTTCTACGCCATCAAATAAGAATTTTGACTGGACAAAAATCCTCCAGACACGAAACTTGGCAGAAAGTTAGGTTTCTGGTTCACATTAATGGGGAAGGGAAATCGGACACTCCAGCGGGTCGGTGGGTCCCTCTGATACTATCAGGATATCTTATGACAATGAAACGCTTTCATAAGGACGACACCACTTGGAAGATAACTTTCAAATAACCTTGATAAGAAAAACAATGCATTATGGTTCAATTAAAAATGATTTTTATCTATATTGTAACCTCACTCATTTTTTCTAATTCATATTTAATTTTTCTTTTACATATTTGTAATATATTAAGCGTATTTTAAACAGATTTTATTCTTCTTTGATAATTTCAACCTTGGAATTGATACAATACAGGGTAGCATTTCGTAATAATTATAAAAAGTTAACACTTGTTTTCATTATCGTTTTCTATTCACTTATTTTTTGTACCAAATATTCTTGTACTTGTAATGTATTCACATATATTCTTGTATTTTATTTCACATATACAGATACACAAAATAAAAATAAATATTTCAATCAATCCTTGAATAGTTTCTCACTGGTCCCGTTGTCTTTCCGCTCAGACGTCATACCCAGAGGATTAAGAGACTTCTCGGAACTCAACTTAATCTCCCGACCGGGCCGGTTGATGAGCAACAATGATTCATATACCAGGCACTGTCCCACAGACCCGAAACTTTCTTATTTCAAGTTTATATTTAAGTTTTTTGAAACCTATATAAAGTTCTAACGAAAGTGAGTACAAACGCGATAGAAACGCTTCATCTCCAAATTCTGAAAATCGCTGATGACGTAATTTATGTTCGGCTCCTTAAATGTGTTTTCTTACTTGTTTTTGTAGTATTTCGGTCGCATTTGGACTCATTTTCGATAAAAATTTACGCATATTTAAAAATAATTTTAAAAAAGTAAACTCAAGAGAAAGAAGTCCCAGTTCTCTCGCACCGTGCATAGAAAGCGAGTCATTATTGGTCATCGGCGACGAGACGCTGGGGTAAGTTTGAGTTCCGGAAAGCTACTTAATACTCTGGGTATCACGTCTGTGTGGAAAGATTATAGAAAAGGTATTGCAGAGGTGATGGTAAGTCGAACTTCAAATATGGAGAGTGTTTTTTTAGATTATAGTTCACTGAAAAGAAGGCATTTCCTGACAAACTGCCGTCTGTGTGAAATTATTTGTCACGGAGATTACAATTTTTCAATTTTATTTATTTATTACCTGATTTACTCGGCGTTATAGTCGATTTTTCTTTGACTAATCTTCTTTTACTCGGGAAAAAATAAAATCTAT
>NNCF01133148.1:108125-119203 GCA_002313205.1 Laupala kohalensis | reverse complement strand
TGGATTTAATTGTAATTGTAACCAAGTTTCTATCCTTAATAAATTGGTACACCCGGTTCTGCTGTAATTCGCACCCATCTAATTTTCTAAAAGAACATTTTCTCATTTCATAACATTTCATTCTACACCATTACCAAAAATTGATAAAGCCATCATCCTACAATTATCTTTTGATACATCTACTGGGAAAATGCCGAGTAAAATTTCCTACTACTATTAAATAAATGACTATGAAATACAAACATCGGACTATAGAATAAAACACACTCCATCCAAGTAAGTATATGCACAATAAACTACAAAGTATCCATTGAATGGACAATTTCACGTAAAGTGTTTCTATGGTATGGTTTGAAAATCTTGCCCAAAACAGAGCCATTGGATTTTATATCTTAATGTAAGTACTCGTCCGTATTTTCAGTCCTTAAGGTACGATATGTTATTTTTTCTTGTTTTTAATAAGTTATGTCAAAACTATTATTAATACTTGTTTAATCGTCTCGCAAACGTCTTTTTAAAATTTTCGAAGGCTTTTATCTTATCGAAAATTTCACGAAAACCCAAAACCTGTGACTGCCATCGGATACTCGCTTCGGCAGCAAATTGAAATGGTCAAAAGAAGTGCTTTTCTTTGAACGTAACTCTTTTTTGCTCAATTTTTTTGTTTTCTTATCTTTTTAGACCTGTATACTTTACTTCTGTCTATAATAAAGGATAATTCATATCAGAGCATAAAGAAATAATAGCTTCGCTTCCCTATCCTAGACCGGGTTGTTATCAGGTATTTCTTCGGAATGAAGTGAATTTTATATATAGGCTCTCTATAATTCGACCTACAGGGGTAGTCTCATTAATACTATTGTTATTATTTATCTCGAAATTTGAGTTATTTTAATTCATACATTTATTAACAAAATTTCGAAACGATTAAAACATTTGATAATAGTACATATTTGTTAAATAAATTCTTCTTCTTCTTTGGCGTAACAACCCTATGTGGGCCTCTCCAATTATTTCTCTTCATATACCTTTTATCCTTTGCAACGTTCTTGCAGATTTTTANCTGTGGGCCTCTCCAATTATTTCTCTTCATATACCTTTTATCCTTTGCAACGTTCTTGCAGTTTTTTACTCCCATTGCTTTTATATCTCGAAGCTCTTCATCCTCCCATCTATTCCTTGGTCTTCCGCTATTGCGTGTCGTAATGGGTTTCCATTTTGTTATTTTGTTGTTGTTCTTTGTTCGTCCATTCTCTCTAAATGGCCAATCCTTGTTAACCCTCTAGATTTCATTTCCCTGACAATAAGTAATAAATGTATTTATTTATATTCTATCATTCTCTTTATTTCATCATTCGTTTTCCTTCTCTACGATTGGTAATCAATTCTAGTGGGCCTAAAAATTCTTCGCAGGATTTTTCTGTCAAAATTAAGAAGTTTTCGCTCCATTAGTTTCTTCAACAGCCTGTACCAGCCGCTTGTGTCACCGCCGGCCTAATAAAAGTATTATACTTGAACTTTTGTTTTTATAAAAATTAATTCATTGTTAAATATGTTCTTAGAGATAAAATATGATTTATTACTAGCTATTTGCAGTATGTATCTTGCAGAACAGAAGACGTTCTTGTTAGTATTAAAATATCATCTGCGTAAGCACATATTAGCTGTAACTATGTGAAGATATTTCCTCTCGAGTCATTTTGTTTTCTAGTAAATATGAATTTTTTGATATTATAACGTGTAATTAACTATTTTATCGTCATGGGACACATACCATGATTTACGTTGAGTTGAACAAATGATAAATCTGCCTCTGCCTTATGACCCTTGATCGGAATGGATGGGACGGTCACTCCCTTGCTTCCGGAGAGTAAATTAGATTATTGTCCTCCACGTGGTCATACGCAGTTTGTATCTGCATTTTTTCACAATAAACTAATTAAATTTATTATCGGTTAAGAAGGATCTGAGTTAAAATTTGCATTTTTGAGTTACGCTGGTTTTGGAATCCTTAGCATATTTACTTACACTCACCTACTTATTCATGGTCGTACAACATGTAGTGACAGAACAAGTGTGAGTGTTTTTTTATCTAGTTTTTAGTTAAATAAACATTGTATATTCAGCAATTTTATGTTCTCGACAATTCAAAAATGTGACTCAAGTGCCTTTTAGCAACTTCCGACTTATTTATTTGCGCCCATAATTCTCCTTTTACTTCACTTGTGTGTTGTTCTCCCGTCCAGTTAAACTCGTAGCACGACAGCTCTGCGAACGATCCAAATTCAACTGCCGTTGAAGGTTGTTTTCCTCGTTAGTATTTTCATACATTGATTATTCATTTTTCATTTCACCAAACTCAAATTAAGATGTTTCTACCTCTCATGAAAGGAATTGCATGAAATTCTTGGGAAGTCAAATCTCTCATTCTTTCACGGGTCTGTTGGCAACCGGCTCCCATTACTTACACTTCATCTAAACACTTAAGCCAATATATACTATTTGTGTGCTACGAATTTTTGCATATTTATTTTTTAGTGGCAGATCTGGTGGCTCAGTTTGTAAGAAAAGTACGTTTCTCCTGAAGGTGCTGGGTCCGCATCCCAGGCAAGGTATTTCCATCGTGTGCTGGACGAACGGGACACGGGAGATACATTTGTGTATTCATTTCATCCCATCCCCATTATTCCCTAGAATAACCATCCAACAGGTTAATGGAATATGGAGTTGCCCAGTCTCATTTTATTTATTATGTATTTATTTAATGTCGTATAGCGATTGTCGGACCTTTTGTTCCGCTCGTCAACCTAACAGTGACTTGGGTAAGGGAATTGGGAAGGAGAGACGTTGGGTTACCAGGGCACTTATGGTATCGAACCGACATTTGTCTGGAGTAGGAGAGGGAAACCCCAGCTGAAAACATCACCTAATTCGGCCGAGTACGGATTGAACTCACGCTCTACTGCGAAGACTCTACCACCAGTCCACCACACCTGAACTATACAATTACAACTGAAGTTTAAATCAATTTTGGAACTAGTATGTCTCCCGGAGTAGCTTTTGAACTTTACTCCCTAGGACCAACTTGACAGGAGAGTGGGACCTCCTGTATTTTAGCACATTACAAACACTTTAAAACATTACAAATATTTTTAGCACATCATAAATAATTATCTGACGAATCTGATCATTCTGGACAAGAGATTGCTGTGATCGTAACGATGGCTTAAGTATTCTGTATTATACATAAGGAAGTTCAAGATGAAAACTTCCTGTATATGAAATTTTATTAATTATGTTATGTAGAATCAAAATGGAACCGAGATACGAACTCGGGACCTTCAGTTTTTCGCGCTGATGCGCTTTCCAACTGCGTCACCCCGTTTATCTCTGGACCCAGTTTACCATTGGCATTCAACTTGTGAAACCCAAAGACCTCTGAGGTGGTTTCGTAGAGACTAGAATCCTCAGGAGAAAGTCCAATTCTCGGTCCCGCCTCCCATTTTCATTCAACGTAACATTATTAATCTGTTACCTGGTGGTGAGGTTCACTGCAATTTAAGAGATTTTTGTATGAAATTTTATGGTTGGATTGTTTAGTTATCAGCCCCCTGCGCGCATTCATAATCGAATTAGGAACGCATATGGCATTTCGGATCTCTGTAAGTATATACAAGATTTTCAATATCATCTTTTATTTTGTGCTGATCACGTAAAACATATTTTTGCGTAATATTTTTCTGAAATCATTGTCAACTGAAGTATGTTGATACGTAGTTTTAGAATTATTGTGAGGACCCTTCATTTCATGGAGACATTTTCAATAGGGTAGTTCTTAAAAAATCCACTTTTGAATTTTAGACGGAGCACCGTCCCATTTTGTTTTTTGTCTTGAAATAAAACTTTCATTCCTATTTTAGGTTTTAAAATTTTTTTTGGGGTGAACTTAAAAATGAACTTAAAAATTCTTGAAATTTTTAGACTTCAAGGTTTTGTAGCGATGCCTAAAATATATTTTTAAACCTGAAATTTTTATGGAAGTCGTATTATGGGAACCAAATGGGAGGGTGATCCGTTCCTCTTTCAAAAGTTGATTTTGAAAAAACCACNTGAAATTATTATGGAAGTCGTATTATGGGAACCAAATGGGAGGGTGATCCGTTCCTCTTTCAAAAGTTGATTTTGAAAGAACCACCTTAATATTCAGGTATCTAAACTTTTCGATCAGTTTAGTGAAACCAATTTTACTATAATATCTCATTCCCACAATCATTAAAAATATCTACTATAAAGAAGCGTAAGTTGTAATCATTTTCGTTAGCATGGTAGTACATCATTTCATATGTTCTTTAAGTGTTTGGACCCTCATAACAATTGTTATTGAATACGATACATACTATTTCTTAACAATTTGCTGTACGATAAGGTACATTCAGGTTCCAAAATTATATTTATAATTTTATTTTTGCTTTGAAATTGGAAAGATTTTTGTAAAATAAGACACTTCGATACTCAAAAACCTCCAACTCTCTCACGAATAGTAACATTTTTGCATGACGTATATTTGTTAGTAATAAAAAAATATATCTGCCATTTTGGTTAAGGACTTAAGCAGTCGACATCAGTAAGAACGAATTTTCTTGATCATTAGTTACGAATAAAATAGATCACTAAGCACCGGAACTGAAATATTTAATAACTGAAAATATATAATACCTCATCCTAATGATTAAAAACGTCTTAACTGTCAACTACCGAGTACCTACTCGTGGAGGAGTGTTTGCAACGTCAACAGCCGGGTGAAAATTTCGACGGACCGGGTCTCGAACCCGGGACCGTCTACTCTGGGCGTAGGTGATCTATCCACTGCACCATCCACCTCGACTTCCAAGTCCGTACGCAACTTCCACCTCGCCTGATCCGTAGAACCTGGGTCACATCCCACGCAATTCGTCGCAATTTTCACCTGGCTGTTGACGTTGATTACAAACGTTGTTGTTTGTAGCAGTATTAAAACCACCGATGACATACGATGTTGGCCTACGTGTAGTCAGCTGTGCCAATGTTAAGTTAACGTACGGAAGACGCATTATTGTAGAGTATAATACCAAGTGAATGTTGACTTGGAGTAGAAGGTGTGACACCGAGGGTGGAGGCGTAGAAAAAAATCGACGCTATGACTCTTTATTTGTAGTTTTCAAATATTGAAGTAGTCAATGTGTTAGACCAGACTGAAATAGTAATTGTGCATGAAATGAGGAAAACGGGGAGTTTTCAGTGCAAACAAGAGAATATTTCAAGACAGCGAGTGGTGGCAGCATTTAGTTAAGCATGTGGTGCTGGGGTAATTGGACGCTGCGGTGCAATAGTAGTCGTCCAGTATAAGTATTCACGTCACAAAGCTTCTTTATTCCGATAAGAACTGTCTCGTTCTTATCTGACGAAGACTGTCGATAGAAAATCACTCAGCTGTGTCCTTGTAGATAAGATATTGTGTGGCTGCGCTTTGATGTGCTGGTACTTACATATTTTCACTGTTGCCAAACGTCTTATCTCGAGCCACAATTTATGAAGCGCCGCTACTGTCAGTTCCTATACTGCGGCAACGTTTAGGAACGACTCGCCTACTTCCATTTCTATATTCATACATGGGTTCAACGGAAAACTATGTCCCAGACTAGCTAGCAGAATATGACTCTTACCTTGTGTTTCGAAAATGTTAAGGTGCCGTCGAATAATATATATCATCCTGTCACTGTAGATAGCAAAATATCTAAGATATAACACAATCATCCGTTCACTTTTATAGTCAAAAAAGAAATAACGCTGTTGGCTTTACACGGTCTCGTGTTTTCCTTAGGGCTAGTACACATTGAAAGCCAAGTGTCATAATCCCAGGCGACGTCTATAGTACCAGTGCTCGTGTTCTGAGAGAAGAGAAACGCGAGTGACATTTGATGCCTCTGAACATGAAATTTCTCCTACTTCCCGATTTGACTACTCACAACTTTTCATAGCCCACTACTTGTGTCGCACGTACTCGCAAGGCTCTGGCTTCTTCTCAAACCCACTTTATACGGTCCATTTTACAAACAATTTGAGTTCAATTGTTGTACGAGAAATGGATGGGAAGTGGATGATGTCACGCTTGACGTCATCTGCGTGTGCAGAAAATGGACGTTTCGAAATAAGCGCGCGAGAAATGGATGTTGTAAGAATGTGTTGTCTCTCAACATCCCGAATCCAAGAAACAACTAACCTCAACTGAACTTCCAATTCTCTGGACCTGTAAACTGACTTCATTGTTAAACGAATGGTTGAATTAATACTGTATTTTGTTCCCTATTATTGATTTACTATCTAACGAGAAAACACCGCAACAGAAAAAACAACAACGACGTACACTTATTTAAATCATGCAACCGATTCGAGAGAATATAGATGCTGAAATTAGTAAACTGAGATACCGCTAGGAGTGCGTTAGTCAATTTGTACTGATAAGAAGAACATACTTGAAAATTTCCGTCCAATATGCCTCCAGTCTGGTGTGTATCGCTCGAAAACGTAAGTAAATTGGATCGTGTAAAGCAGACTTTAGTACACTCTATAAGGAAAAAAGGGAGCCAGCAGAGAGCCAACGTCATTCAATCAGATGGCGTTGTTATTCAAGAGATTCATATCTACGTGGTAATACTATGAGGAGCTGCACGTAGCATTCTCGGGCGTTATGAGAATTTCCGCATCCGCATAAGAATGAGCACATCCGCCGCTAGTATTTCAACGTTTGTGAAACTGTAGCCAGAGTGATTAAGAAAAAAACTCTCATTAGCAACTCAAATTTAGTTTTACGAATTTTTCTATTTTGATTTTATTCGCAAACCAAGATATTCTTAGTTTAAGATGCACATACTTTTGGATGTTTACACAAATACCCTACAAAGATATCAAATCTGTGCGTAGGTGCGGTTGACGTGATAATTAATTTTTATAATATATATGATACAAAATAAGAAACTAATATATAGAAGTTAAGGAAAACAATTTTAATATCAATTATAAATCAATCAAATTTCAATAATTCTGGTTCATTTTGGTAACTCGTAGTTAAAGCAACATTAAATACGTGTTAAAATTGTGAGGTTAATAAGTAATTATTAGATAAATTTTATTGTAATTACACTTGCACTCTTTTCACAAACATTTCTTTTAGCTGTGATTCAATTTAAACTTTTATTTCTATCACAAAACATTTGAAGCGAGTTTTTCGTTCCAACAGTAGAGTGTCTGACTTGCATCAAATTGCAACACTAATGGTATTTTCAAAATTCGTCAACAGTGCTTAAACAAATTTATCCACGAGGTCTAAAACCATTTCATTGTGTTGCCAAATTAATGCACCGCGAAATATAAGTAACCAAAGACAAGAATACTGATTTTTTGAAAGTATTGTGAATGATTCCTGTTATTTACTAAAACCATNTTCATTGTGTTGCCAAATTAATGCACCGCGAAATATAAGTAACCAAAGACAAGAATACTGATTTTTTGAAAGTATTGTGAATGATTCCCGTTATTTACTAAAACCATTTTAAGAAAATAATTTCGTGTGACATTTCTCTATTTTCTCACTAAATCTTATCAAATATTTTTCCTGTGTAAAGNTTTTAAGAAAATAATATCGTGTAACATTTCTCTATTTTCTCATTAAATCTTATCAAATAGTTTTCCTGTGTAACAAGAGCGTGTTATATACATGTTTAATATTACAAACAAATTATCTTAATAATTCTTTTTATTTGTAATTATATAAGTTTTTATGTTACATTGATGTATACACATATTCACCTTCATACATTTCTTATTGTTTCAAATAATAATAATCATTATAGAACTAAATTTCAATTTATTGAGACAAAATACGTCACTTCCTTTTCCTTAAAGATCTTCTGAATAATCTTTACAACCAGCCATCATTAAAGTGTAATAGCCTTTTATACATTTTTGTTCAGAAATACCCTTTTACTCATTAAAGATCATTAGATAATAAATCATGACTGAATAATTACAATTTCCCGAGCATGAGCAAAAATATATTGTATTTTAATAAGTTTCGTTACAGGAAGGAATATATTTTATGTTATGTTACATTTGTTTCTAAAAATAAAATTCAGTTTTATCGTATAAAAATCTTAAGTATTCGTTGTATACAATGTTTATTTTTCACAATACTGCAGGTGATGAAGTTTTAAAAACTTGTTTTTGACCAAAATGCACATTTGTTTGAAATATCAGATATACGAAAAAGAAAGACATACCTAACTCAAACTCCAAGTAAGATTAAGTATTCTTTCTAATTTAAAGGTAATTTCCCTTTACAATATATTAACTAAAAATAACTCAAATTCATGATAAAACAATTTTAATTTGGCTGAAAACCCTCAGTAATTTATTACACATATTAATTACGTTTCGACGTCCAGCATTGAAACATCACTGTCGTCAGCGTCATTGACACAAAATATATATGTCAATGGTGGCAAAGCACCATATCATATTCTTCGTCATATACACTGTCATAAAATACAAAACTCAGCAAGCAATGTTGATGAAGCGAGATGGTGCAAACTTTTTTTTCAAAGCAACATTGATCTTAACTCTCGTACTGTAATAATTTTGATTTTGTACATAATTTTTGTCTGTCACCTTGTTTACCATATTTTACTTTTATATACACTTTTCATATAATTAAAATAAAATTTTCGTAGGTGCTGTTTCTTATTTATGATCCGTAGAAATTGTATAATTTAAAAATAACATATTTACCTTCCATATTTACTATTTCAGTCTCTTTTTAAGCGAGTCGTTTCTGCAAAACAATACCTCCTTTCCGGCGTCCTCGTTTTAAACAAATAATGACTTAGTTTAAATAATTCTTACGATTATTGCTTTTCACTACGACAGGTGAAATAAATATTTCACAGAAATTAATATTTACTTAATATAATTCGTACTTGTACAATAGAAAGTTAACTATTTATTTTTTTGGTTTTCCAATGTTAAAAAAGAATGAACCAACACCATTAAAAACCAAGTTGCAATATTTTTAAATATAACCTATTTCTTCACAAAGTATTTTAAATGCGCTTTCCAAGTTAAGGATGTAGAATGTGCCATTACGTTCTCGTTCAGGGATCTCGTTTAGCCGAAATATTGCGGAGCTCGAATTGCTTGAGCTGGAGCAGCATAGGCATAGCCGCCTTGGTATCCGAGGTTGTCCGTCAAGCCGAAGTGACTGGCGTACAAGGGTTGCAGAGGACCGTGGAGAGCGTACACGGATCTTCTATTGACGTGATGGCCATCTTTGGCTCCAGTGTGTTTGTGTCCATCTCCGTGTTTCCCGTTCTTCAGAGCTCCGTTGACGGCCACACACGTTGCCAGCAGAAGAAGGGCCTAAGTGCGGAGAGACAAAATAGTAATTTAACTTCTGTAGGGTTTTTCTGTGATGGAATGGCGTCAAAGTGCGTGGTAGACTAGTGGCAAGTAGAGCCTAGGTCTTCTCGTGCCACCATTTTGGTTCCGAACTCAGCTCATGCAAGTTGTGAAAACGCATCGACAACAACATTACGTCGTTTTCATTTTCAGAATTTCAAATTTCATTCTTAGAAGTAGCAGTTTTTGATACGAAATATTGAGTTAATAACAAATGTTTTCTGTTATTGACATAGACTTAGTAAAGAACTTAATTCGTGTTTGGGAATACATGCTCTAGGATATANGAACTGTTATTTACTTCATTTAACAGGGAGTGAAAAGGGTCTCCCAAGATTAAAGGAGAATTGAATCCTGTAAACACTTCATAAGAAAATGATGTTCATTAACGTGTTGACGTAAATTGGGACAAACGTTTGGATGTATTAACCGTTAGTTCTAAATTTACTTTAGCTAAATTCTAAATAAATGTTGGTAACACATTCTGGGGAATATATATTCAGAAAAGAGGTGATAAACCATTGGACATTTGGACATGTTTTACCAAAATGATTACAGTTCATGGAATCTGCTCCGTAACTAAATTTCAACTGAATTTGTATGTTATTTCACATATATTTCTGCAAGAAGTTTCCTAACAATGGTTCACTCAGTGAAATACTTAAAGTTTAAATATTATACTTGGAGAGACACTNGAGACGCAATAATTTAAATTTAAATTAAGATTCTTGGCGAAATGACCATATATTCCATTACAGAAGTAGATACTTAGTCATGATAACGAAGGGTTCTGCGCGCTTAGTTCATAGCCAATAGTCATGGCGTATTCTTACTTTAGCCAAGACTGGTATTTAAATACACGACATCAGTCAATAAGAATGTTCACGTCAAATATAAACCTATCCTGATCACTTAATATTTTTCCGTAAAATATTTGAGGTGTTAGTTTTTAATTAAATATCCTGTGCAGAGACGATTTACGTGTACTTAGAAAATTATGATGTTAAATGGATTTCTTGCTAGGTCAGTATACACCAGTTTCGAGTTATAAAATGTTAGTATAGGAGAGGAGTTGAAATTGGGTGGTTACCATAATGATAATCAACTATTTTAGTGTTTTTGTAGAGTTTTCACTTTTTTACTGAGGCGCGGAAGATAGCTGTTCCCATCTCCCCGCTTCCTAATGCTAAGTAAGGTTTCCAATTTGAGATCATCAAAAGAAATTAAGGAAATCCAGGGTTCGATTCTGGACCGTATTGACTGTCACCTGGAGAATTATCGGAATTTCTTCCTTCTGGGAAAGATTTGTTTATCAAATTTATTATATTCACGTTACAAAAAGAACTTTTTAGTGACCGGGTGTGTCGTAGTAGATTCTACCATGATAAATTACGTAGCACATGTTACAATGAATTTTCCAGAAGATTTTTTCCAAAAATTACGAAATGAAATCTTCTAGTTTAATTCTGACCAATAAATTTTGAAAGTGAATTATCTAATGTACAATATCATTCACAAATATACTTACACACAGTACGTACTTCCCAACCAATTCGTATGTGAAGATATCTTAATTTTTTATAGTCTAC
>NNCF01133148.1:97640-107696 GCA_002313205.1 Laupala kohalensis | reverse complement strand
GTCTACTAGTAAAATATTTATTCAGATAGTACTTTCGCCAGCTTAACTGGCATCTTCAGTCTAAAATAAAACGAAATACAAGAATATAAACAATATGTAAGAATGCAAAGTACAAGAATTTTTTTTGAGTTTATAAACATATTTGTATTTTCATTTAGTTGAAATTTTATCTCTTATTCACAGATTCATTCTACATTAACTTGTTCCTCTGTTTCCAATACACTTAAAAGTTTATTATATTTGAATTAATTTCAAATTTTTATAATTTTAACAAATTTCAAATGTTTATAAACCTAACAAAAATTCTTGTACTTTGCATTCTTACATATTGTGTATATTTTTGAATTTCGTTTTATTTTAGACTGAATTTGCCAGTTAAGCTAGCGAAAGTACTATCTGAATAAATATTTTACTAGTAGACAACACATCTTTCATTTATTCCTAAAAGTATGTTATTTCAAACTGATCAGAAATATTCTAAATTATATTATTGTTATCAATTGAACCTTTAACTCACCAGCAAGCACTTCATGATAATATATCTTCTTCTCTTCAGATAACTACTCGCAGACGTGCGTCGTGAGAATGGCTTCGCGATTTATCAACACTTCACTTCACTTTGAAAAATATATTAGAGTAATGTTAGCAAATATATTTGTTATCAAAAGCTCTACTTCAAATTCTTCGGTTGTTAGGACTATTAAAACTCTGTATTTTAGAGATGACACAAATGTTAGATAACTTTGATATCTTCAAAATTCAGAAAATATATTAAAAGACACACTACAATGATGTTTTTAAGAGTTCAGTTAATGAAACCGATCTACTGTCGCCAGAGAGCTTGTTTGTGGTGTTTATGGGTTCGGGCTCAGTACTTATACCAACACAGTGAGAAAAAGAAAAGGAATAGGTGACTTGAAGCGCGTCCATTTTCAAAGGTCACGTAATCGATTAGGAAAAGATCTGTGCACCGTTTTCTGACTAGCGATAACATAAAAGTCAATTTCAATCTTTTTAAAATGCATCTTTTGCTTCAAAGAGTAAAAGAGGATGTACTTAAAAGATACGAAAGTAATTGTTAAGATGTTTAATTATCTTAAAGATGGTTTTAATAAGCAAAATTTTTAGTACTAACGTAATTTTCTAATAGAGAATGTTCTTCAATATATATTCTTATTCAAAATATTACAATAATTACTAATGAAATGACATTCTACAATTTTCTTGTTTCTGTTGCTATTTGAAGTAAAAGAGTGCTTCTTGATGCGTCACTTCAAGTTAAACAAATTGAACTAAGATTATTGTATTGTTCGCTATATTAATTTATGTGAGAGAAAGGGAACTAGTGGTGCAAAACCACATACTTTCTTATACCGTTTCGCTGTCTGGAGCATAGAGTGAGAGAAAATCCTATAGTGAAAGAGTCATTTCTGGCGTGGCTCTATTTTGGTCGTCTTCCAGTGCTCTATTCATGCTCTATATGAACTTATTACTGTCTTTTATTTGAAATTTGGAAGTAAAATAAATATTAGAATATTATTTCAAAACTTATAGTGACATATCAGTCTTATAAATATCGTAAAAGTGTTATGTAAATGTAATTTCGTTTTAGACAGAAATTGATGTATTTTCGTATCTGCATTGCGTTTGCTGTCCTATCATTATTTATAAGACTAATGACTGTATTTTATCATTACCATATCTTTGATTTCAGTTTACGGAAAGTGTATTCTACATCAGCTTGGTCCATTTACGCTGCTAAATATTATTCAAACTTATTGAAACATTAAACTAATGAGTAAGTGTAGCACACATAAATTATTTTACTGCGTCTATACCAAACTTTCAAGCGAAATACTAGTAATGTGGATGTAATGCATACTAAATGTTCTTGACGTACAGAAAATTTAAGCAATCGTTGGAGCCGTTTTTTGAGAAACATTCAAAAGAGTACTTTGACAATCATGTGAAGTACCCTTTGTTTTAAAGTAAAAAAACAACAACAAAAAACCAGAAAACAATTACAGTATCGTGCATCGACAAGTAAATTCTACAGTAAATACGAAATTAAATTGATTCATCCGTTTACTGAGAAAATCGCTGCGCACAGACGGACTGACGGACAGATGTTATGCCACAAACCACTTTTTCAGAATGAGAGATTGCCAAAACGGATATTTCCGTCGAAATCTCGCTTTCGAATTTTTTCACGATTACAATACTTTCTATATACTACGTATATGAGAAAGTAAAAATATTGGATTAAATTTTTTATCATAACCTTCAAAATGCTATACTGTGATAAGTTTGATGGTCATTGGATGAGGAATAGTGACCAAAAACGTATTTACAAAATTTGTCTTATAGAAGAGAAAAATACAACGTGCAAGTCTTCTGTATTAGAATGATATTATCTGATGGAATTTTATTGTTACTGCTATTCGTATTAAATGTGTAAAAAATAGGATACTTTTGTCCTATTTCTCTGTGATTCTATAACAGTAGTAATACAGTTTCGAAATAAATAAGAACTATTCAAAATTTGAGATAAGCTCTATGATTCTCCTTTTGCTTTAGTTCTTCTAATATTATTAATTAAATGTTAGATAGTTAATTTCTGGACTCATGTGTTGCAATCAAAAATCAACTTAAGTGTAATGACTTCAGCTGATTAATGAGTGGCGATGAATTAATAACAAAAAAGATAGGATAAGACTCATGACAGAAACCACCTCTTCTTTTGAAATTAAAAAGTTTTTGATAGTCATGAATTTGTTTGGGAAGCATAAACTCAGTCATTTCAAAATGATCATTTTAATTTATTTTCATCATTTTTGTGAACTGAACTATTCCACCTCATGAACTACAGTTAAAAACTATTAGAAGTCGCCAAAACCAGAAAAACAAAAAGAACAATTAATCATAACATTTTGTGTCATATGCAATTGTGAATATTTCATTCAATGGCTATATTTGCTTCTTTCAATTCCAAATTTAATGAAGACGTTTTTTACGCTCATTACTTTTCTAATGGTTTTCATTAACTATCATGAAGAATTCGGGTTAATTACATGGTTACTTAAGAGCCCGGAACAACACATTTTACTGGACCAGAACGAGCTTTAAGATCACAGAATCCGGGATATTTATTCATCCGGAAAGAAGTAGCCACGGCAGAATAAAAGCAAAATGAAACAAACCAACAAAGAATACAAATAATCATCAAATCCGTGACTTGAACAATTGTGTCGGGACTTCAGATCTATCATTCGCACATTATTTTTTAAATCATTAATGAGTGGCAACTGAAGCATAATAAGTTAATGGGTATTTTGTTTCATATTATATTATTTATTTAATTAGATGGACAATAGTAGTAGAATTTAATATTTAGTTTTTAGCTTATGAACGAAATGGTTTTCGGCAAATATATATTAGATTAGATAATATTAGAAAAAAGTAAAGAAATACAATATTCGACAGGTACTTGACTTGTATAGAGTGGATAATCAACCAAAATAATCGTAGTGTCAAAAACAATATTGTAATACCAACAAGCGTGAAATATTAAATAAAATATTTAATATATTTCTTTAGTTCGAATTATTTGTTATTATAATACAATTTAAATCGACAATACATTTGTATTAAGTGGACGTAAACTATATAAGTTTGTAAATATTATTGAAAAAGCCAAAACTGTTCAACACACTCTATAAATACGCCCGATGATCGACAAAATATGTCTAGCACCGCGCTCCGCCAATTTTGACTCCTGAGATAGAAATGGTACTTACTTTTTTTTAGGAATCAGGGAGACTTAGAGAAAGACGTACTGTGTCCCAAAGTTGGTCACCATAGGCCTGGATCAATTTGAGAACTACTTTGAAGGCAAGACTCTCCCTTGTGATGGAAAGAGAGCTATTCTTCCATCACAATTTATCATATTCCGATGAACCAATAACAATTTTTCAGTTCCATGTCGAGATTTTTCCGTTTGATATCAATGGAGTGACTGTCTAGATGTATGTCAAAAATTTGGTTGAGTTCTTATGCTGTTTGGGAAGACGTAATGACCATTGTGTTTTGGCAAGAAAGTGTAGATATTTTTATCAAAGAATTTTTTTTAAAAAATATGTTATAAAATAACCCTTTTTATCATAATACTTCGCAATTATTCTAATTAATATATTTTTTAACAACATCTTGACTCTCAAAATGAGCTACCTTATGGTAAAATGTTGTGCTACTCATTGTTTTTATTCAATTTAATAAGTTTTCACCATTTTCGTGCTCTTGTTACAATGTTTGAATCTAACGTCTATATTTGTCATGTTAAACCGTACTTCCATACTAATATACTCGTATAAACGCGAAATGCAAAAGTATGATTGTCGGTTTGCCACCTTTTCAGAACTAAACTACTTAACTGATCGTAGGAAAAGGAGATAGTTTAGATGTCCAGAAATAACATAAACATTAAAGAAAATGTTTGAGAAGAAGATAGAAATGGGTTTTGACGATACATTACGATGAAGTTGAGGGGTGGGGGCGGAATCTACCTTCGGGGAGGTACTTTTGCTTACGCTGCTTGAACAGTTAGAGATTGATGACAACTATGAGCGGAAATATTGTTCGCCTCAAAGTTTACAAAACAAAAATTCCGTGACAGCATATGTCTGTCTACAAGGGTTGACCTAAATTATCGAAAATAATTTATTAGAAATTGAAGTAGTTACATGCTTCAGTTTACGAGAGTTATTCAAGAAGAATAGAATTAACTATCATCAAATTTCATGCGTTTTCTGTTTTGTACGTTTAACAAAGACGATAAAGTTTTCGGACGAATAGTTTAAATTTTACAAACGTTTTAATGAAATGGTACACCCGCGCTGCCGCCGTTGTGTTGACTCTGAAGTGAAAATTCGACCGGCGCGGTTTGTTCTAAGATGCTAGGGGAAGGGAGGATCATGTATAAATATTTTTTCGAAAAATATATGTTTAATCCATATATTTCGTGGCCTATCAGATAAGCAGTGACGTGATGCCACATAAATATCAGCTCGGCACATTCCCCTAACTCTTCCGAAGGTGAAAAGGATGGTAGACTAATCGGTGACTTTTCGATTGATTTGTTTCTCTCACAGGCAACTTCACGTCGCTTGTTCAAGGGTGGTTTCATCCAAGGCTTTATTTATTGCAGCTGCTGGAGGTGAAACTGAAAATCGTGTATACAATCAAGTTTTGTATTAAATTTTTAATATAATAAATTTGTAAAATAAGGATAATTTTAAGAACCGCCAGTAAAACTGTTTTGATCCTACAATTTAGACAGATTTTATTTTTCCTGAGAACATATGATTGGCCTAACAAGTAGGAAAAATCCCAAGCTGCACGTGGAGACAGATTTTATTAAAACTCGATAGGATTAAACACTCTCAAATGGTGTCACAGAATGAGATGCTCGCCGTATTGATTACCATCGATTACGAAAATTACACTTACCTATGCGAGCGCTCCTGTGATTTTCTTATACGTGACTTCTGAAGTGGTAACTTATCTATTTTCATGGAGTCATATGCTCATGAATTTAACTCGTAAATCCAGTTATCACACCCCTAATTTCCCTGAAAATCTTAATCTGGTCTTAAATTTGCACTTTCCCTTTTCCTACGGTGGAAAATTGCAAAAATAACGATTAAAACGAACATTAAATCTACTTTCATTAAAATATTGCTTTAATTAAATTTAGTGAAAATGTGTGAAACGAGTGGAAAAAAGCTAATTCAAACTCCTGGGAGACACAATTTGTACATGAATGAAATTAAATGTTCTAATAACATTCAAGAGATTAAGGTGACAACAACGCTCCAAGCTAATCAAATCACTGAGATGTATAATTGTTATCTTTATTTTTATTGTAGTTGTTTTATTACACAACATTATGATTTATAATGTTGAAAAAACATACTTTAATTTCAATCCAACAGTTAATCGAATAGTATAAACAATATTCAGGAACTTGCTTGATTCGTTTAAAATTCTCCAGAGCATGTAGAAACAGCAACCGAGCGCCACGGTATCCTCATTTATGAATCACATCTCTGAAAAGGCAAAACATCTTTTTGCAATGTTCCGGGACATATCAATAAGTGATGGTAAAAGTACTACGAAATATTTACAACCAATCAAAGTAAAATTTTGATTTAAAAAATGATCCTATTTGAAAATAAGTGTTCTCTCCATAAGACGCAATGTATTGGACCACCAATTATAATTGTCGTTATTTCATTTAAAAGACCTGTGAGGTGTGTTTGTTGATATATATGATATACAACGTCAACAACCAGGTGAAAATTGCGGCGGACCGGGACTCGAACCCGGGACATCCTGTTCTGGCCGCAGGTGTGCTATACACTGCAAGCGTGTATGCAAGCAAATCTACGTACACTAGTACTGCCTTAAGTAAACGGAATTTCTGACTACCTCTTTCCTGTTCTGGAAGAACAAGTTGAACCAATTGAGTTTCGGTACTATGTACCACAAACGGAATGTTAAAAGGTTCAACTCTATTACTAATTGCTTGTTGATGATGATGTATATGATAGTTTCAAAAGTGATCCTGTCAAAAAATTGGTGCACATGCTTGGATCACCTTTAACATCATCACTATTGTATTCTATGTACTCGTCACTTAACAATGAATACAAACCTAACCTTCGAACAATGTTTGTTTATCCTGTAGATTGAAAATAAAGTTGCAAGACAACTTTTTACGTTTTGTATATGTGAATAAATGATCTAACGCATCATATAGTTTCGGCAGTGATAATCTGTAAAGGAACATAAATAAAGGAAATTGTTCTTTCATAATATCACTTTATTAGTTGAATATTTACAGCAAAAATATTTTATTACTAAAACGTTTTCTTTTTTTAAAAAAGTTGATAGACAACAGTAGTAATTATTTCTTAACATGTTGCCAATACTATTATACACTCGTTAACTAATTTTAAACTTTTACAATAATTCAGTTACTAAAATCTCTTATTAGAGTGTAGTCACATATTGCCCTAAATTGGTATGGTATTGAGTCTCATACCATCTCAATCTCCACTTCATACTAATTAACTAGTTTTTAATGAATTTCTCTTTTCTTTCTTTGAGATATTTTTTTGTTTTTCTTTTTTGGGAAACGTGATCAATATACAAATAACACATGATTCATTATTTAAAATACATAATGTTACATTATTATGTACTCTAAAAGAAATGACTATTTATTTAAACAGAAGACCCTTCACCATTAATTAACTTATTGTAGGAGCTCAAACCGTACTTCTTCTTTGACTTAATTGCCTCTTATGCTTTTGTTTTGAAATGTGATTTGCATTTCACTACTTTTCATCTGACTTTTTCTCCATGAAGCATAAAGTCAAGTTGAATTCTAATCGAAAGCAAATTTTTACTGAAAATCATTTCAGTATTATAAAATGTTATTTACAAGAACTTAAAAAAATAGGAATTCAATTGAGAGTTGCTATATTTATTAATAATACAATAAACTTCATAATGGGCTTACATTACTTTTTCTTAGATTGAAATCTTTAAATCTAAGAACGGGGATCTTAGCTTTTCAGCGACCTTCACTTACTTCCTCGTTGGTTGATTTGTTGCCCTGATTTCAACGTTCCGTCGAAGGATCAGCAGAATTTTGGAGGTCGTCGGCAAACTGTTACTTCCGTAAAAACACGGAAAAAATCGGAAATTTCACAAATAATGAGCCAAACATTACAGCACAAATAAGTATTTATTCAACAAAAGAATTTTAAACATTCAATATTATGTATGATTCATTTTCCACTGAGATATTTTACTAATGTTTTGAAACTCGTAATTATGTCCATTAATTTTTGCAGTTATTTTAATATTCCATTTGTCGCTTTGAGACATAAATTTGGACATGCATATAACGCTACATATATTTAATTGTTTGGCCGATAAAATAATGTGATTCTCAACGCATATAAATTTGAAGCTTATTGAAAATGACTAGTTAAAATTGATAAATGAAGTATTTTAAAATGTTAATACTTATTTACCAATAGATTTCAACATTCAATTGAATTTTTTAGTAGACTGGATATTTTTTCATTTCGTAAAAGCTTCTGTAGAAATTATAATAAAATAAACTGAACGTCCATACTTGTATACTTGATAAATGATAATAAATCGTGTCTGTACAAATAACATCGTTCGTTTTATTTTATCAGTGAATATTCTTATTCCTCATAATTTATTTTAACTGAATATGAAATTTTTGACTTCATTGTGTTAATTATTGATATTTGAAGAGAAACTTGTCAATGAGTTGTAGTATGACACGTCTTTCAACGTAAACTACTTTAATTGTTACTCCACGAAGCCTCTAAAGTGATGACAATGTCATACATTTATTAACAAATATTATTTCGTGATTAATTTGTTATACTTAATTGAGTTTCTTAAAATTATGGAATGATATTGTAATTTAGGATATTGATTGCTGACAATTATCGAATTAAAATTTCTGGATTTCAAACAGTTTTACCTCTAATTTTGATCAAGTAAGTATCCTCCAATGTTTTACAAATAACTGAAAGTTGGTGTTTCAAATTGTCTCAAGTTTAGGATCATGTGATTCAAAAAGTAAATGTATCATTGCTACGTGAACCATTGTACGTTAAGGGATAGTATAGATCTTATTGTGGATTAGCCACCAAGTGTTGCCATAAGTTAGTTCCCTTTTAGCGAGAAAGCATTACGACAGATGAGAATCTGGGTAAAGACCTGCAAATTTGGCAACAATTTTTCTACGTGGAATTTAGAATATAGTATTTTGATTCTCTCTTGTCATATTTACTGATTAACAAAAATTAATCAATTAATTAATAATTCATTTTTATTCCATAACTAGTTTTATTATATCCATGTTTCATACTACTATTGACAAAAAAACAAACACTTTCTCATACGACTAGAATCGAATGTGCGTCTTATCTTTCGAATTTTTGCGCGTAAAATATGGTGTCTATACTCTACCTTGAAGTACTCTGATGTAAACTAATTCTCAATCCCTAATTTTTATAACAAACTCCCAAAATAACTATCCATAATAAGGCAATACACGCACAGCAGGAACAGCAAAACCTCCTGGATATCTGAAGCCACCTGAATAACCTAAGTATTTGGCGTACAGCGGCTGCAAAGGGCCATGAAGAGCATACAATGAACGCTTATCCAGATGATGTCCATCTTTGGGTCCAGTGTGTTTGTGGCCATCGTCGTGTTTCCCATTCTCCACCGCTAGGCAGCAGCACATGCACGATACCAGCATCAGAGCAGCCTGTCGGGACATACAAGGAGTGTACTGTACTCTCAACTCTTCTGGGATGAGGGTGTAACCAGAATTTTGTGGAAAGGTCTGAGCCTCTTTGGGGGCCGAAGTCATTACATCTTATCTCTACAATAAACGCTCGTAAAGTTAACCCAAACTCTCAAAAAGGTTTCCAGAGCTCGTGGAACTCGCCAGATATTTTTCAATCTACGTGGACTACAAATGCTAATTTGATCAAATATTAAAATATACTTTATTTGACACATATACTTTATTTCAATTAGATATTTAGAATGTACAAAATGTGTTATATTAGCAAGGTAAATTTACGGAATATATGAATGATTAATCCAGGAAATTAATAATGGAAATTGTGTCCGTCATTTTTGTACCTTGGCAACGTCTTTGGGTACTCTAATACTAAAAAACTATTCATGCATTTTAATATATTATTTAGTATTTTCTGGGCGACCCGTGGCGTAGTGCCTAGCCTTCTACCTCTGGTGACGCGAGTTCAAACCCTGTCCGATCCAAGTAGAATTCGCGGTGGTGGACGAAGAGGTGTTCGCGGCAGGTTTTCTCGGGGTTCTCCCGTTTCCCCAGCCATTCATTCCACCACGACATTCACTCATCGTCATTCATCTCCATGTCATTCATTCATCACCCGCTTCGGGGAGGTG
>NNCF01133148.1:75276-97558 GCA_002313205.1 Laupala kohalensis | reverse complement strand
CTGAGCCTCTTAGGAGGTCAAAGTCACTACATCTTATCTGTACAATAAACGCCTAACCTCAAATACGACAAAATACAAAACAGAACATGACCGACGGTGAGTCAGGTGAGCACTGATAATGCTTGGTTTTCATTGGTCGTTCAAACGTGTCGTTGCCCTGATGAAATTTTTTTCACATGGAATACCATATTTTCAATTAGTGCGCACCAGACTTCACCAAGTGAAATAAATGTGAAAGACTATTAGTTTCGTATTTACAAAAAGCACACTTACTCAAACTATCACATTTTGAACGTGCTGGCGTGACGTCCTGTATGTTATTTCGTACTTGTATTTATCTCTATCACTATTCAATACTTAAAAGAGACAGCTACTCCGTATTTCCGCCTTATCTCTAAGCAATGATTAAAAAGTTCAAATAGATATTTCTAGATGATCAAATACCACAACAATGTCTCACATAATGCCGATAGTTTTTTTTTGTAATACACTTATTTTACTTGCTACAAATTAGTCAAAATATTTTTCTGACAAAATTCTATATGTAATAACTGGAATATATTACAATTAATATTTTTTCTCAAAAACATAACAGTATTGTCATACAAAATCGTACTAAAAAGTAATGACTAGATCTGAGTTGTAGTTTTGTTTCCAAAATAGATCATGTAAATGATCGCTCAGCATTGTACTTACCACTATGTGTTTCATGTTGAGTGGTTACTTTCATTTAAGAGTTTGAAAGATTTCCGTCGTTACGAACAATTTGAGTTGAGCGAATAGTCACTCAAAAATCCATTGGATTGATCAACCTTCAAAGTCCACCGATTCTTGTCTTCCAATTTGAAACTATTTTCAATAATTAATTTAGGAGAAATAAGCTTCGTTAAAACCACCTACAATTAGAAGTAGGAAAACTTTGTCTGTGGCTTCAATAACAATCTGTCGAGGAAGTGCTTTCCCTCATATTTATACCCTGTTCACAAAATAAGGAATAAATGAACCAAGTTACTCGAAGCGCGCTCCATCGTGTAAATCGCTGAATCGAAAATATCTGAAAACCGCAAGATACAGTTTTGTGCGACGTCACCCCTGAGAAGAAAAAGTGCCATTGGAAAATAATAACTGCCTTGTTTGTTGGCTGCACTGTTATAGTGCATTCAATTATGTAACAAGACCTTCGCTATCACTGTCGAAGGGAAAACCGGATTCATTACCAGGGTTAGGATTTTTAGTTACAAATTTCATAGGAAAAAAAGATGCTAAAATTCGGTAAAAAGGGACTTAAGGATGCTGTTTTACTGAATTAATTCTAAAAATCATCTTTCTCTCATTCTAGTTTAAGTTGCAAACAAGTATACTCGATCATTACATATTGGAAGGAAAAAATTGTAAGCTGTTGTACTTCAAGATACTGAGCATATCTACATTAGAAAGCTAGTGGTGCAAAACCATTGCTCGTACTTTCTCATATACATTTCCCCGTCTGCAACATAGAGTGAGAAAAATTNTTTTATAGTGAAAGGGTCATTTCTGGCGTAGGGTCCTCTATATTTTGGTCATCGGAAAGTTCTATATTCATGCTCAAAGTCGCTAGATGAACATATTACTGTCTTTTATTTGAAATTTGATAGTAAAATAAATCTTTAGAAGTTCAAAACCTATAACGATATATATCAGTCTTATAAATATCGTAAAAGTGTTATGTAAATATAACTTCGTTGTAGACAGAAATTGATATATTTTCGTATCTAAGCAAAATCGTTGCTGCCGTTTTTGAGAAACATTCAAAAGATTGATTTGCCCTTCATGTGAAGTATCCTTTGTTTTAAAGTAAACAAATTACAGCACGTGCATCGACAACAAGTAAATTCTACCGTAAATACGAAATATGAATTAAATATATTCACCCATTTATTCAGAATTGCTGCGCACAGACGGACGGACGTTATACCAAAAACAACTTTTCCAGAATCAGGGATCGCCAAAACGGATATTTCCGTCGAAATCTCGCTTTCTAATTTTTTCACGATTACATACTCGTACTTTCTATATACTACGTGAGAAAGTAAAATCATCTTTCTCCTATTATAGTTTACGTTGCAAACAAGTACATTAATTCATTACTCATCAGAAGGAAGAAATTTGAAGCTGTTGTTTGAGATATTGAGCATCTCTACATTAAAATAATAGTTTTTAATAGGAACCAGAACGTCTTTGAAGAACTAAAAAAGCGGAAGATGAGAGTATTTGCGGTACAATTAAATATTTTCCACTGTTGCAGATGTTGTCAGTTACTCGTTTTCTGTAAGTAGATAGAAGTTGAACTTCCACGTTCTTTGCTAGTTGAGGAGACAATAATTGAAAGTTACTTGAATACTTGATGAAATTATGTATAAATGACATGAATTTTCCTTGTCATATAACCTATAAATGAAAAATTGCACACCAGACGATTATTGAAAAGATACAGTAAAAGGGAATTATGGACAAGATTGGAGGAAAAGGGACAAAGGGTGTTCGAAAAACGTCTCAGAGACAAAAATTCACATTGTTAATTCTTTCCGAAAAGCTTTTATTTACCCCAAGAAAGAATGTGAGCACCTAANAATGGGAGCACCTAAAACTCCTAATCCTGCTCATTATAATCAGTACCATGGGAGTGCACCATATGAAAAAAGAAATTACATAAAACTTTCTCAACAAGTATTTTAACGAAATACTGTTCAGATTATTTATTTTCAAAAACTACTTTTCAAGGACAGGACATTGGTCGTGCAAGTTTAAAACTACCGTTAGGTTTATCACAAAGTAGAAATATCGTCACTACGACCAAAGGCAGTGTAATGAATCGAGTTACTTCGACGCAGAGTTTTCTTAGTTTCTTGGTTAGACAACAAATTTTTGTGTGAATTTCATGAACCATTTCTATTCTTGCCAAAAATAACGGAGTTTGGGGCAGGTTTTTGAATGGCCAATAACATGTGAACAATGTGCCAAATCATTATATCTTATTCGCCACGTAAGTAGCAGGACTAGATGCTGTAACGTAACAGCTTTGGCTATGTTAGTCATTCTCTCCTTCCATAATGAGAAGAGGTCCTTTTTTGAGTTTTCTTACCAGTAAGTGAATTTTGCAGGTGTCGCATAAGTTCGTAATAACGTACTAGTCGATTCTTTGAGTTTATTTCATGATGCATGACAGAGGAGGTCTCTTGAATATGCAATGAATTTTTAACTCTTCTGAACTAACTGTTTTCACTGTTTTCATATCGATTGACGAAAAAATTGAGGGGGCAAATTTTCACAAACGAAGTAAAGAGAAACGACCGAAGTCAAAAATAAAGACGAAATATAATAAAGATAGTGCTAAGGAAGAGGACGACTTGCTTAATATGTTCTGATAAGACTCTCAATAATATCAAATATATATATGAATCTTACCTCGCTTTCCCCATGTCTATTGGGGTCGGAGATGAGGATGATAAGATGCCTCTTTTAATATAGCGGGAGTGGAGTTCCACAAGGGTGCTGGATGCCCTTCCTGACGCACCTCCCCGACACCGGTAATGAATGAATGACATGAAGGTGACTGATGATGAGTGAATGTTGTGGTGGAATGAAAGGCAGGAGAAACGGAAAATCTCTGAGAAAACCTTCCGCGAAACCCACTTCATCCACCACCGAATTCTACTTGAATTAGACTGGGTTTGAACCAGCATCATCAGTGGCAGAAAGTGAGCACGCTAAGCACTACGCCACGGGAAAAATTGAGGAGAAATGTAAATGCACTCGATGTACAGTAACAATGATGATTCTTTTTAATTAAATGTCGTATCTTATTTAATCAATAAATAGCAATTTGATACATGTAACATCGTGGCCAGTATAGATTTTGAAATAACATTTTCAAGCACTGTGCTCGCCGGAAATTCCAAAGGCGATTAAGAGCCAGGCCCGTCGCCGCCCAAACAAGGAAAAGTGCGCGTTTAAGACTTCTCGTATTGTGAAGAAGCAGAACTCCCTTCTACTTCTGAAAACTGAGATGAACGCCCCGGAGAAGGAAAATGAGTGTGTATGGAATATTTCAGCAGTTGACAGAAATAGTGTTCATCCGAAAAGGCAGTTTTTCTCGGAAGCTGAGGAGTGACCAAGCCGAGGTGGGGTGTTGGGAACGGTGGCGAAGAGGTAGTCACGTGACCTCCGCCTCAATATATATTGGAGGGATTTCAGCTCCTAAGTGACTTTTATACTGGAGGCTTTCAGACTTTGAGACAAGTGCGAAAGCGTATAGAAGTACGCAAGTTATTTAATATGTAACTTGGTTAGTTTGGTCGTCAGACCACTGAGAATTGCTGCGGTAATTCTATTACCTGCTATAGGCGCGAATAACATAGCTTGGAACAGTTATTTATTTCGAGATAGCAACTTGGAACTTTTTGAACTTCGGATAATCTGGGTAGATTTCCGAGTTAATTCATAACACCAGTAGTTATAACTGTGTGTAATTATTGCTTTTAGATAGCAATATCAAGTAATAACAAGTTCAAACTTGTATTTATGATTTGCGAGTTTGTCTACATTTGTAAATATTCAGAGCTTTATTTAATTTGAATTAAATGTTTTATTGTTATTACTCGAGTGTTTGATTGATTGGGGAAACCAAGCTGGTGGCAGCGAACTCTACCATAAAGGTTGTGGTTTATGGTTGAATCCCGCTTCTCCACCAAAAAGCTTACGCACATCGCATATGGGCTTGTGGTGTGCCGTAACAATACACAAGATATGTTTGACACTAGTGTGCTAACTGAGTTCATATTCTCACTACAGGGTCCCACAATTCCCCAAACTCGGCCAGAGTTGAAAAGCAAAATGCGGAGGTCGTATACATACGATAATCAGTGGTATGATTATATAGGTAGAGGTAAAAACTAATACGACTAAAACGCTTGGCAAGACAGTAGTGTAAGCATTAATTACAATAATGTAACCTCGAAAAAATAACTGACCCTGAGTGAGAGTGAAACTAGAATGAAAGCTTCCCTCGCCGTGAGATATCTAGAAATTTCCAATTTATATGGAACGAAGAAACGTTGGCTTACGATCGATAAATCAACAAGTAAGCATTTGATTTCAGTTCAAGTGAAAATGGCGACGAGTCGGGAATCGTACCCGGAACTCCTGCTTTGATTGCAGGGATGTTAACCACTTCACCACCCGTTCACCTTTCACAACTGTACACCACTTCCACCCAGATTTGAACCCCGGAAGACCTGAGACACATTCCCAGACAGGAGATAGGTGAACCAAGCGGTACACAAAGCCGGGTGCGCTTAATTACCGGTTTTACACGTACCTACGTGTTAAGGTTTGTTACGCACAAAATATGTGCGGAAGTATTTATATGCCGCCATCTTCATTGGGAAGTAGCCGCCAGAAGTGATGAAAAATAGCGTTCGATAAATGGACAATATTGTTGAATGGGGGGGCTACCAAGAATTTATAAAATGTCATATTTTGCCATAAAATATCTAAAAACAGTTCACACGAGTGGAAAAGTTAGTATTTCTTTGGTTATTCTAGGTGTTTAAATAAGGTCACAATTATGTTTGCGTAGTGAAACATCCAGGAGAATGACGTGTTGTTTAGCGGTACTTCGTTCCACTGATTCACTCCACTTGTTTTCCCTTGACCGAATCATCGAAAAGAATCGAGACAAGGTCTCTATGAGACACTGATCTTTCACGTAATAACCTCTTGGGAGGTTATATGAAAGATATGCCGAACATTTTGGATACACTGGCATCTCTGTTGTCTCTTGCACGGATGCCCATCCCCTACCCTGAAGAACACAAGCGCTAATATCCCTCCCTCTCCCTCCCACCCCCCAAAAAAAGATGTCTCATATTTCCCTGAAGATACGTTCCCACCATCCAACAATAGCGTAGCAAGTTTTGGCTCTTGGGGAAGGGATTTACCTCAACTGATATACCGGTTGGTCTCTGGAGCGAAATTCATTTGTCCTCCAACACGCACCAAAAAAATTAATTGTAAACCTAATGAAATAATCCTACCATCTCCCATCAAAAAAGTCTGAGTGGCCTTGTGAATTTAGTGACATTACGTTCTACTTAAGTTAGTAAAATATTCGAATAGTTTAGAGAATATTTAATACAATACACTGTTACAATATTATTCTTTAAAAATCCTTCCCCAAAATCTTTAAAATGGCTTCAAAATTATTTTACAAATAGTATTCTCAACAACTCGACGTACAAAGGAGTCATAACGGGAGGAATTATATTTCTTTATAACTTAACAATTAACGGAATTGAATATTTAAATAAAATTTCAACACAAATATGTTTAATTGTGTTATGTTGAATGGAAATGGGAGACGGGACCGAGATTCGAGACTCGGGACCTTGAGCTTAACGCGCTCATGCGCTTACCAACCAATCTCGGTCCCGTCTCCCATTTTCATTCAACATAACAGGATTAATGTTACCTGGCGGTAAAGTTAACCGCAATTTAAGAGACAAATATGTTTGCTAAATCAATTAATTTCTTCTGGTTGTCTGTGAAATCTGTTTTGAAGGAAATTCGAGGGAAGGTTTATGTGAACTATGGATTTATCCTTGCAAGATATATATTCTTCAATTTTTGTGTATCAGGTAGTTCAGTGCGTAGGTTTGAACACAATAAACAAAGTGTTATCTTATCCGCATTATCTGAAGGCGAAAACCGCACCAATGATATGTTCCTTCTTTCTGTAAAGAAAATAGGAATGAGCCACTGAAGTCCGCGGTGTTGTCGTAAAAGAATGTGGAAATTCAAAATAGCTGAACAGAGTGACACATAAATGAGTGAAGACCACTGAATTATTTCAATGACTCTGAAACGACAAAAATATGTTCGTATCAAACCTTTACTACTTCACATGGAGACAGCTCTTCTACCTCAAAAAAAATTTAAAGGCTCAATATCATTTCTTTTTTGTTCCCTCTAAGTACCAGAATCTTATTTTAGAATTTTTTTTTCCATGTATATTTTAGTTTTTTAAATTTTGGTTGGATTCTTATTGTTTTTCAACTCCCAATACTTAATGTCCTGGGAGCGAGGTTATTGAGAAAATTAACTCGGTTTCTTGACTAAATCGATCATGGATAGTTAATGGAATTGATATATCGAGTCAGGCAATTTTTTTTCTTTCTATTTGTCAAGTTTATGAAGCCAATACATTTTTGTGCATGCTGGTTTGAAGCCAATACTCTGTGCTGCATGTCACAGAGAACAGAGATAGCCGTCTCTACGTCTATTGGTCTCATAACTTCCATGATCCTCATTTACTTCAGAAATACCTTGAACTATTGAATAGTATTTTTAGTATAGAATTGAAGATATACAAAAGATGTCGTATGTTGTATCAGTTTTTAACATTTTTCTGATTGCAATTACGTATACCGTATCGTCTGTAACATAAGTCATTGCGAGAGTCTCTCTTTTCTTTATTGCTTTTCTATTTTCTCTCTCCATGTAATTGTTTTGTTGTCGCATCTGTCTATAAGGCGACGTTCCCGTTCCTGCAACTAAGAGACGGGCGCTCATCTACGTCTCCTTCGTGCTTCAGTCTCCTTTCTTAATTATATTTCTTATATATCCTACTTGTGTAACATTATGTGTAAAATAGTGTGGGGACTTTTCTACGTTTATGGTATCATCTGGAAAATTGCGGGTCATAGTAATTAAGACTGAAGTACATGTATTCGACAATCTCTGACTATATAATCGTCTAGGAAACGGCCGCAACCATTTCCATGAAAGTCTTCGAAAATAAGGCGTTCTAGATCATTGCAACAATTGGGAATTTTATAAAATATTTCACTCCCTCACTTTTCTAAATGTTTAGACAATTAAAAGTACAAGGTGGTGGGAGGGGACTAAATATAAACTACTGTTACCCCTTCTACTCGTCCCCCCAGGNGAGGGGACTAAATATAAACTACTGTTACCCCTTCTACTCGTCCCCCCAGGGGACTTACATCTAGTAAGTACGTGTTTGGCGAACACGGGGCCCCGAGCTGAGTCTGGCATTGCTTCCACTTACCTGTGTTAGGCTCCTTCCTTTCTCTTTCCAGACCTTCCTTGATCACTTCTTGTTCTTTTCTATCCCGACGCTATTAGGGCTAGGGTATCCTTCATTTTCCTCATTTTTTCTCCTCAATGTTTTGATGTATGTTTTGAGATGTGTTTTTATATATTCTAATTCAGGAGGGTTTTTACTGGGTATGGTTGAGTCATTCGGCGAGTCCCACACGCGGTGAGAGTCATGTTGGCTCTCCTTAGTGCGTAACTGCATTTTCCCTACCTGTACAGAATTTTAGGGCTCTGATCACTGCGATGTCGACGAGCCGTAAAACTCCACACACAAAATATCTATTCGTTCTCGTCCTTCTACATACTACTCGCTGCGACGTGCACCTTAACCGTATTGCGCTGAAAGATTCGGACACGTGACATTATGCGGGTAGCTTACAATATTTTAAGAAATAAAAGAAAAGATAATTAGGTTACAAGAAAGCATCGTTTGTTCACATGGATTTTATAATTTCTGGTTTCAAGAGACCAAAATGAAATATTCATTTGCCAAAAAGTGAGAGGACGGGACACTGACTCTTCTCAGTCCATAGTGTTCTAATAACAATGTGAAACATAATTATTCTACTTCTTTGGAAATTATTTTATTTTTCTATTCCTATACACTAACCAAACCATAAGTATATGATGTTCATGATAATATAGTTACTTTATTTATTGGTCTTGTTTTTCAAAGTTATTGTCAATTAGTTCAAATTAAACGATATTTTATGGAAATGTTATTGCAGAATTGTTTTGCTTAGGTATGTTTTTTTATCATGTTCCAATCCGATTACTCTCCTATCTAGACATACGGCTGAAATTTGTCATTATTTTATTCCCGTAAATAATTTTCCTGTAAGACAACGAATTTCGGTACTGTAATTGATTTATAAAGAAATCTCACTTCCTATATACCCGACTCCACATCGCCTTTGTTCGTATGAACCCTCACTTTTCCACTCAGCTATCGAGTTTGTCAGGTCGTACTTTAAATCACATTCGACTCCATCCGTCTGTCCACCTTTTATACCTCATCCATTTTCGGAATAGCGTTGACTATGGCTGCCAGCCAATCGACCCAAGTAATCTGTCAACCTCGATCGGAAAACGTGCTCTACGATTTGGACACCAACTTGGTAACTCTGATAGAAAAATGATTTTATTTATTTACAAAAATATGATTCTTTTTAAATTTGATGGAAAAATAAAGAAAAATTATGCAAAATATGACGTAAGTTCATTATGAATCATGTACGAAATAATCCTGAAAATAAGTGTCAATTTACGTATTATTTATTCACTGCACTTATACTATTTTGTGACGTAAAATATAAGTGAAGTGAAAAAAATATGTGAATAATCACACATTTTGAGGTTCATTTTATTTTTCATTTTTAATGCAAAATTTATATTGTGGTAGATTTTTTTTTCGTTTTTTATTCTTGAATATAAATTATTTAGATATTTTAGAAATCTGAGATTTTTGTACATAAATAATATTTTTTCAATTAGAGATAGATAGTTGGTGACTAATTGGCAGGACAGGTGAACCAACCACACAAAGAAAGGGATTACTAGGTCTGTAGGCAGGTTGCCAAAAACTGAGCTCTCATACAAAACAGAATTGACATCCTCTGACACCATAAGTCGAGGTGTTACACAATGAGTATTGTACAAAAATAAATCTTAATTTTCAAATAAAAACATTGAAAAGAAAAGATCATATTTTTAATCATTTGGAGATAATTTGAAACCTGCCACGTGAAGCTACGGAAAAAGAAACGTTTTGGAACAGATAAATAAGGAAAACCTCAAAGAGATATGTAAAAAGGTTAAACAGTCAATTTAATTGTCCTCAATATTAATATCGTGACTAAGATTTTTCAGACTATCACGGGAACACATTTTAAAGCTATATACTTATAAAAAAAGAACAGAATAAATGTACTCCAACATTTTAATATTTTTCTTATTTTCTTCATACTCGATCACTTTAAAATACTGCACATTAATTGGAAATATTTTTTTTTACAATCAGAAACCTGACATTGCTTGTTACAATGCTTTATTTTCTTCAAAATCCAACCAGGTACATTTGTCACTGTGTGGCTAAATTACGCAGTAGTGTGTTGTCAATTGGTACGTACAGACAATCGAGTCTTAACAATCCACGGGCGATTTCTCAAAATGCAAGTCCCAGCAAGTCGTTAAAACGACCGAATCTGTTGTATAAGGCACAATCAAACGAATCGATCAAGCGGGAAATCGATCGACCTTCACAGCTACGGTGTTTAAAACTCGAGGTCAAGGTGCAACTAAGCATCTGAATGAGCAAAACAGATCACGGCGCAGTTATCTCCGATAAATATTTTGTACAGAAATTCAAGGTGAAAATAGTTTGGTTTGAGAACCTCAAAAATTAATAAAAATCAAAGTGTAGTTTATTTATTTATTTCTCGTGGCATTTTGTTGGGGAAGGCAGTGTTTGGCAGTGTCCCATTTCCATTTTCCCCGAACACTCTATCAGTGACTTTATAGAGGCAAGGTGACAATGTGGATAATGAGGATATGTGTTTGTTGGTGACCGAATTGAATGATGTGAGGAGATGATCAATGAAAATTGTGGTGAAATGAAAATGAAGACTTAAAATTACATAATATTTTATACTAAGAATATTTTTGAATCAATTTATATCTGCGATACCATCATTTAAAGACCACTAAAATATTCGGTCACTCTCGTGAAGTCCCTGCTAAATTATGAACAGAAATGAAACTCAGTAAGATCGAAAAAAAAAAAACGAATTTAAATCTGTGAACATTTCTAAATACTAAACTCGATAGCATTTGTATCATCAGAGTCGGTGCACGGATTTGGTTGTATAGAACTTAATCGCAAATATTTTGTAACGCTATTTCCCCACGTACTCACACTAGTGTGGGATTTTGATTATCCGAGTAATATCTGATCCTAATTAAGCGAGACAGAAGTGTGTTGTACTGTAGCACCACTAACTTCACTCCTCATGATACATATTATCAGAACTACTTCTGGTAACCAAGGCGTATGTATCTTCACAGCCACCGCCTCCTGGACCATCCTCACCAATCGTGCCGAAAAGGTGGTCCACGATCGGGGTCGATGACTTTTCGAGGTCACGCCCAGCGCTGCTCATTTATTCTGACTTCGCACACGAAAGATCGAAGCACAATACGCTGAGGCGTGGTTTGTCTCCTACTCACCAATCAATGTCATGGTTCTTTCATTCCTACGCTCTGTAGAACGAATTTATCATACACATCATTGGAGTAATCTTCGTCCCTTTTATACACTAATACAAAACTCACAGCGATGAATAAAGTATCAACTGATATGATTCTTTCAATGACGTATGACGTAGCATACTCAGTTACTGGTCGTTGTTTAAGATGTGCAAGAATAGTTAAAACTACGTAGGCATTGTGACAGCATACACGTACAGACTCATGACAGTTTAATTTTTTCTTCTATCTATAAATTGTTTTGGTTTTTTGCGTATACACTTCGTTGATGGTCAAGGACCCTGCAAGGTAATGTGACTGAAAATTCTGAAATAATGGTGGCTGAAAATTCAACTTGTGCTCTGGGTAATTCTGGTTCATGTTCTACTTCGCAATAAACGAACAACACATATGTGCTCGGAAACCATATTATCCTGATGTAAAGATTAACACAAGAATATTTTAGAAAATAATTGTATTTTGTATAGAAAATTAGAGGATTTAGTCCTAGCTGTGTTTCCGTGACCCTATTTCCATATATTTCGGAGATTTTGTACACATTTTTAAAATCTGTGAATAAACAGAATGAAAATACTAGAAACCGGGAAGATGGAAGCTGGGTACAGCAATTTGAGTGCAGTTTTTGTAATGATTGCAATAAATTAATGTCTAATTTGAGATGAAGATTTAACGTTTCGTCTCGATCGACAGAAACGATAAATTATTCCTGTGTAGGACAAGTACAAAGTCAAGTATTACGCAATGGCTTGTCATGGTATTTGCAGTGAAATGTATCATTTACGAGAAAATAAATCAACCAGAATTAGGTACTCATAAATCTCCTCAAGTTTCCAGAGGTTCTTTCAATGACGTAATAAAGTATTATTGCCAAAATCATTAGGTCTGACGTACTGGCTTTCTATAACTCATAAATTACTGACTTATGTAGTTAATTTGTTTTCATTTAATTTAATTTCTCTTCATCTCGGTCCCACGCCACAAGGTATATACCCGGGATTTTCTTTAAGTTTATCTTACAGTTCACTTATCTCTTTTTAAAATTTTCCTTCAACTTCAGTCAGTGTTTTTCACACTGTCTGTGTCCCTGTCACGTGAAGGCGGGCACTGTCTACTATCTTTGTGTTTCATGTTTTGCAGCTGATCTATAATCATTATTTCTGTCTTCATATCATAGAATTTTTAAAAATTTTCCTTTGACTCTGTCTCACAAGGGGCAATTAAAAAGATTACAATCTTCAGAATTCTTCAGTTCTTCAGAACACATTGTCTTCAAAATTGTTTAGTTCATTAGCGTAATAAGGAAACCTGATAAATTTCAAATAACGTTGGTGGCATCAGTAGATATAAAATAAATCAACCATATAGTAGAGAATAATCTTCATACCCGATTTCTTATATCGAGTTACATAACAGTAAAAATATAAATTGTTTTTGAACATTTTAAGTGATCGAGATCATAGTAGAATATTTGGATATTATAGTGAATTAACACAGCTTCAGCTTATTCTACCAGTCATAATATGTTATTTAGTTTGTTTAGTTAAATAATATGAAATACACCCTTTCCTGAAAGATTGGTTATACAAATTATTGAATTGGAGCATAACATTTTTGTTATTTATTATGTAGTAAAATGCTGAAATTTTGGAACTCCTTCCATCTAATATATAAAATATTTTCTGTTTGTTTCAAAGTTTATCCACTATACAAATTTGATGGATCCTCATCAAACTGGTTGAAATTTTATTAAACGATCCAGTAGAGCCAGTCAAAAATATTAAATTCTTACTGATCTCTTGTGAATTTCTGTGGTTGTCGTATAAGCACTATGCTGGATAATAATAATAATAAACTTATTGTCAAAAAAGCAGTACAACCTGCGTATGACCACGTGGAGGACAATAAACTAATTTACTCTCCGGAAGCAAGCAAGGGACCATCCCATCAATTCCGATCAAGAGCCCTAAGGCAGAGCCGGATTCAATAATTTCAGCAGAAATTCCTTGATAAGATAAAAAGTTAGCTGCGTGTTATAATACTAATAAAACTAAATAATACTAATAGCAGTTCACATAATACAGGCGTGACCAAGATTAGGGTATAAGTAGGGTGACTATATCAGAAGAGATACCTTGATCTGCGTGAAATTCTGTGAAGCGTGTGGAAAGTGACAATCTCCAACCTCCGAAAGATGCAGGCAGAGATAATCTAGTAATACGTTAAAGAATTCCTCTGAATAAGGGCGGGGCCAACAAAAAACCTATGTTTACCTTTATTTGGACTCATTTAACAAAATAATAAAATCTCAGGGTCTACAAACCTTATCGCAATATCGGAGGCACCAATTTTGTCGTTACAAGCGAAGTCCAAAAAATTGTTTTGGAATTTTTCCGCCCCCTTTTATGTTCTGAAAACTGACTTTTTAATATTTGAAAATGAATTCAAGACCACTAGAACACCCTCGTATATTTATGGACAGTAGCTTCCCTTACTTTGATGATTGTGTCAGGAGAATACGACTACGAGATGATATATGTATATGTGAAAAGGACGGAGAGACAATTGACCATTTATTATCGGATTACAGCTTACTAGCACCGGAGGGAGGATGGTATATAAAGTCGTATAGAAGATTGGATGTAATTAATACAAAGAGTAAGAGGTATTTGCTAGACACTGAGAAAAATTTCGAGGTCTTCCAAGAATATGTGCATAGGATAACAACAGTGCGACAACCTTACAGAAGTGGATATTAGATGAGCGCACACCTCTCATGGTGAGCAGAGCATGCGAGAAGCTGCGAAGTTGGGTAGAGAGATTATTTTATGACCACCAGACCCTCGTATTGCTCCGGCTACACAGACGAGGTGGCTTTCCAGACAAAATGAACGGAAATAAAGTAGCATCCTCTAAAAAATATTATCCGCTGATATCCACTGAGCACAGGAATCATTGTATTATCTTATCTAGGAGTTTGCTGAAATTTTTCCATTCGTCTCTACCTTAGAACCCTTGATCGTAATTGATGGGATGGTCCCTAGCTTGCTTCCGGAGAGTAAATTAGTTTATTGTCCTCCACGTGGTCATACGCAGTTCGTACTGCGGTTTTGACTATAAATTTATTTATTTAATATATAACTTAAAGGATTTTTCAGGTTTAAAGTCACTTGAATCACCTTTTTGGTTCATTAGATTTTTTCTAGAGTGAATAGAGCGTCCGAAACACACGGGAAAACGATTTGAAACCAGGTCCGCGGGAAACTGGTTGAATGTCCAGTCACTGCACATAATATAAGATAGTTTGATAAAATGTTGTTTTTTTCATTCTTTCTGATTTTCCTATCTTTTGTCGATCCAAAACAGTTTTCCTGTGTCTGTTCAAAGACGGTTGATTGTGTCTTTTGTATTATGAAAATGAAAGAAAAAGACTACGTTCTTTTGTCTGCGATGGCGACAGACTCTCCGAGCGTTCTCTTGGAATCGGTGGAGCGTGAAGAATTATTCTTTTCCGTTTTGACATTAATTGGCGTAAGCAGTAAGTTGCTCTTGAAATTTCATTGTGAGAAGTTACAAAAACTAACGCGAGTAGGTGGTACTGTCTGTTACGCTGTCGATTTGAATGAAGGCAAGAAAAGTATAAATCTTGGTGCCCGTAAGTTCCGTCTGACGAGCATTATGTAAACTAAGCACGGTTACCACGTCTCTAAATATTATTTAACAAAAAATAGTCTTGGAATAAAAATTTATTCTCTGGCCCCCTATGCTTGGAAGTAAATTACAATTTTCTTCTCTAAGTGGCCAATTTAAAAAGTCGTTCTTGCAAAAACTTGATTTCCATGGGGAAATGGCTTCTACGCGATCTCTTTCCGTTTCTACGACTCACAGGAACCGTGATATGAAGTTTTGCAAAACGTAATGACTGAAAAATTAAATCATTNTACTAGCACTTTGAGAAGAAATAAATTGTATTCTCAATATTTAAGTACAAAGGTGCAGCATAAACAATGGAGTATTTCAGATGTTCCGCCTGAAATTGACGTCAAAATTAAGATGAATGAAGATATTGAATTGTAATTTTCTCCCAAATATTGTTAATGAGAGTAAATGCCATATAGTACTAATGGTTTCGGCGTAATATTTGATGAAAATAAAAATATTGTTTAAAAATAAATCGTTTTATTTAGTCAACAACAATAAAAATATTTTTTACGAAGAGTAATTATACTTTTTTATATTCTTAATTCTACTTTTCTTACTCAGAATTGTTGATGAGCTCTGAGAAGCAGCAATTGTTAATTTTCACGATTTTTCTTGATTTTCCCAAATTTATTCGTAAACTATAATTGTAAGCGTCCTCGATTTGGGATCAAACTTCTTCCATTCGGATCAGTGAAGAAAATAAAAATTATTAAAAACGAACTCCTATGAAACATAATTCACTAATATGATGAACTTTTCCCATTAATTATTCTCTTCCCATGAGTATTTGTTGCAATTTAATTTAATATATACATCTTTCGACAACATTAGAATACACATTATTTATCCTTATCATAAATATCCGTAATTTGGTATCTATAAATTCTGATTTGTACTCTCCTTTATTTCATTCTCACAATGCTTTCAAAAATCAAATTTCTGAGGAGGTGTCACGTTCTCGTACGCGTTAAATAACAGACTACTACCCCCCCCCAAAAAAAAAAAAAAAACTAACTTTATTTCTGCTTTCATTTACTACATTTATCTAATACATTAAATCATAAATTTATTTATATTCATTGCTTTAATGAGATCGTTCCATGGATTAGGACAGTGTTCTGTAATAAGACCAAGAAACTCACTATTTTGAACGTAGTAGAGTAATTGTAAACTAGAGGTAAATCGAATCTTTATCTGTTGTTTGTTAGTTATCTGAACACCACTTTGCTTGTCACAAAAGCAAAAATAGGTCTAAACTAGAAGACGGTGACAATGTAGATGAAATACAGCAACAACATGCTTTTAAAACGCAGCAGTTGATGGAATACAACCTTATGAAAATTAAGTAATCCAGAAGATTGAGATTCACAGTTACTACACTGTTGATTACACTACAGTGCGTAAACTATTGAAAGTATTTTATTGTGGATATTTATTATTGTCAGTAACGTATTAAGGTAACAGAAAATCCTTAGTATCATCTGGCAATTTACCCCACGTTTTTCTAAGACCGAAGTAATTTTAAACAATATTAGTTGCTATATCAAGTTTTCAAAAACGCACAAAGGATGTGTGTTTTTGAATTAACTTGCATTTTATCCCATTTAGCACGTATCAATTATATTCCATTCATTTTTCTTAGTTTCTTTATGTAGGTTGAAATTAATTTAAAACCGGGTATACCTACCTGTATACTTAAAGATCGATCTCTGAAGAACCTCTGTGGACGATTTTGTTCTAGAGGATGAAACATACTTAGAACCAATCACAAGAGACTTTGTACTATGCATGTTCTTACTTGTGGACAAAGAGGGAAAATTGTCTGTAAAAACAATCTCACAGCAATGTCACCTTCTCCAGTTATTGAAACATGGTAAAAAACAACATTCTACCACTTTCTGGCAAAGTAAATGATTGAATACGATTAGGATGAGTCTTATTTCATGGTTAGGTTTTATATATAGATTTTAATACATGGTTAGGATTTTTAATATATTATGCTGAAAAATAACAAATAAAATAGATAAAAATTAAATTAAATTAGTCATTTCAGGTTTCTAGGACGTTCTGGTGATCTATGACACTATCAGTCAGGTTTTAAGCATTTGTATCAAAATACACGAGTAAAAAGGGAACACTGGATAAATAAATGTGACCATAGTATTACAGGAGTCAAAATACAATTTAAACTTTCTACAACTACCGTGACGTATGTCCGTACTGTCTCTCGCTCCTTACTTCACGTTCGGAGAGCATTCGCTTTTTTGCAATTTCTCCTTTGCCTCGGAGATAAAAACGCGGAGTAAATGCAAATAGACGAATGAATGTGGAAATTTCATATTTGGAATCTTCGTTACAAGAGATTTATGAAGTAGGAGAGTGACCCTTTATTTTAGTGTGCTTACACGTATTTTTTTTACGAGTTATGACATTGAAATTAAGGTGTGAAAGAGGAACATGTAAACTTGTTTACAGTTACCCTGCCTAACCCTATAACATTTAATGTTATGAATTAAAAATTTCAAAATTTTCCAAACTTAAAATGATTTTGACAAATTACCTTATGTTTATAATTTATTACTCAGTTAAAATGCATGTAATTTCGCTAGTGTTGATTTTCTCAGTCAATTAGTATTTTATGTTGTGGTGGTTGATCATAAGTTCTGTTGTTATAGTTATTCATTAATTTTGTTGTTATCGTAGTTTATAAGTTGTGATATTGATATAATTTGCATCACACTATTGATGATGACCGGAAAAATTTGTAGAAACATTGTGTGAACTAGAAATAAAGAAAATTGGAAACCTAAAATGTCATTTAAAACTAACTTCCATCAATATCAATTTCAGTTAAATTTAAGGGATAAGGAACGTATATTAAACAGTAAAGAAGAATTTGATATCTTTCATCAATTTGTAATACAGGTAGGGACTATTAGGGATATATTTACAGATTAAATAAACCAAAAGAAAATTCAGTATTTTAAGAGGATGAATGAAATTCTATCCTTGTAATGACTCTTGTTGAAGACAAGGAAACCTCTTGGCGATAAATAAATGAAAAAAAAATCAATTTCAGGAGAAGGATACCCTTCTCCATGTTTGTATTGTAGGAGTGTATCACGTTTCGTAATACTATAGTCTTGTTCGTTGCCGCTGGGCACCGCCACCGTCGCCGCCGTCGCCAGCGCCGCCCAGTGGCCGTTACCTGCGTGAACGCCGTGAGGCATCTGTCTCCTCGACCTTCAGACCTTGGCACCACGCGTCGCGACTCGAAGATCGGACAAAACGAAAAAGAAAGGAGACGGTGTCTGCCCGCATTCCCTTACGCAGAAACACACCGCCTACGTAGCTGCTGGAATAACTCGTCTCTCTCTCTGTGTAACATACACCTGCGTTGTTGTCTGGAAAGCGTTCACTGTCTGCGTATGCTACTACCGCAATTATCCTAAATGGGTTTCACTGAAATCTTACATCTCTTGTCTGATTTGATGTATTACTAGGGTTGCCATCAACAAATGTCACTCACCTAGGACTAAAATTATCGTATTTTCGAGCTTTAACTCGGGTCATTACCATGCGAAAGTAGTAATGAAATAAGTTAAATAATGTTACTCATTTAGTAATATTTTTTAATAATAAGCGAGGTGTTTACACATGTAGAATCATTTTGAAAAATAGATTTTTCTCTCAATTACTAAATAAAATAAAGAACTACTACAATTAAGGAACAAACCGTTGATTATGATAGGTGAATGCGAATTTCGAACGGTTTTAACGACTAGACTACGTTTATGAATGTAAGTAAAAAAACAGGGCTGATTAGAGAAACCTCACTGTTTCTTCCAATCTGTGAGTGACTTTTTCTTTATTTTCCTTAAGATTTTAAAAATTTATTTCGATACTATTTATATACAGCATGGAAATTCAATTATTTCACAATTCATTCAATTCTTGATACATTGGTTCACACTACTAAAAGGGAATTCATAGGATATTTTTTTCTTGTGTTCAAATTTGAAAATATTGTTTACAACGGCCTGAGAATAGTTCTGCCAAAGACTATTTGTTAATTTGAAATTATTGTTCCATCGAAGTGTTTGTTAATTTTGCGAAAAAAGAGGTACGAAACTAAATTCAATCAGAAGTTACCAAACAAAAGTCATTTTTGTTGTTGGTAGAACTCAAATTCAGCATTTCAAATATTATTAGTGTTGGTACGAAAGATGTTCCCCCAAAAAATATGTTGAGTCCGTTTCAGTTTTTGACAGAAAATCTAATTACTTCCCTAGGTATATTAAAAATATGACAGAAAATCTAATTACTTCCCTTTATATGCAAATCATGTTTATGATTAAAGGCAAAAAAAAATTAATTAAAATAAAAGAACTCGGGTAATAGACATAAGTCGGGTCACATGCTGTAATTCCGGAATTGAACACACGCTTGGAATCGCGGTCGAGTGTTGAAATCCTTTCAGGTCTTTGAGAATCCGTCCAGGCAAACGTTTTACTATGATGTCCGGAATACTTTCAGTATCAGATCAAAATATTAAGTCAATAGCGCATGAACAAATCTATGAACCTGTGCGAAAGATGGGATGTTTTTTTAATTGAAAAAGAAATATAGGAACGTTTTTATTTTCTTTAAAATAGACATAGTGTATGAATAAAGTGAATTACGCCGAGATACGAAGACAGGTTATACACCATAAATATAACACAAGTTCTCATTTTGCACAAATATTTAAATTAAAATGAAGCAAAATAGATTTGACGCATAGTTACCATATTCACTGAAAGGGAAAAAGAGGACAGAGAGTAATTCGTGAACGTGTCATACAATTTATGGTGATGTTTCTGAAGCTGCAAACGCTCCTCACATATTGGAAAAGCTTGTTCATTAACATTTATTGATATATCTCGTATTTAAATATCGATTCCTTCAATAATTTAATTCCAGATAGTAATCAAGTATGGAAATACTTCTAGTGAGATTTGAGGTTTCCTTGTGTTTCAATTAGTCGTAAACCCTCCAGAAGTCTTTAGAAAACAAGTCATCTAAATGAATATTCGTGATCATTTTATATTCATGATTTATTAGTTGTGTATCCACTCAATCAAAAATTCCGATTTAAATACAAACATGTTTTTAAATTCATATCTGATCAATTTCTACCGCGATTTTAAACGAAATGTAAGAATTGTAAGTAAAGACGCTAATATTAAAAGTTCCTTTTAGTTAGCCAAATCTTTGAGTGAGACATTATTAATCAGTATAACGACTTTTTAAGCAGAGTTGTTCATTCTTTGAGATACTACATAATGCATAGATGTTTGGATGTATTAACCTGTGCTTAGGTTAACCTGCGGATGTTAATAACGAAAAGTCCTAACATTAACCAACGACCTGAGTTTTCTGCAGACAATTTAATTTCGAATAAAAACTAAAAATATTTCCCTACATGTCAAAATTTAGAAAACAATTTATACAAAGAACCACTTGAAATTTTTAAAAAAAACTACATTTTCTCTGAAATATGAGACATTTTCAGGTATGGTAGTCCACTTATTAGAAATATAGACGAAACGTAGTTTTATTTTATACTTCAATTGCTTTTTATATAAATTGTTTTCTAAATTGTGAAATGTAGGAAACTCAGGTTGGTTGTTTATAAAAGTACAGTACAGAAGATTGCAGACGTCAAGCAATATAATTAATAACAAATCATGACTCAGAATGAAGATGACTGAAACACAGGATGGAACATCCAGTATGTGTACCTTAAAAGATTACCAAATCTATTTCAAAGACCATTATATTGATTAATTATTAGCGGTATAATGGAAGACGATAATAATAAAATGGTCTCGCGGGTATTGTATTAAAAATAATATTATTGTGAGTTGATATTTTGTAAGTGGTTCAACAGTTCTACTTAAGTATAATATTTATTACCTATAAATACATATATTACCTCTTGATTTATCCAAATNCTCCTTACCAAATTGCATTCTTTAGGCATTCGTGGACTTCCACATCAATGGCTAACTTCTTATTTAAAAGATAGATATCAACAGGTAGAAATATCCTATACTAAAAATAAAATACTTCAGCGTTGTCTTTCAGAAACAAACCCACTTACTTGTGGAGTTCCCCAAAGTTCAATTCTCAGTTCTATACTCTTTTTATTGTATGTGAACGACATGTCATCATCCACATCATACTGCAAAATTGTTCTTTTTGCTGATAACTCTAATTTACTATGTAAACACGCCAACGCACGAAAAGGCTTGTCTAACCTTTCGACTTGGTTTCATGCAAATCCGTCTCATTGTAAACACTGACAAAACTGTCAATGTCATTTCACAATAGTATCACAAAATCTTTAAGAAATATTTATCTATCTTAAAAACGGAACACAATTAAAAACTGTTAAAAATTCTTAGGTCTCCATATTCAAGACAACCTCAAATGGAATTGTAACGTTGACAATCTTAATTCCCAATTAAGCAAATTGTGTTACGCATTCCGAATCTTAGTCAACGTAGTTAGTCCACATATTTCCCGTTGCGTATATTTTGCAAACATTTACTCCCATTTACGTTACGGCATTATCTTCTGGGTCAATTCTGATCAGAGAATTCAAACTTTCAGAATTCAGAAGAGGATAGTTCGGATAATTTGTAAATTTCACCCCCGAATCTCTTGTAAACCTTTATTCAAGGAATTAAATATCTTAACATTTCCCTGCATTTATATTTATGAAACGGTCTTGTTTGTTAAAACTGTCGTGTTTGTTACTGAAGTGCCACCTTTGCTTCTTACGAAACAGTCTCGTTCACGAATACAATACTCGCAATAGTAATAATATTCACCGTCTTAGGGTGTCAACCACTCTTTACCAAAAAGGACCATATCATTCGGGAATCGTTCTATATAATTCCCTGTCCAAGAATATAAAAGACATTATGAAATTGAATCTGTTCAAATCCGCGGTTAAAAACTACCTCCTGTACCAGTGCTTCTACACTGTAAAAGAACTAATTGATTTTAATAAAAGTTAAATCCGTCCTGTACATTATCACGCCATTGCTGTAGTACTTTTTAAATAACTTATAACAATTTCAAAAACTATTTTCTTGCGTGATTGTGTTGTCTT
>NNCF01133148.1:60540-72556 GCA_002313205.1 Laupala kohalensis | reverse complement strand
CGCCCACGGTATTTTCAGCAAGCCATATCAATGAAACTATCAACCAATGACATCTAGACCTATTACCATAGACTTTGCCAAGGAGAATGTTTTTCGCAAAAAATTGATTTTTCTTTGGCGCTTACATCTCACATTTACGTGCCTCAATTCTGCCTCGAACTCTACCCACCCAACGAGTGAGTGCTGCGGGTTGCATACCAAAAGGTTCTTGAATGGAATGTATTGCAGTCACTTAAAGAATGTATTAAATTCACTTAATTTACTCAAATGAAATGCTTCTGACCCAATTCCAATGATAAATCGTTACGAAATGAAGTATTAAAAATGGATTGTGTATGTGAAGGAATATCTGTAAAGGAATTCCTCTCAGATAATACGAAACACGTAGGTCAGACTAAAGCTTACTCTTCTCAGAAGTTTTAGAACACATCTATTTTCCCAAGAACTCACCCCTCAATGGAGATGGGTTAAATGACCAAAGGGTGTTTTTTTAGGACAGGCGTTTTTTTCATTTCATCATTTATAGAGAACTTTCTTGAACCTGTTCACAAGATATTAGCTCATCCAGACATTTAAAAACTCTTCCTTTTGCTTGGTTTTTGAGAAATTTTGACTCCATAACACACTAAGGACTGTTGATTGTGAATGGAGTGGTACAGAAATCTGATGTTAGAATAGTCTCTAGACATGATTTAGAAGTATTTTCAAGAAAAGTTTCAAAGATTTTCATTTTAAAGAAAGAAATTAAGAAGGTATGAAGAATTTGTAAATTTGAAAAATGTATGTCACATTACCTATGATAGCTATGATTTCTACTTTGATTAAGAAATTAATGACAGGAACACGAAGTGTTACGTAGTTTTGTTAAATTCTGGTATTGTATTCACTGAATATTTTGTTAAAATAAAATTAATGCCGAAACTGTAAATCCTGAATAGTAATATTTTGCTTTATTTCGCATTGAAAAATTTCACTCTGGAACATACTAGAACGAAACATGTGTATATACGCCCAATTTTTGACTCACGGTCAGTTAAATATATGAAATAGGTAACCAAAACTAAAAAATACAAGTATTTTATTTGTATTAAAACTTTGCATAAGTGATGAGATTTGCTCAATCATTATTTTACTCGTAATAATATTTTGTTTACAACTAAAACGGACATATGGAGTTCTCAATAGGAGACAAAACATTATCAAGCCTTTATCAAGTTTATCATCGATTCTCACAATTTCTGAGAACTACTTTTAAAAAAACCTGATACATTTGATACGAGTCAAAACAGAGAAGTCGCTGATAAAAAACCATTTTCAACGGAAACGGTTGATTGCTGTAAAAAAATTATTTTGAACAGATTTCTCCAATCAATTCGTCATAGAGTTTTTGCACACGTACTGTAGGTTTCTTCGCTGCTCTCATTAAAATTTGTTGACCTTGCAGAACAATTCTAACTTACAATATTAAAGAAATGCTTTCGTACGAGTATTCATACAACAGAAAACAATCTACATGAATCTCCTTGGAATTGAAATATGTTGGAGTGTACAAAGAGAGTTTCAATGGATTAAACCTGCGGTTAATGAGATCTTTATTACACCCCGTTACATTGTCTATCGCATATCTTCATTCCCGTTCCCATCTCTTGAATTTTAGTTATTCCATGGATGGTTTGTTAGGTTCCATGGTATGGTGTAACTTTTGCTTCTGAGAAGTAAGTTATTTTCTCCTCCCATTTGCTTTTTTAATGGCACTTGAGTAATAGTTAATTTTCCGACCTGACTAATTCTGTTGAGGCGAAGGTTTTCTCAAAGACCGGAGTTCGAATTCCGGTTAAAGCGTCAGTATTTTCATCACGAATTGAAGGGGTTGCCTCCACGTTTAGCAGTTAAGCAGCAGGATCACACTCTTCAACATTATTCCTGAGTCTAGTTTTGTTAAAAAATAATAAACAAGCTAACAATAGACTGAGCAAAATATTATTTGTAATAGTTTCTCTGCTAACAACGTTTCCACCCTTCGCCAGATGTAACAAATATTCCTAATGTTATTTAAATTATCTTCTATCGACATTGATATGTCTAGTTATTATAATTGTACTATTAAGTCATTTCTTAAATCTAGTATTGTTAAATAATTTATACGATCTTAAAAGAACTGAACACAATATGTACTGGGATAGTATATACATCTGGTGAAGGCTCCAACTAAAGATTGAAATGTTGTAAGCTGCAAAACTATCACAATAAATATTTTGCTTTTCTCCTCGAAGTATGTAATGATATTTTTTTAAAGTAATAAGTATTACAGTGAATTACTATTACAGCGATTTCATTATTATTATTATTATTATTATTATTATCATCATCATCATCATCTCACGACTGTCGTCGATTAGTGTTAGCGTCGGCTTCATTTGTTAGTCAGTCCAGATCACATCCAGCTTCCTCAGGATTAGGCTTTTCAATTTCATGCCTTTAAAGTAATTTGCGCAGGATGTGAGCTATTTTTAGTGATGCAACTTCGCGCACTTCACTGTCCTTAGTATTACGTGTGATCTTCACTAGGCTTCTATTTAATTTATTCTTGTGATCATTCACAAAGCCTCAATGATTAGTGAAATTACTTCTGTTTTAAAACCTCATATTCTACTAATTTCAATAAAGAGAGTCCGATGCTTCAAATGTTTTCCTGCTTCTTTACATCCATCTGACCCAAAGGTATTGATACATGAATGAACAGACATGTTTTATTTCTTAAATCTCTAATAAACAAAAGTAGGTTTATACGCCTTGATTTTGCAATCTGCATTAGTTGGTCATACAGGATATTACAGTCTTCCATTGTCGTGACTAGTACCTGTGTGTGATGATACCATTTGTTGCTCACGTTAGAGTTTTAAAAAAATTTTATTATTAAAAGCTTTCCAAACTTATTATTAGTCTGGGGAGTTGCTAACCTCCTACCAGACGCCTCCGTAGGTGGTGGATGACGGAACGCTCGCTAGAAACAGAGAGTTCCAGGGAAATAAAATACCTGAGGCGAACGAAAATTAGCACCTGCACCTGGGGTTTTCTCCCCCTTGTGCAACACCAAGAACTAGACGTCATGCCTCGGACACACCAACCCCTGAGGCTGCAGTTGGTGTGAACAGGGGACAGCCTCCTTTGGGGCCATGATGAGGTGGTGTACCCCCATCAGAAGCTCAGAAGAACGACGACAATACATCCCAAAGGGATTAAAAGCCATTATTATTAAAGACTTTCAAATGATTATTATTTATATTTTTTCAAATGTTTCTCAGGATTTTCTTGGAAATTCAGTATAACAGTGGGCTTGACTGGCCAAAGCATGTTAAACGTTTCATAATCTTGGTCCCTTATAACAATATCATCTTGAAGGAGCAGGAAGTTTGAGGAAACAAGTATAAATGAAAGATGTTATTAATTTTTAAATATTTATTGCATAAAGTACGTAGCGAGAAGATCTCGCAGATGGTAGCGCGAGAAATTCCAAACAACCGACGAAGATGTTTTACCGGTCGTCATTCTCTTCCACTACGTGGGACGGAGAGAAGGAAGAGTGCGGGGAGGAATCAGGATGGATGAGGTGTGGGGAGGAATCGGGACGATGGGAGGGAACTCAGCCCAAGTAGGGGTAGGCGCCCAGACCGTATCCGGCGGCGTAAGGGTAGGCTCCGTATCCGGCGTAGGCGGGGGCGGCGATCGCAGCACCGTAGGCAGCGGGGGCGGCGTAGGCGGCACCGTAGGCGGGGGCGGCGTAGGCGGCGGAGGGGTAGGCGCCGTAGCCGAGGGAGGAGTAGGCGAGAGCGCGCTTCTCCTTGGACGGCTCCTCGGCGGCGAACGCCACGGCGGCCAGCAACAGGACAGCAACCTAAGAAGAAGGTAGAATAAGTATCTTACATCATCATAGTACACATTAATACGCAATGTGAGGTATTTGAAAGAAAAAGGAATCTGGAATATGACACGAGAAAATGAATTAATAAAAAGCCAGGAAAGATACGAGAAATACGAAGAATCCAAATATAACTAGTATAGATATTTTGAACTAAGAGAATTTATGATAGAAAAAGGGAAGATTAAGGACAACTGACATCTAAAAGTTAGACAATAAAATTAGAAACATAGCAAGAGGACTGAGTGAATTAGACATGCTAATACTATGACATACTTATGACTAGATACAAGGATAATTTGATGACGCATCCGTCTCCCCGGGACGGTGACTGTAACTGCTTAGATAGGACGCCAAGAGATGCTGCCGAAGGAAACAGGGTCTAGAGGGACATCTTGAAATGACAATTTTGGAGACACGGTGGCCAAAGACAAACAAAAACGTATCCCCAAGGTTTTACGTTTTCTTTCTGCGTGACTGGATGGATCAAATCACACAAATGATATTTCGTACTTTAGAACATTAAAAGAAGTGTTTAAGATTTACCATTATTTAATCTTCCACCTTTTCCATTCCGAGATAACAACATTTAAAAATTAAATCAAGAAAAAAACGCTACTTAACACATTTATTTGAAAACTATGACTTCTTGATTCCCGACACAAGAAAGTCTGGTAAGTAGTAAACAATATTCGTAGAGAATTGATTCCATCGTGTATTATGATATATCTTTTCTGGTGTCCTGTTCACATTGTTAATTCTAAATATGAAACTGAGTGAAACTTTTCTACAACTAGATGATATGGGGGAACGTAGCATCTGCTATATTATGTAGGTAAATACTTAAGTCTTGCTACTTAAAAGTATACTATAAAGGAAAAGAAGTTGAATAAGAAAATATTAAGAAACGAGCCGCTTCTACTACATAAATTTGAAATGAATAATTGATATAAGAAATGTTTTGTATTGAACAATGTTACATCCATGCTTCCTAGATAAATAAATATTGAATTTACGTATAGTACAATATAATATGTAAACTTTTTTATTAATAACAATGTAATATTATAGAGGGGAATTTGGTAGCACAGAGAAACCTACACAATCATACTGAAAAAGTTGTACATTACAGAAAAGACAAAAACGATTTCTTATAGACCTCAGAACGTGCAACCAAAGTTGAATGCAAAGGACTGAAAAATAGCAATTTCAAGTTTCAATACTAATAAAATATTGAAAATATTTTCTTAATATAAATTAAATGAAATTAAATTAAATAGGTATTTGTAAAAATTCCAAATAATAAACCAAAGTGAAATTGTGAGCAGAATCCACTCCATTTTGTTAGAGGAAAATACTTTCTACGAGTATCAGAGGTGACTTGAGGTAGTTTTGGTAGTCGGAATCTGGATAATATCGAAAAAGAAATGCTGGAACTTAGTATTAACGTTCTAACCTACCAATCTTGAATATTTTAGACAATCTTACGCACAACTCCCGTATTGCAGCGTTGCTGAAACTTGGTTATATTATATCGTACATATAACCTGAAGAATCAACTGAAGTGTAGAAAAGAATCAACTGATGCTACTCAAAAGCCATTACATTTACTTTTAAAAAATTGTCGGATAATTAATAGAATTGAAACAGGAAATTTGTTCCTGTATTAATCTCTAAATTACATCGAGATTTGTAAAGATCACTTGAAAATTAATTAATTTTTTATTGTTACAATCGTATACTCAATTTTTAATTTTTCTTGTGTTTCTTAACCTTCAATTAGTTGTTGGTTCCTTAACAATCACGTACTCTATTTGTACTTCTCGCACTATACATTTCCCACGTTCGTTACAACACGTACAGAAATCTCACTTCGATAATAATTACTTCTTCCTTGAGCCATTCGGGAAACAACAGACAGCAGCAATTAGAGCCACAGTCGCGACCGGACCTCCTCTTACGAGCGGCCTTCGCCAAAGGTCATTCACCAGGTGGTCGGTGAACGCAGGACCGCGCCCTCGTAAATCTATCAGACGTCGAAATGAGATTATTTCGGAGCCGAATTCTCGTTGAATTTACGAGCTCACTCAACGGTCACGAAACACAAGGATATTTGATGTCTGAAGTCATGACGGTGGGATTTATCTTCCTCATAATTACAAATGTCTCACTGATTACGTTCAATCGTCGCGGAGAATATCGTATGTTACGAAATGTAGCGATTTTTATGAATTGCACATTAATTTTTTTTCTGAAATTTTTAACAATTATAAACGTAAAAAATATATAAAGAAAAGTTGTTATATCTTTTTTTAACAAACAAACAAAATCACATCTTTGTACACAGCAAAAAGCATACGAAATGCTTGTTGTAATGTAAGCCGCCATGCGTACGCCTTGTTGCTATGTAGCGACCGTAACGCAACCCGCAATACCTCTCATCCACAACAGTCTTACGACGCAGCTCTACGAGGCAACTGGAGATGGATCTGAGAGTTTTCCCTTTATGAATTATAATTTTTACTGCACTCGAGTAAATAGCTACTTCAAATTTGTAAAATTCATAATGACTTTTTGAAATAATTGGATTTTTATTATTTAAAAAAACTTGCAGGCACGAGAAAAAGTGACCCTTTGTAAAAACTCTATTTAAACAAAGCAAATTCAACTGACCTGAACTAGAATCATAATTTAAATTAAAATGCAAGAAGCCACTCTGAAATACTGAAACATATTTCTTGAAAAGTATTATCTAATTTATCTTATTTGAGTTCACGTGACCTATCAATTAAAAATAATAATAATTCCTCGAAAAGAATGAAAAGTGATACAATTTCGAAAATCAAGAGAAACGCTTGAACGTAACTATTCTTGGAGAAAAGAGAAAATTTAAAGTAATATGAGGTAAAACAAAATATGAGCTTCAAATTTCCGGAAGAAATCATAATGTACTTGAAATATTTTGAAAGATTTTTGAAACCTAACGTAACCTACAGAAGCTTTGTATAAGAATGGTGGAACTAATCAACAAAAAATGGAATGTAATAAGATTGAGACATCTTTCCAAGGATTGAGACCGAACCTATCCAAATCTACATGAAATCGAATATTTCCCAAAAACGATGAACCGAAAATCATGAAGTAAAAATTGAAAACAAGAGTATTATTGAAGTTCATAATCGTATTTGACCAAGAGTTACCCAGTGAGTTTGAAGATCGGCGCTTTTCAGTAGAAGTATTTCTTAAGCGAAATTTTGCGCAAAACTAAATCGTAATAATTCTGAAAGAAGTGTTATAGTACTTTGTAAGATAGACCTGGTAGAAGTCATATGAAGAAGCGCAAGTTGGAGACGAAGTCCCAAGCAAGAAGAGAAGAATACTCACAACAAACTTCATGGCGGCTGAGTAGAGAAGATAGTCTGCAGCGACGATGCAAACGATGTCGAACGAGAACTGCGCTCAGCTTTTATAGCGAATTCTGGAGGCCACATCACCCCTTCGTACCCCGTCTCTCCCACCCCTCTCAAATTCCCATGCACCCTCCCCCTTATGCCGTGCCCCGCCCATGCTGGGCCGACGCCTACCGCCTCTGCCATAAGAGCGCCTTTCCAGATGACGCGTTTTCTTTCTTTGTGCTCCAGTCCCCCCCTACTCTCCCCCCCTTCATCACACCGTTTGCCCCGGGTGCCGGTTTGCGATCCGAGATCCTGCTTCCACATTGCTGGCAACTATGCATGCGTGTCCACGCAACTTCGACAAAAAAGAACGAAAAACTGTCCAACGATTTTGGACATACCGATGGTTGGGGGAGAGAAAAAAAATTCACGTCCCAAGGACACCCTCGGGATAATGACACTAATTTTTTTTTTAGATTTTACAATAAACAAATGTCGACGAGGTTTTTGTTTACACTACTTCCTGTGAATTTGAAATTGTTACTAAAAAATACGTCTGAAATTTATAACTCCCCATGCAGGATGACATGAGTCAGTTTGCATCTATTTCTTCCGAACGATATATTCATTTTAGTTCAACTTATTTATTAGCTAAAAATGACGTAGAGTCCAGACAGAGATACCTCTGAGGTAAAGTTGACAAAAAAGTTATTAGAGGAAAGGAAAAGTTAATGGATTGATAATTAAATAGATTGACAAAATTGAAGGCTGACAAAAAAGGAAGGATAAGAGCAAAAAAGACTGAATAACCTATGAATACATATAAAATAAGAGAAAAACAAGATATGGTTTCAGCCATTAATGCATGATTGGAAATAGAAATTTTCAAAACTACCTCAAGAAAATAGGCAAGACAATGTGATTGTGGGCAAGAAGATACACATCGGAGCGGCAATTGTGGGATCCACAGTCCCACTGAAATTGTTATTATTAATCTCCAATTGGGTTCTTAACATCTGTCATTGTTGTATTATAAAATTTTCAGATAGTCTGCACAACTGCACAACTATTACGACAGGACCAAATAATATGGAAAACGGTTTTGAAGAGAACATGAGGATGCAGGTGGATATGTATGTTTCAGGAATTTAAAACAATGGATAAACTTCCATCGCTTTAATTTTTTCTGGTGTTGAACATGACATGTTGCTATGCTGTTGTATGTACTTTCACCCGATGAAGCAAACCAGTGACGAAACGTCCCGAGAAAAATAATATTTAAGTCAGAAAAAGGTGAAAACATTTGAAAATTAAGATCAAAATTTTAGTAATTATTAATATTTAATATTAATAATTTTAATACGATCTTCTGAAGATATTATAAGATATTAAATATTTTTATTCTTATTTTAGGTGGGTCAATGTCATGATTTTGCCTCGGGAAATAAAAAATCCATCCCTGCCTCATGGCTTTCGAGCGGAATTAATGGGATGGTCCCTTGCTTGCTTAAATTAGTTTCCTGTCCTCCCCTTGGAGAAGTGCACTTTGTAAGGCTTTCTGACAAATTTATTTATTTGTTCGTTCAATGTTCTGAATGAGAATTAGTTCGTCATTTGCTGAAAAGTGTATCTTAATTATACAACGTCCCAATCAATCGGTTATGAGTGTGCTTGTATCTATTTCTAACGAACAACCAGAAATATTTTTATTAAATTCATTCATCGACGGACTAAATAACGTGAATTAAGATTACCCTAATCCATCCCCTTCAGTAAAGTGTTGGGGTAGTGTGGTCGAAATGACAAAAAGAAATTGGAACATGTAAGCATTAAACGTTTCTCGTTTCAGCACTGCCACAATGGGTTTTTCATCAACTTCAACCAGTAGCATGGGTTGCCTATTTAGTACAAAAGAGTCGATTTCAGCTCATTATGTTTTATTTTTAATTCACATTGACACCTTCACGTAGAATCCTTGTGTTTTTATCTCTCTCCCATAAGGTTTTTGGAAAGTAAAACACCGAGAAACGGAAGACACTTCGCTACTCTTCGCATCTATCTTTTCTACTCTCTTCGTACTTTCACAAATGATGTGCCATTTTTCTGTAATTCGTGATATGTTACTTGACTTCGAAATAAAAGATGCAAAAGGCGGCATTTTCGCAACCAAATGAAATTTAGTTGAACCACCTTCGTGCCGGCTTTTAAGCTACGAGGGAGCGGACGAAATCTAACTGGTGTAGGCGTTTCAACTGGCGAGATCTTCATGATGATTCACTTACAAAAATCATCTGCATTGAAGTAAAAAATTTAATATTTAAAATAAGACTATAATACTTTGAAGCCTCCGGTTAAGTCTCCATCTTGGACAAAACTGACCTAGGAGATTGAATACTGGTGTAACCTTATCGATATTAGTCATTAAAAACCAGAAACTCATATTATATGATCATATTATTATATGATTATTATTAAAACCTTGGCTTATGATTCTAGAAAATGGATCCTTGTAGCATTATTCTCTACGAAACGTTTGAAATACTGATTCTTTTATACTCCTTTACTATATTTCTTGGAATCTCGGTACGTGATTTTTTCTATACCTAGAAATATTATTTATCTTGTAGAAATCTTATATTATCAGTGATCAATGTTGTAAAACAAAAATTACAAAGACTTCTGGTAACAATATTTCGTAAAACAACTATTCGTGAGTAACGAAGACTTTTGCTTATTTTACATCAGTTTGGACTTTGAATAAAGCTTAATAAACCGGTTGACTGGAAAGCAGGTTCATAGCACTTAAAATATATCCAACTTGGTAACCTTCACTCGGAAACGTAAGCACTAAAGTAAGGATAAAAACTAAGTTTTATATCTTTAGGTCAGGTATTATATAGTTTGTATTTTGCGTTTGTAATTTGAACACGAACTTTTCTCAAATTCCGTTAGAGAATATAAAATTGCACTCAAGTTATCTCCAATACGACGATATGGTGAAGCTTAGAAAATATATTTTGCTGTATTCATTCGACTAAGATCTGAAGTTATCTGAAAAATATTTTCAATATGATCATGCATCTCGCACGATTGAAAATGACATATCCTAAACAATAACATGAACTGTATTCAGTTGAAATACTCCAATGCAAAAGCTATCATTTAGTATTTTTCCTCAATAACTATGACAAATTTCATGGTTAATTCAAAATAATATAATAACATTTTACAATGCAACGCGTAATAAAATGGCAAGAATCTAATTTTTTGACGTAACTTTGGAATGTTTAATGCACTCAAACTATAGGGAAATTATTTCGCCGTGCACCCTTTGCCCTCAAATGTGTGGGTAAACACAATTATATTTATACCAAGCACATTAATCCAGGTGAAAATAGGAAATCACTCACGAGATTTTCCCATAATGTTGCATTGGACTCCAAATAACAACACTTGGTTGTCGATGTCTCGGAGTACCGAAGATGGATCCTGACTGAACATACGAGGATGAAACAGTAATTAACGTTACGGTAACCTTATTGTACCCAAGCGATCAAAGTATTATTTTTGTATGTTCTAGCCCATAATTAGCCTCTGTATAAAGAGACTAGGTGATTTATATAGAATCGGCAGATAATGAATGAAACATTTATTCTATTAAATGACTGAAGATTTTCAGCTTCTCTATAAAGTGCTTGGCCTTCGCCACCAAAGTAAAATGTACTAATTTATTACCTGGCTAAACATTTTCAGCCATTTTATAAAGAGGTTGACTCTCGGCCGCTAGATAATCGAAAAGAGAATTTTTGACTACTCAGTAAGATTTATTACATTCACTGGAATATTCTAAGAATATTTTATAAAGTGTACTTTGGCTTTCAAGAAGAAACACACATTATAATATTATTGATTAAAACTAAAATCCGAATTGTAAAAATTTATACCACTCTCTTTTATTTGAAAACATGGTAAATTTTCAATATATATTTTCAAAAATGTTTAATAGAGTAAATGTTTCATTCACTATTGGCCTGAGCTGAGCGCCTAGGCTCTTTACAAACAGGCTGATTTTTCTGTGGGGTTGCGTCTTATACATTGATAAGTGGTACTTCAGTGAAATGTTTAGTAAAATGCAATAAAATAAATTTTTTCTTGATAGTATATGATATACTTTCGTGATACAGGCATTATTTTATAGAATATACGTATAACCGAGACGAGATAAAATTATTTAGGTTAATTGAAAACTGTTATCATAGTTATGAGGAATTAATAGATGTTCATCACAGAAGTGCAAACTACCTCAAAATGTGTATTGCATGTATTATAAAAATGTAATATGTATTAATGTAAAGTCTATGTATTGCATAATTTATGAAATCGATGAAGCTCAGGTCACAAAGCGTGTCCAAAATTATTCCAAAATTTTTGTAATAAATTAGCATTACCAAGTTGAATAACTTAAGTCATATTGTTTTGTTCATGTTTAACAAGGATTAGTATGTATTAGTTCCCCCACAATTACCGTCCATTATAGAATATAATGAAATAAATAATTAAAAACTTACGACTTTTTATGGACTTTCAATAATACTTGTATTTTCTATGAAGAGCTCACTACGTTTCGACTTGGATTAAAGTCGTCGTCAGGAACACAAACGAAATTTAAAATCAGTAGAACAAAGTGTAGTTACATCACATT
>NNCF01133148.1:43443-60060 GCA_002313205.1 Laupala kohalensis | reverse complement strand
ATTTTCAAAAAAGAAATATTTGTCCAATATATTTCCTTTAAATTCAGCATTTCTGTCCATTTACTACCTTATATCAATATGCCTTATATAATAACTTTACATCCAAATACATGGTAGTGCATGTACATACACTTACATACCCATATTTAGTGCTTTTTACTGCACAAAAGTGGTTTAAATTAAATAATTGCTATTTTCTCGTATTTTCGCAAAAATGTCTTAAACGAAAAATTACGAAAAGAGGTCTCAATTTTGAGCACTCATATCTCGGTTGCTGTGCGTCTAACAAATAATTACTTAGTATTATACTGGATACAAATTTTATCAGCTACAACGTTTACTTTAACATTTTTGATATCTTGGGTAGTTTTTGAGATATTTACAAAACATCGTTTTGCGGCCCCTTGTGACCCCCCAGGGGGGCCCTCCGGTCCAATTTTCTTTCCCCATTAAAATGACTCCGAAACCTAACTTTCTGCCAAGTTTCGTATGTGTAGAATTTTTGTCTAGATTTTCAAAAAATCAGCCTTTATTCAATGGTGTAACACGGGAGTTTGAAGTAACGCACAGAAACTGAAAAACTATCTGGTTTATACAATACAATATTATAACATGTTTGTGTTTCTTATTTTTTATAAACATATTTTGTGTTTATATTTATGTTTATAGCATGTTCATTTGTCCTGTTGTTATGTTTATTGTTATAATTTGTTATTACTTGACCACCTGACGACGACTTTAATCCAAGTCGAAACGTAGTGAACTCTTCACAGAAAATATAAATATTATTCAAAGTCCATAAAAGGTTGTAAGTTTTTAATTATTTATTTCAATAGTATGTATTAGATTTACTCTCACATATACAGGACACGGTCATGTTCTGAAACATCTCAAAACGGTAGGGTTGTTCAATGGGGAGGAAACCTATTGTCCTTGTGGGGAGTTCGGAGAAACTACCTGTTCATTATCCGGGACTGTGAGACCCTGGGAGCAAGAAGGAGAAGGATTTTTGGAAACTCTTCAACAGGGCAAAACTTCGATCCTGGCATCGGTCGAAAGTTCTCGTTCTAGTCAAGGACACAGTGCTAGGACGCCGTTGCTCGGTCTTTTGGAGCTGTGTAGTACGGTTTATGTAGAACCTACGTACATACGCCAGCTAGTACTTGTGTCCAAGCCACTCATCCAAACTAACTAACTACACACACTCTCTCTCTCTCTCATACACCAATATTTATCCACTTCATTTATAATACGAGTATTACTTTACCTATATACAAATATCGCATCCAACACATTAGTACTGGTCTCATTTTAATTAAATCAATGTGTTCCTGTTGTATCACATGTTCATACCACTTCTGAGTCCTGAATGCAGTTATGTAATCATTTAAAATTACTTTTTGGTGGGCTGAATTGTGGTGAGGTCTACATAAATCCAAACTTGCCCCTTTTGGGATGGAATCGAGAATCACTCTGTCTATGCATGCCGATTTAAGATATTTTAGTGATTTAATTCTACCTACACTAGAACTACCTTAGGAAAACAATAATTTATTTTTTGAAGTCCAAAGGGTCCCAAACCCTCTCAGACCATTTGATTTATGTCGGAGAGATCACCCCTGATTCGATCGGAAAGGAAAAGTTGCCGGGAAGTGTAGTGCCGTCCAAATCTCCGTTGTGTTTCAATTGGCCTTGTGAGATAGCTGGCCACCGGCCAATAGGAACAGGGTGTGAATCAGCCAGTCGTTTGGTTGGTTGACGCAGATGAGTGAACTGGTGCAGAGAGACCTGATATCAAAAATGTATTTTCTTAATAATTGATTATAGGAAGAGAAAAAGAGTGTTATTCGGAACAAAAACCCTAAGTCAAATAGTGTGCGTATATCAAAGGTTCTATATGAGGATTGGTTGAGATAAATTGTTCTCAATTTTCTCAAACCTCATCATTGTCAAACAGTTTTTCCCCAGTTAGATTTAACTGCAATTAAAAATAATCCATTTATTGTTAATGTCCTCAAATAAATTGTATAAACCCTGAAGAAGAACTAATATAGTTCGATACATTGGAACATACATAAAGAGTATCATTTCAATAGGTTCAACATCCTGATATTAGTAAAAATAATATTTTAAGTTTCAAAGAAATACGTTTTGTTTAAACCGAATTGTCTTAAAAATATTGTTTTATAGATTATTTTTGCATATGAATGTTTTATTTTTTAATTACTATCTTTTGAAAAGAAAAAAATAATCCAGATTGCTCGGTCTTCCGAGATTTTCAATGAATAATTTGAATTTACTTTAAAAAAACATGGAATATGATTTTCAATAAAATATTTCATCGAACAACTTTTTCTAAGCTACTGAAGACCCACCTAATTTGAATTCGGTTTATTTTCCTCCTTTTATGTTATAGAAGAAAAAACTGAATTTAACAAGTATTTAGGTGTTGAGATACTGAAAGCACTCTGTCGTTTCAACATTAACGTTAAATTCTCAGAAGGTGTTCATATCTGATTTGGAGTAATAAATTGTCAAATGAAACAATATAACACTATAGTGTGTGCATTGAGGGACTGCACATACGTGTAGTTTTATCACAAGTTAAATCTCTTAGAATTATTCACATTATTATTTTATTTTTTGACTAGCAGCGGCGTTGACTGGGATTTGAAAACTTACCTTAGAAAATCATAACTGGACATTCTGCATTAAAAAACTGTCCTCAGGTCTGGACCATTTTGCCCGGCGTTACCCGGGGCTTTTATTTAATATTTAAATTTATGTTAGTTCCCATATTTCTCTATTTTGGTATTAAATTTTAATTTTTAATCTTGTTAATTAAAAAAATTAAACTCCTCGAACAAGAACTACAAAAATACACACTGTTTTCAGTATTGTATGCTTATACGTATGTAATTACGTATTACTTTAATCCCACAGGGTACTTACATCTAGTAAGTACGTGTTTCGCAAACACGGGGCCCCGAGCTGAGTCTGGCATTACTCCCACTTACTTGTGCCAAGCTCCTTCCTTTCTCTTTTCTGACCTCCCTTGGTCACCTCTTGTTCTTTTCTATCCCGACGCTAGGGTATCTTTCATTTTCCTCATTTCCCCCCCCCTCCTCATTTTTTGTCCTCAATGTTTTGATATTTGGTTTTGAGATATGTTTTGGTAAGTTGTAAATCAAAAGTGTTTTTAGTGAGTATGGTTGAGTCATTCGGCGATTCCCACACGCGGGGAGAGTCTAGTGCGTAACTGCATTTTACCTACCTGTACAAGTTTTTAGGACTCCAATGACCTTTGATGTCGACGAGCCGTAAAATCCCACAAAAAAACAAAGAAACAAAAACGAATTACTTTAAAAACCAGACAGAAGGAAAATACAATTTACGCAGAAGGTTTAATGAACGTTGCGCATAGTTAAGACCTCTGAATCTTGTTTTTTTTTTCGTTTCACCTTTTGGTTTCTTACTTGAAAGTAATGTTCTTCAAAGTCTTCATATAATTTTGTTTCTGCAATTCGGCCATGTAGATTTTGCATCCAGTGGATTGTCCGCCCCACGTAACGCAATTGAACTCTGGCAGATACATAGTAAGTCTCATTTTCAACAGTCACACGAATTTTACTGATTAGCAGTCAATTTTAATTGTTTTAATGCTCTTTTGATTCATCAATATTAACCATACTTCGCATTTTAGTTGCAATAATCGTAAGAAGAGCCCTTTGCAAATTCATGTAATTTCATCGATTACTTTCTCCGAATTCTGTACTACAAACGTTTCAAATAATTTTTTTAAAAATGCAGTTTACTTGAATTGCGCAAGAATGGAAGAAAATATATTTAGTTAGTCAAATATAATTTGATTATTTTATGATTAAATCCCGGTTAAGAATATTATGCACTGTCTCATTCAAATAAACCTTTTATCCGGCCTTTGAAGACTTCTTTCTTTCGAAACACAATCTTGCGTTTGAAATTTAAATCAGAAGAGGCTAATTGCTCCGTATCCTGACTGTATCATGAAAGTGAGGTAACAGAAGACGAGATACACTGTTTCGAAAGCGGGGTGATGTTTGCTCAGTGAAGAAGAGTCAAAAGTCAGAGAACGTGACTTGAGACTTGTCTGTTCCAATCCTCGTCTCCAACATAATATTCTTACTTCAAAAAATTGTTACGTAATTTCATTTCATTGAGTCGTGTTCACACAAGTAGAGTAAACCATGAAGTAGAATGGCCAAGGGAAGTTGAAATTTCTACTTTACTCGTGTAAATAGTTCCGATCAATTCATGTATCCATTTCACTCAGGTATTGGATCAAATAAAGAAGTCATGGTGGATATGTAGACGGATTTAGTCAATACTTGAAAACACCCACTATTTTTACAATATCTATAATAACACTACACCAATATAAACATATAAAGTAAATATTCGGGATAATTTAGCAGGTCTTTTCAATGCTTTTTACCTGTAAATCCCGGATTTTATGTATATTAATGCAATTATGGAGGAGGAAAAAACATTTGTTTCAAGTAAAATACGCATACGAATAATGTCCACAAATTATTAGGATGTGGCTTGAGGTATTAGTCTGAAATATTTTTTCCAAAATAAATTAAATTTAAAAGATTTTGTTCAGATCTCTGAACGCTAATGTCGATTTTAGCTCGTTTTTTCATTAAATCCGTAATTTTCTGAAGACGTTTTCCACAGGTAATATTTTAATCAGCCTTTGAATTGTTTTATTCTGACAAAGGATATTTTGTAGGTAAAGATTCGTATTTCATCTATTAATTTGTTTGTTTAATGATATGATTGTTTAATTGATATATAACAGCTTATTGGTTAATTTACCTTTTATTGAAATTTAGTCGTTTAAGTCACGTGTGTTGTTGTTTTAATTAATTTTTCAAGTGTGATACGATCCATGTATTTATACCTTTTCTTTTTACTTCAGTGTTAAAGTACACATTTAGGTTTTCGCTCGAAAATTACTGGAGAGCGCAGCCAACCCAGTAATCCTGAAAGTGAAAAATGCATAAACTTGTAAAACTTAGACGTCGATACTTTGTGATATCAAAGTCTTGGTTTTCAAACTGTAACTGATTTTCTAATTTTTCGCCATTCTATTGCTCTATTGGCAATGGAAATATAAATTTCTTTTGTAGTTACAACTCGGAGAGAATTCCGTTTTTCATAATGACAAACAATGTTGATTAGAGTAGCAGACAATAGCTAATGTCAATGACAAACAAGTGTTGATTAGTGTAATGCGTAATATGAAATGTGTTTTACTCTTCATTGATCAGAAAAATAATTTATTAGAGTTTGATAATAATATGTACTTGTGAAATAACTTTTAAAATATTTTATCGAATACAGATTTGTTGGTATTATAACACGTAGCTGATTATTTGAATTCTTGCCTTGGGAGTAAACTGAAATGTTAAATCCGCCTCTGACTTAAGGCTCTTGATAGTAATTGATGGAATGGTCCCTTGCTTTCTTCTGGGGAGTAAATTAGTTTATTGTCCTCCACGTGGTCATACGCAGTTTGTTACTGCTTTCTTGACAATAAATATATCATTATAATGCTATGTTTTATGAAACGAATATTTTTATTGTTTTTTTCCTTCAGATATGATGAGTTTAACTTTAATTCTATTTACAAATACTGATTTTGTAGATTCAGAGGGATATTATGATCTTTCCTAATAAATAATACGAAAGAATTACTATTGTGACGAAGGACCGGTCCTTCTGAAGAAAAGACCGGTCCTTGAGGACGCTTATATCTTGAAAGCTTTCAGATGTTGGTGGGAGGGCAATGGAATTTTGAGAAGGCAAATTTGGTCAGGTCTAAGAAGCGTAACGATGTTGGCCGTGGAATAGACAGCGCCTCAAAAACTTGTTTATCTTGCTCAAATAGTTTACCATGTCAAATTTGTCATAATGCGTAGTGCATTTACTAGCAAAAATGACACCTTACACAGATAAATTTATGATAAAATTCTGAAAGTTAGTGAATTATTTTTAATTGTTCACAAAATGTATAGTTAGGAATTTAGTTTGCTATAGTTAGGAATTTCAACAAAATATTATTTGTTGGATTGTTTGATCGGGATTGATATTCTCTTAAACCACTACATCTCATATACTAAGATCAATGTTTGTATATCAGGGTGAGACTCCTCCAGTACTATTTGATGGATGACTGCTGATGAGTAATAAAATGGACCACTGCTGATGACAAAGAGCAACCAAAATTAACTTATACATGTTTACGACCACTGATCTCTTGCGCCCCCTCCGTGAGGACGACGACTACTATATTATCACTTCTACAGTCACTAAGACTTCTTGAAAATTACGCATTGAACTAATAATCAAACCACCACTAATGACCAACCTAACCAGACTCCGACAGGCACTGAAACTTGAAGACATAGGATATTGTTTAGAAGAGTATTAATGAAAGAACTTCAACTAGCTTTTGTACACGACAAAGAACCTAATACAATCCGACGATATTTATACTCCAACATAAATCGACGAGTGCAACTAGAGTTGTCTATTCCAGTGGAAATATCTATTTATATGAAATAACGTTAAATTGTGTGAAGTGTAGACGATACTAATTAATTCTGAGACGCTGAATACGGTAAGTTAGACTAAAGTAATAGATGACATGATATTCATCGCATTCATGGAATTTTGATACCGCATTTTCTTTTATAAGGGCACGACAAGTAGTGTCGCATAGGAAACAGGTTATAAATCCACTACATTCTTCTCGAATCGTCTAGCGGTCAGAAGCGACATCTGGGAGGAAATTTAGGAACTTACCATAAATCGAATTAACTTTGTATCATAAAACAAATACCGTGTTATTTTCGCAGATAAGACAATGAAGTATACATTTTCGTCAAAGTTTTATATGCTTAGCATATATCTGACCTATAAGACCATTCCCCAAACTATTAACGCTCTATCAATTTAGTTTAAATCAGTGATTATCATCTGTATATGAATACTGTATATGTGCTATTAGTAATTTTCCGAATGAAATTTTTTTCTTCTTACATCTGGCAGCACTGCTTTGCGATCACCTTGACTATCTGTAGCTCAATAAACATGCAACATTGTTAGACAGGTGTTATAATTGTTACACAATAGCAGTCGGTTGTTGCTCGCATGGAGGAAAAGCCTTCTTCAGCAATTTGTACCATAAGTGTAATCATAAAATTTATAAAGTTTGACGGATCCAGGGAACTATCTAATTACTTTTTGCAGCTATCCTATAATACGACCCCGGATTTTTGGGGCCTTTTCTTATGATTTAACTATCGTCTATGAAAAATAAATACTACATTCTGTGGAAGGATCGTTATCTTACATACTAAGTTCAGATAATAATCGTCGTAAAGAAATGGCTCCCACTGGTTGAAATGGATGTCCAAAACAAAATTTGTCTAGTCAATTTTTATTTATTGGCCCCTCAAACGGGTAGCCTTTCTCAAGACTACAATAATTAAAAATTATACAAAGATATAAAATATACAATACAAATATTCAGTGATAATAATAATAAGAGGGCGCAAGTACTAAGAATTAAAACAAATACGTGTATCAGGTCACAAAACTATATGTATGTTTGTGATAAAATTTGCTTTGGAAATCTTCGTGATAATACCTCTTGTTTGGGAATAGGTGAAGTATGACGAGGAGGAAAAGGAATATTAACACAAACTGTCCTATTAGGAATAAGATATAGCATGAACTTCATCACTGATCATCTTTGAAATTAATTCTTAATTGATCTCTCTTAGTAATAGTCGTGCACATATGTCGCGAAATGTGTCCGAGCCACAATCGTGTTCAAGGTCTCCCTGAATCCTTGTTGCTAAGGAACGGGCGATGACCGAAACCAGTTCACGATGGGAGTGGACACTCTTGTGTCTCACATTCGCGCGATATATGAGATCAACATCTGCCGTGCGTGATATAATAGCAGGGGTGACAAAAGTGTCAGAAGACATGTCGAATTGCTTCATTAATATTATGGGACGGTGTCCTTGAAAAGTAGTAATTGTATGATAATGAACAGAGAGAATATTCAACATTTACGAGTGTTACTAGTGATGATTGTTCATTGGGATGTCGTTTTTTTAGACTTTCTTTCTATGAGATCCCAATTTAGGGCTTCGTCCCATTAAATTCGCTGGTAGGTGTCACTATAAGACACTCCTAAAGAATGCTCCAAGCGAGGATATCTCCCACGCATAGAAGCGTATAAATCTAGGCGGGGGTGGAGTGGGCCGTCCCCCTCCGTTACTCATCGTTTAATTCCAAATTGGTCACAAAATATAATTGAAACTCGTAAATTTGAACGTAAATATTTATTAAACCAGAAAATTTTACGAAGAAAAATCTTACAAAGGTAAATTAATTACATGTATGCAGGTCTGGTACAAAATAACATACATACTAGATCTTACTTACTAAAAAGAAAAAAGCACACTAAATAATAGTAATCCTATAGTACATAAATATTATCCGAAACATTAAAGAACCGTTAACTAAAAAATTGTTGAGCACTTTAATCAATATCAAAATTCTTTTCAATATATCAGAACTTTGGATATATACTAGTAGGCATGTAAACGCGTTTATGGGGGTTTCCAATATCTTTAGTGCAGTGGTCGCCAAAATAAATTAGGGTCTCATTAGGAATGAGTTCGCTACTGCCCACGCATCGACAACCACGGGTCGTCGATATTTGCAATCCACTGCCTTTCTTATGGGGCAAAAAGGGGATACAATATGTTTTAGCGTGATATAATATGTCTGATACAAGTAAAATTGTGGTTGCGCATATCTTTGACTCAGGGTTACACGGTGAGCTAATTTGTATTACAGATTGAGTGCCAAATTTTGTGTCATATCGAGGAGATTTAATGGTTGAATACGACAGTCTTTAGCAAAATTAGTTGCTTGCAAATTAGTTCTGTTACTTTGTTTGACAAGAAACAGGATAAATTTTTGGGCTCATGCGACGATTTTGCTGTCCGCAAAAAGTAGAATGGAAGTAAAAGGATTCGAAGAAAAATGAGGAAGATTCAAAAGTTTATTGTTCGTGTCCTTCAAGATCTTTTTTACATTCGTTTTGGTTTCAAATTATGGATCACATATTGAAAAACAATTGATAAATGAATATGTACAATGGTCACATTGTATGAGGAAATAATTTACAAAACCTCTACAAGAATTTACACAATACACGAATGAGATTTATACTATACAAAAACTTTGGGAGCATTATTTTTTGGTAGGTGAAAATATAGTGATTATTTTTTCTCTTTATACACAATTCTTAAGACACTTTATATTGTGCATAAAAAGCTAAGTATGAAATTAAAAATGAATAAGTAAAAATTCAGTGAACTAACAAGATTGTAACATTTAAGATGAAAATATATACTACTTCCAAGACATTGCGACATTTGTCGTATACATAGATAAAGGTGATTTTGTCGTTATTAAGATACATAAAATAAAGTTTGTCAAAGAATACATAGAATACAAAGATACAATAAAATAAATAAAGTTTTCAATAATCGGTGCATCATATTTGTTTCGAGTGCCTCATTTGGTCAACAGGTTGGACACTCAGCTGACAAAGCTATACCAATCAGTGGAGTGATACCGCTGGTCGGTAATTGAAAACATGGTTTTATTTATCACTTGCTGGAGGTTGCATAAATAATTTTAAACGGTTGCATTTCATTGTAACGTGATCATGGTATTCTTCTGAGTGCGACAGTATAAATTTTATTCCTTAATAATGTGTCTGGACGTTTTTAGCAGTGTTTTCGAAAAAAATTAATTCATTATATTTTGCAAGTAGAAGCTTGAAATTAACAAATGTTGTCACAAACACAACAGTAATCATTTTCAGAATAAGAATTACTTTTATCATTCTTAGTTTATTTGATAAAAGATAATGAAGTTTACATATCGGCAAAAACCGTAAAAATTTCACGCATTTTGGAACATTTTAGGTTTTAAAAAAGTAATTTTCAATTGTGAAAACAAACTTTTCACTTGTGTATATGCAAAACAAAATTACCAATCCAATGGTGGTGACTGTGTTTTTCTGCGATTTTTGTTGTATAGACCATAGCTATTAGAAATCCGGGGTCTATAATAAAAAATCAGATATTACGTCACGGTTAGGTGGAAGAGCAGAACTTGTGACCTGATCCTCTCCACTAGTCTATAAATAAAATTTAAAAAATCGTACAATCACGTACGTCGTTTGTAGACGTAACTGAGTCGAAATATCCTTCCAATTAAGAAATAAAGGGTATTTGAAAGGGTCACACCCATGATATCGAGTCGGATGTGTTTGCTGAGGTATCTACCAATATCAGGAATGTGTATCTATTACCCAGATGAAGTTACGATTGCCAACTTAAATCACAGGGTTTAAAGTCGTTTCCCAATTTCATTCTCCGACCTCCTCAGATTTGGCCCTATAATTTTCTTCTCCCTCTGGAAATGGACGGAAAGCAATAGATCTGGTGCGGTGGACGCAGTAATAAGTCTTCCGTCTTGAACTTTCGACTCGCCAGTTGTTACTCACTTCTGCGTGTGCACTCCATGTGGTTCAAGGGCACGGAGAGCGGGTCTTCAGGCGAAAGGTGATCATAAGAACCGCTTGTAGCGAACTAGAGCTTTCTTCCGATAGAGTCATGGAATGTTTGACGAACATCCACCGTTGGCCAGCACCACTGGCGCCAACTCCTTAAAGAATGGAGGGTCTCCACCCACCGCTCAATGTCATGAAAGCAAGGGTAGTGCCCCCCCCTCCAATCTTGGACACTCAACTACCTGCATGATAAAATCGGTGAAATTATTTGAAATTTCAAAGGACTCTTAAGGATTATTGCATTTAAAATGCAAAGTATGGTTGTTATTGATGAATTACAAGAGCAGAAAAATATTGGTTGCTAATCAGTCTCCACTCCATTTGACTGTGAAGCTTACTAATGTGTTCGCCAGAGTTCAATTCCATTAAGCGAGGCTAACGATCCACAGAGCGTAAAATCTAAGTCTGGAGTACGTGAAGTGGAAACGTCATTCAGTTGGACCGCGTATGCAATGGACAGTATTTCACACACAGAAGTACGTTTTCTCCCAAAACATTAAATAATTTATATTTTCAATGTATCCTGAAGTTTACATCTAAAGTTCAATATTTTCAGTATTAACATTTAGTTTTGATACTTATGTAGTTAACATCTCACAAATAAAAATGTTAAGAAAATAAATATTTTTATTCCTCTTCATAAGTTCGTCTCCAAACCATGCTTTTAGACATACACCACTTCTACTCTGCATACTTCACACTTCAATGTGTTCGGAGTGATGATTTGTTAGTTTTTACGGCCAAGACATTGGGTCAGGATTTGTCCACTGATGGTAAACCTATGATCGAGGGAAAATTGGCACGAAGTTACTGTCTCAGACTTTTCAACATGTACCCGTTATTATAGTATATGGCTATCCGGCGTACTCTTTTTACCAAGATTTTACTTTTCCTCAACTTAGTGCATATTTCTTTATTATGATACCCTCTTTTATTCTCGTAGTAATTAGGCCTCGCAATTTGGGTTAGGTTCGGAGGGCTTTGCTTTGAATATCGAAATGTTATTATACATTTCAGATAACATTTACAAACATTTTATTCTAACACTTTTCTTATTTTACTGGAAAGAGAGATGGGCCAGCCAAAGAAATGTAATACGATTTTAATAACCTCCTCTCTAACCAAATTTGCTGATAAGCATACACTTAGTTGCATACGCAGCTACATAAGCATACGCAGGCAGCAATATCCATTCGTAGTTTTCTCTTTTGTCTTGAGAGGTTTTTGACTACGTTTAACTAACATTCAAAAACTGATTTTAGCACAGCTTAAATACACAAAATGTGGTATTACACAGTGCATCTAAACGAAATGGGTATATTTCATGCTCGTATAAATTGATATAATCTCACACACATTAAAGCAAATTTGAAATAGTGCCAATCTTTCATATTTTATGCCTAACGTTCGGATTTCTCATTTTGGCATGTACGCAGTGTTTAGGAAATTCAGAAGAAAAAATATGAACAAATAACTTCCTCTAATAATTAATAGTCTCATTGCATTTACAGCGGATGTAATGGTAGATTTTTGATATTAGGGTTTAGTTCAACAAAAAAGTATTTTGAAAGCTGAGTATAACAAAAATATTTTCTTCCTGGCAAAGACATTCTTTTCTTGCAAAGACATTCCGAAAATAATTTATGAAATATCCAATCTAAAACCGCGATGTATTACTAGATGAATCAGTACAAGAGATGCACATCAATCGTACAATGTGGCTTGTAAGCCTCAGGAAGGTTTTTTTTAGAAGGGCGCATTATCTAATATAATACCTATCGAGAATGAAATGCCTGATCAATATTTTTAGATTGCATGGAATTGTAATTAAAAAATAGCATTGGAAGTGCTTTTTCACTTCAATTCCTACACAATGTTGTCATCATTAAAACTTTTAAATTTATTATTTACACTATTCAGTTATTTTAGAGCATAATTTTCTATTTTAAACTGATAAATATCTGTAGCAGTAGATTTTTGAAATAATGGTAATCTAAATCAACAGAAAAGTTAAAGTATCCTCTTGTAGTATTCTCGTAACTTCATGGTTCTTTGAAAGACCAGACGAGTGTAACATTAACATGGATTTTAGTATGCACGTTGGAGAAGCAATAAATGACAGTAGAAACCGGATCCTGGGATTGTAAGTAACTCACGTATTTGCGATTAATCGTTCCGTTTTTTTGTGTTCTGTCATCTCGAACATCAAGTATCTGTATACGGCAATCTTAATTCATAGCGCGGTGTTAATAAACAAAGTAAATCGTGAATAATTCAATGTTTTCTTGCATAATTAAACANAGCTGTCTCTTATACACATCTAGATGTGTATAAGAGACAGTCTTTATTTTTGTCATATTCTGCAAAATATTTTTTAAAAAATTGTCTGAAAGAATGGGATTTTCCCGAAAACATTCAAAATTATGATTGAATTATTCATCAACAAATGATAATAGATTTCTATAGTTCTCGATGATTTAAGAGAGTTAATAACTTTTTATTAATGTTAACAAAGCAAATGAGTAAGTATTAAATTAAAAAAATATAAAATAAATAGCACTTTATATCTTTGCATGCCACTGATCAATATTTAATTACATTATTCTATGTATTTAAAAAATTAATTCTGTATTTGTTTTACAAAATCATGGGGAGGGATCCCCTACGCACTCGATTCGTCTCTCCGATGAACTTGTTGAGGTTCACCTTCATCTGGAAATTGTCAGTTCAGTATATTTAATTCCCTGGCAATCCACCATCTCTCCTTTTCAATTTCTTCACTCAAATCGTATGAGCAGGGGGAAGAGTAACTATAATGTCCTATACCTCGTCATACCATACAAATAGTGTATATAAAATAAATATAAATTAATGAAATCATTATTTTAATACAGGTGTATTTACCTGTACTTGTCGACCTTCCATTTTTCAGAATGTATTGATGGAGTTAATAGATCGTATAGCGAAGATATATATTTGAAATGAAATGGATTTGTGTTTTTAAATTAATTGTAAAAAAACCAGTACCAATATTAGAATGTTAACAATGATTTTTTTCACATTTCACGCGTTGAAATTCAACTCATGGACCTCCGGATCTTAAGGCGAGATCGGTATCAGTGGACTACAATGCGATTTAACATGGAAAAGCATCCTCTCTATATTACACCAATAATTCGATTTATATCGAATTCTCTGTGGTTGTTTTATTTGGAGTATGTTGGTACAACTAAGACAAGATAGTGGAAGAAGACGGAAGGAAATGACGGGACAGTTTGGTTCTTATCACTCAAGTGGCGAGTCACTGAATGAACGTGGAAGAACAAAGTAGTTAGTGGCTATCTGAGTGAAACAATGTTGAGACTTCCGCTGTATGAGGAACAAAGAACGAGTGGACGATGTGGAAGAGTCTGCTGCGCGAAACCTCGCGAGTCGACCGCCAGGTTCCAGTGATAACGTGTAAGTGCAGTTCTGCGTCAGGGACGGCGAGGCTGAACGTTACAGGCGCGTGCAAGTGTGGACTATCTAGGGGTGAGGGTTATCCCATAGAACTCGTACACTGCAGGAAACTGTTGACGTTTTAGTTACACCTAGGATTCAGAATACTTTGTGGGAGTTTATTTGTTTGCCATTCATGTGAAGGGCATTTCTTTTAATTAGTATCGAAGGTTTTTGCGGGAAAGTTAATTATTTTTCAATTCAATTCGAAAGGGCTATATTTTAACAACAACAAAACATACAATATATATGGCGGGGCTTAATACCCGTGCGCCTTACAGAGGCCCTAAAATGTACCGTGGGCTGTGCATACTATACAATAGTATTCACTCTCAATGAACTGAAACAGTAACTAAAAATAGAGGAATTAAAATATTTCAGTTATTTGGAAGGTGAATTATATCAGTAGCGGAAAAAGAAATTAATAAGTGTTAATAAGCTATAATAAGAATATTTTTAACTGTCATGGCTATTTTTTAATATAATTTTAATTTTTAATCTCAGCTATTGTTATATTACTTAAATGACTGTTTCGTTCATTGAGCACCATTGGGAACCACGGAAAACCGACGGTTAGGGCAAGCGCGCTAAGAATAAAAAGAATCTGGTTTAATTATTAACGCATAGAATCAAGTGCATGTACATTATTTTATATTATAATTATTTTCTTTTGTGGTTGTAAATTTTAAGTGACCAATGAGGAAAAAGGGTCACAATATAAAAGATGAAACAATTAAGTCGAACATCTCAAAAATCTCCTAAACGAATAAAGATGTAGAAGTCTTTTAAGTCGCCACATCTTCAAATAATTGGAAGCTTGTCTTAACTGCAGACACATTGACACTTTCATTAATTTTTCAAGTGGAACTATTCTTTTGGTTCAGCATTACTTCGAAACCCAAGAAAATATAAATATATAACATTTATTCAATAGAACTAAGAATAGAGATACATTATCAGAAATTTATCGAATGGATTCGTGCTATATCGGAAACATATGAGTTACATACTGGCTCTCCAGGCTCTCTCATAGGGGCGATGGTCTATAGTCTCCAATTAATCGGTGGTAATAATTAATCTCGAATTTAGTTATGTCAATAGTTACGATTTACAAAAAATATATTCCTAATAACCTATAGTTCAATAATATTACGTTCTTGTGAACTATTTTTTGCGGTTTATTTACTGCATTTTTTTGGTATTTTGTTGATATTATAACACTTTTCTAACTTTTATTCTTATCTAAGGAATGTGCTGAAATTTTCAACACTCCTGTCTCAGGGTCCTTGATTGGAAGTGATGGGATGATCCCTTACTTAATTTATTTCTTGATTATTTATTTAAACAATTAAATAATTGGAACACGTACAAGGAAACCTGTACCCGTTTCACGCTGCGATAGAGAATTTACACCTAGACAAGAGGCAAGGTCATGGATCTTTATAGAAAGAAATGTTTAATAATTCTCTTAGCTCATTCTTTACTGTTATTCGTTGAAATTCAATAAAGTTTTTATATTTCTGTTCGTCTTGAAAGAAGACACGAAAATATACATGGTTCTGTTAAAAAAATCCATTGGAGTGTCAACATCTGCAGAGTTAAAAAATTTACAGTCCATTTCAATATGTCGAATTGTTAAAATCATGTCATGACTTATCTGAATGCAAACTGCATTTCGATATTTTCATTCGCTTGGGAGATATGTCAGATGTTCGCTTTTATTCACTCCCCCGGTTTAAGCGGCGTTGTTCTGAATGACTGACCGTTTCATTCATCAATGCACAGAAAAATCTTTTAGAAATATACAATTTTTTTTTATATTGTGTAGTCTCTCTACGAAAAGATGTTTCCAAAAGATAAGATTTTCGGATCGAAAGGATAATTTAGGGTGATGTATGAGTTGTCTTCTTTTCAGTATATTTCACTAACTAAAAGAAATAATAACTGGTTTTATCTTTTTAAATATTGTCAAATCAAATATCTACAAATCAATTTCTGGACTTTCCGATATTTTGATTTTATATGAGTGAAAATGTTTAATTCATTTTACTAAATGTCAGACTCGCTCTTCAAAGCAGAGGGAAAAATATTAAATAAGTTGATATTTCGACGTAATGCTAATATTGATAATATATTGAAGAAACTCACTGACAAAGACTGCATTGAACTTCCTCTTTTTAAGTTTATAAGTTAACTCAGTTTGTAAAAGTAAATCGACAAAATAACTAAATAATAATGAATGGTAAACCGTATCTCTACAATTCCCGTGCAAAACCGTCTAGAATTGGTTAGTTAGTAATGAATTATTCAAATTTGGATTAAGACAGAGAAAATTAAGTGATTTAAAAAATCTGTGTCGATTTCCTAAGTTTATTTAAAGTACGTTACATAATAACAACTTA
>NNCF01133148.1:27984-39680 GCA_002313205.1 Laupala kohalensis | reverse complement strand
TTGAATAAAGGTTTACAAGAGTTAATACTGAATAACACTTGTGCTCCCTACGAATAGAGTGAATGGAAACTACGTGAAGCAGTTAAGGGATAACGAAATGAGTAGTGATACCGATTTTCAGTGGCTTCATCGCCTTCGGAATTCTAATAATATTCACATATGAAAATTAATAATATGTGAAATGCATTTTTAAAAATTTGAAACAAAGTGTTGTATTATGTTCTTTAGTACGTAATGTATTATGTTCTCTAATGTCGCAATTTCACCTGACGTTCGAACTTCCAGACTTCTTGGTTACGTTTTGACACAAATTCATGCGATTATAAAAACTAAACAAAATCAAATTATAATATTTCCGTATCACGATCAGACTCAGAAACTATTCACAATTTAATTACAATATTCTTTTTCATCAATAAATTGTCAAAAGATGATAAATTCTCTAAATTAAAGTGGCGCGACTCCTCTGTATGCAAGCGCCATCTTAGATCTAGAATGGTGCATGCGAATGCTTGTACTTATAGTGCCTTAGTTCGCACTTCCCAACTGACGACGTTTTTCGTACATACCTTCACTCCATGAGTTTCTTCTCCTGTATACAGTCTCCTTGGTCAGAACCTTATCTATCTATGCCTTGGGATGAGTTATAAAGTTATTAATTCAAATTTCACTGACAATTTGACATGTCTTCAGGATAATAGCTTATTAGGACTGATTATTATTATTATTATTATTATTATTATTATTATCATCGTTTTGTCATCTGTGTTTTTGACATACGTGTTGAATAGTAATTAGAAATAGTCTGTCGCAAAACTGCTCAGGGGAGGATCATGCGAGTAAAATAAAGTGTGATACAGAATAAATAATAAATAAAAACCTTTTTAAAAACAAGCTTTTAATTAAGCCATGCACTAATACGAGTTAAATAACTATGGGTGTTTACTAAGGTAATGCAATACGAAATGTCAGTACATATATACACATTTTTCATTGGTAGATCCTAATAAAAATAAACGTATTTCCTATCTTTATCGCTGAAAATGGTTTCATATTTTTTTGTGAATTATTAGTTTTCAAAAAGCTTGTCGCACGAAAATGTTCATATAAGTAGGTACTAATTAATTTCATGTGACTGTGTTTGGTTGGCAAGTAAGTATTTTATTAACTTTTCGCACGACAAGCTTTTTGAAAACAAATAATGCAACATATTTATTTTATGTATGATGTATTTATTGGGATCTACAAGTGAAAAAATGTATAGAGCTACTAACATTTAGTATTGCATTACCTAAACTTATTTAAGTCGTTTTGTACGTGACTTTAATAAAAACTTGTTTTAAAAAAGGTTTTTTATTTATTATTTTATTTTGTGCTTTTTAGTTAGTACGTCTTAATTCATACATTTCAGATAATGCCACCTAATTCATGCTACTCCATTCCCTCCGTTTACCCTAGACGATGAACTTATGCGTAATCGGGAATATCAATACCAGTTTCAGAGATCCCGTAAACCGTGTTCTCAACAATAATATCGGTAATTTGCGATTGTTTTTACATTTGATCCCATTCGCACCCCCTACTCGAAGGGTGTTTATTCCTCATGGAGGGGGTGATTGTTGGCTTAAGTTGCATTGAGAACGTATTCTCTTCAGCGGTCCCAAAACTGATGTATTTAACACAACTTTGGGTCAACCTTATTTATTTTTACCTGCCACCGCATTATCTCTTCCTTGATCAAGGGTGGTTAGCCATTCGTGTGCATTATTAATAGCAATTGCATTATTTAATAGCAATTGCAAATTTGTCATAAAACTACTCAGCGATTTTTTGGAGGGGGAGGGGGCATTGAAGCAGAGATCTCCTTCCCCCATTTCTTAACACATTTTTTTACAGATGAGAAAAATAAAGATTTGTGAAAACGCGTAACCGACAATTAACTTCCTAATTTAAAAAGAATTTTATCTCCAAAACAATATAAGGTGTATTAATAATTCATTTTGTGTTTTTTCGGAGGTGTGGAGCGGGGACGGTGACCCCTTTGCCATTCCTGGATCCGCCCCTGAAATTGCTGCTCCTTTATCGGTATTTTTTCTATACGTTGTCAACTCAATACTGAGATATTTGTCCTTTTTTTAATTCCCTTGGTTGCAGGTATTTTTTCGAAATAGATACACGACTATAAATCAAATCTTCAATTAAAATATTTTATTCAATAAGAAGTAACTGATTGGATAATTTGTCGATCATATGTGGATTTTCATTACAGGAACCGAATTTTCTTTTTTTGGGGAATCTGTAATATGTGAGAACCGAACTGAAATGTCCGAATTAAATTTAATCTAGCGTTAAAGATATATTTTAATCAGTGAAATTTTGATTATAAGATATAAAATATTGCAAGGATAAGCAATTACGTCTAATTTGACGGAATCGCTATGAGATTAAATTATTTTATGACTTAATTAGGACACGTAAGTGATCTTCGTGTGTCCCACGTAACTTTGTAGTGAGTTCAAATGCATATATTACATTTCAGCAAAATCAGCGATTCTACGAGGAGAGAAAAAAAATCTTGAGACATGACGAACGTCTAGGTTTACTAAGAAAGATGAATAATCAACTCAGTTATAAAAACTGTTCGTTAATTTGTTGGATCGAAGCTTCATGAATAATGCATTTACATAGAGTGAGTTAAAGTTAGTATTTTGTTGAAATAAAAACCTGCTGTTATTATATTTGTACTCTAAAAAATGGATTAATAATGATATTCATTTATTCGTTCATGTGACCAGTTTCCATTGAATGAACGAAATATGTGACGCATTGAAGAAAGATAGAATGAGAATATGCTGTTGAGGGAATATACTTAAACTGTTATTGCTTGCAATTCTTTGTCTTGTGGTTCTTGAAAAATAAAAGATTTAAGCAGCTTCCCGAATAATGGCCTGGTGATACGATCAAGATAAGCAAGCATGATCTGCAAAAAGTATGTAATTTTAAGGCTCAATAATATAAGATAGAATTTAAAAAATTCGAATTTTTTGGAACGAACATTTGGATAAATCTTAAGTGTCACATTGCGTTTTAAGACTATGTGTAACTTCGTTTGCGAATTGGTATCATGTCTTTTTCGATTACACCAATTTTAAATCAATTATTTGATAATGTTGCCTTATTGAATCTCTGCTTTCAATGAAGTGTGAAACCTGTAGCAATTCAAATGTTTTCAGGATACATTAAATCATAAATCGTTAGGAACGATAATCTTTGAGAAAATTATCTCGCAGCGGCATGAGCATTGCGATGAGGAGGAGCTGCTATCTCTCGGAAATTTTCGGATCTTCTTCATTACTATTAGCGCTTCGTGCGGTTATTGGTGAAAGGAGAACGCGAAGATGGATCTGTGGTGGGAATGAGAACTAACCTATTGAAGTAAAACCTCTTTAATCCAGCACGCTAGGGACCTGAGACGAATCGGATTAGGGAACATTTCTGACAGTGGAGGTTTTGCTGGGTTTTACTTGATCCCTTAAGGTATTACACTAGGATGCTCCCTTGTTTTGCTTCCCAGCGTTAAATGTAAATAAGATGCTTCCAAATCTCATCTTGTATTTTAAAATGTAAATGTTTCAAATGGTAAGACGAAAGAGCAGACCTTAAGGTCAGTATCTCGCGCCTTTATTATTATTATTATTATTATTATTATTAATATTATTAATATCATTATTAATATTATTATCAATATTATTAATATTATTATTATTATTGTTATGATTTAAACGAGGTTTGACTATGAATGAACGAGAGCTCCACAGATTTATCATTAAATGTATATTATATATCATTTGTAGTATTTAAAACAGAAAAAAATAATAATTTTAACCGATAAAAAAAGTAGCCTATCATAAATAAAAAATTATGACAAACACCAACGATGTGTCATAAAACTAATTAAAATCAGCAAGTGTTAAGGATACGTACATTACCGAGGATAGCGGATTATAGAACATTCTGGATTATAGAACGCCGGTCTAAAAAGGTTGCACCGTAGAAGTTTATATGTGTAGAAATATATATGTGTGATTAATGATATTTATTGATTTGAGGGGAGGCATATTTTCAATGGCCGGATAAAAGTTGAAATCAATAAATATCAGAGAGAAACGTGTAATCAGTTTTTCCATATCTCTTTGCTTCACGTATACTCCAATCGTAAAACCTTGATGTTATATACACATGTTTATTGTTCATTTACATAAAAAAGAACAGAACTCGTGTTTAGAGAGTGGGCATGAACAAAGAAATCTTCTACATCTTCATGAAGCTAACTAACTTCGACTTTGATCTCATCAAGATTATGAATTTCGTTCAAATTTTTATAGTTTTCATTTTTTCTATTTAAATACTTTTTTTATATTTTGGATCCATTTTAATTGTAATTTTTTAAAACGTTGTTACAATATGGTTTGATGGTTAATTTTAAGTTGACACATGAAACATGCATTCAAAAATGGAAGATGGCAATATAACGTTTCGATCTTGACTGATATGTTCAAGGTGAGAAATATCACAATACGTGTCAGTACTTTTTAATAACTTACGGGCAAACAAAACAATTAGGAGACATTTGTAGATGAACTACATACATACCCGCTGCAAAGCTTGCGAGAATATTTTTTCAAATATTAAATCGCCATTAATATCCGTGCAGTGTAAATGTTCATTTCTCTATTACATCATAATTACGAAGTTCAATACAAAAATATCAAACATTACGAGTTTTTTCATATTGGAGGTTTTCCATTTATATTAATACGTGTTAACATTTATCATTTATTCTGCAACTGCAGGTCCTATTCTTTTTCACTCACCCATTGTAGCTATACATTCTTTGGAATCCATAAAATAGATCCATACTAATCCTTATCAACATTAAAATATTAAAATTTATGTCAGTCTTAGAGCATATGACTATTAATTCTGTTAGTTTTATGACAACCTAGCATTTTTTTAAAGCCTCGGAAAACATTCATTGTAACATTATATAAGGTGTTTTATAACAGTATTAAAATATATTCAAATACTTTTACACAAATGTGTTATCAGTACCAAAGCGGATAAAGTAGAAAAAGTATCCCATCAGTATATATAATTAGCCTTAGGCAAGATAAAAATGATTGATTCATGGTAATTATTACTGGTAGCACTAAATCACAATTCAAGGTTAGGTTATTTTTGATTCATGTATCGAGCTATCACGGAACAAAGCGTTTCTCAGCATTCAGAGAAAATGCCTTGATAGGGCTGAGTATTCATATTTATTGGCGGTTTTTTTTTCGAAAAAAAATTAGTAAACCTACGAAATGTTTAAGAGAAAAATATTGGTCTGTCACATGAGAGTTTGGACAACAACGAAACTTGGACAACAACGAAAATAAATGTACAAAATAATTATAAATATAAGTTTCCTTAATTTTTCTCAATAAAATTAAACAGTTCATTTCCATTTAAATAATTGCTTTTAAGATTGTATTTCCGTTTAATAATCTCTCCTGATATTTATAAGTTCTTGAAACACTTGGATATTTATTATTGTTGGATTTTCAATTTCCATATTTCCGAGAATGAGCGAAAAGAACTATCAATGATGAAATTATTTTTTGAGCAATTTTAGGATTAAGCCATTAGAGTATAGTTTAATAAAAACTAGAATACAATAAAAACTGGATTACTTACATTGCCACTTCACATAATATAAATATGAATCGCCATGAATACTTTTGGACATGAACTTCATCTTCAAGCAAGAGTTCCAGTTATATTCATTCCGATTCATTATTTTCCGGAAATTTCGTTTTAATGATCTTTGGATTTCCTACGCCACTCAAAATCGCTTCAAAAATCTATATACTAATAAAAGTGAATTCTATGGAATGTCTGCAATGTCGAAATCCGGAGAAGTGCTTGATGAATTGATCTAAAATTTTTAAGTGCTTTTCTTACAACTTATTGCAAGTTCAGTGCAAAGTATAGAAGAAACACAGAAGTGAAAAAATATAACTAGGTTCTAGGTTTCTTCCCAGTAGATATAGAACTTCACGCAACCAAGTATGGTGACTATCAAGATGACTGACCTCTTAATTAGAGAAGAGAAGTGATGACTGCGTCGGAAATATGACAGTCCACTGAATGACAAAAAAACCATGGAAGCATTATATTTCACGTAACCTAAAAAAGAATTGAAATCAATGAATTTGTAGGTCTGAAATATAAACTTTTCGCTTATTGAACGATCTGTAAGAAAGTGTATTTTCCTTAGGTCTGGATTTTGAAATTACTCGTAATTATGTCCACATTCAAATACAATTATAGTAACTATACGTAATTTTTTTCTTCGTGAATTAATATTTTATATTTAAAATTAACAAAAGTGTGGAAGATATATTACAAAGTGCAGAAATAAAGAAACTAATATGTTTTAGGAAATAATTTAAGAAAACCATATTAAGCTGATTCCCCATGTTAATACATTTTCTGTCAAAAGAGCGGTTGTAAACTGTGTCTGACCACGAGGATTCCCCTCCGAAAGCAAGCAAGGGACCATCCCATCAATGCCGGTGAAGGGTCCTAGGCGGAAGTAACATTTCAGCACAGTCCTAAGATAAGAATAAAGCTAGTTCTGTACGTGTTATAATATTAATAGAACACCAACAAATACGTATTTAATAAAACAAAAAAAAAGATATTTCACAAGTACGTATTATTATTAACTATGGATTGTTCGGAAAATATTAAAATAGCTAAAAATTCTAGATTTATTGCCTAGGCAAGAACCTGTATAAAAAATTCAAATATCTCATTATCCCGAAGCGTTTGGCAGGAGAACAGTCCAAGCGTTGATGTGGGTCAAAGCCCCCAGGAACGTTCACCGCCGCTGCAGAGGGCCTTGAGATCGTAATTGGAAGCAACGTGGCCTTGTGCAGGGCGGTGGCTAAGCTCCACGTGGACACAGGTGGATTGGTGGCCACCGCCCATGGGCTGCTAGAGCAAAAGGAAGGAACACCCCTGATTACGTCAATTACAGGTCCGTGACTGGTACAGGGAGAGTTTCATGAGTAGATTCAAGATAATTTGTAGTATTTTCGAGCTCATTGAATATTCCTTAGTTGTAATTTCAATAACTGTTCGACCTTTTCCGTTGACAGACATACTTTTACTGTTTTATATAAGCATCACGACTATTTGTTGCTTCTGGTTAGGAGTAAACGAAATTCTAATTAAACTTTTTTTCCTTTCTTATTTTCTTTTTACATGGGAGCTTCATCGACCGAATAACGGTCATCTTCAGGCCCTGAATACAAATTACATAAAATTTAATATTACTAATTATGAGACACTATACAAATGTGAAAGTAAATAAAGATAAATAACATACATTAGTAATCAGTTAAATTTGTAATTATATATTTTTAAAATTCAGTTTCAATATCAATTTTAGAATTCATTAAAAATATTTCTAAAACTAAAATTTAAAGATAAAATTGTTTCAAAAGTATTTTTAACTGACAAAAAAAATTCAAACTGAGATGTTTATTTTTTGCGAGTTTTTATAAGCTTGTAAATAACCTTCTTACATGTACATAAAATTAAATAAATTTGTTCATTTAGTGCATTTGCTTTAAGTATACTCCCCCGTCCCGGAAGGATAAGGATCCGGGTTTGGATCTCAAGTTACGCATTAGTATTTTATCATGTGGGAGGCTACGGAAAGCTGCAATTAAGTATCCTCTTCTTTGTCGATTTCTATAACAGAGATGACTAATTGTAATATAGCTGAACATGCTTTTAATATGAAATCCTTCCATATTTCGCCCGAGGTGTAGTTGAACAACACCTTACGCCGGTATTACACGTACATATTTCTATGGCATCTATAACCAAAGATATGATCAAAGGTTGTCTCAACGAGAACGTATGTCATAGATATAAAATCAATCTATGATCAAGTCTTGTTCATTCACGGTCATATTTTTATAATATATGTTTGATCACAGATATGACACAGAAATATGACCGTGTAATTCCGGCCTTTCCCAGAAGAAAGAATCCCTCTTCAATCGTTTGCATTTGCCCATTTTGTGTGAGAAGTAACTACGAACTCCGGGAATTAGAAAAACGATTTCTGTAAGTAAACAAGGAGGTCATTAGGTTGAGGATGTCATTAGATCATACTCCGTCCGCTTTAACCTCAGGACTCATTTTACAGCAGACTTAGTTGGTGTAGTTGTCAGTTTGAGTGTTGGGTGAAAGATATAACAATAAACGTAATACTAAATAATACTTCATAAAAACGAATGTATTTGGAAATTATGTAGTTGAAAAATTATCTAGTTGGAAGAGTTTAATTTTTTACGTAAAAATTTTAAGATACAAGTAAGAATTTAATTACAACGACGAAAACCATATTCTACAGCTATAATCAAGTATGTAACTAACACTATAAGAACGAAAATATAAAATAGATCTCTATAATGATAGTTTGGTCTCTGAAAAGTTTGTCCTTGAAACAATGACTGGAAGTCACACTTCTGGCGATCGCACAAAAGTATACGGAGCCTCCTTTTTGTTGTGAAATAATAATTAACAGAATAAACGTTTAATTTTCTTTATTTTACAAGAACGCTAATTTAAATTCATGTCACGATACCACGTCCTTACATTTCCGTAATTTGCTTTGAAACTCTTTGAATCATTATAATTTTATTGAGGTTCTTTTTATTCGTGTCACATTCAGTGACTGTGGTAATAACTTCGTAACTCGCTTCTGAACCCAAACACATGAGTTATGAACTATACCTTTCACTCAGGAGTTCCCTTACCTTTTCCACATATCATTATTATTTCCGGCATCTCTAAACTTCCTTTTCTTAATTTCCCACCTAAAACATGTGTGGTTAAAGAAGCTCAGGCTAAATGTCCCAACTTTGTTATCAGAAATTAATGTATAAATGTCTTAAAATAAGATATGCCTACAATCGCCTTTAAATTTGGAACTAAATAAGCTACATACAAAAATTATTTTGTTACATTTTTTGTGCAAAATACTGGAAATAGTAGTTCGTAACTATTTTTAAAAACATTGTTACAAAACCGAAAGCCATTTTTTATCCTCTTTCCGCTTATAAATCTGACCTAATCTATTTTTTAATTGACCACAGACCACGTCATTTCACTAAAAACCTAAATTATTTCTCTCCTAATTTTTCAATACACAATTTTCCAAAATTATGAGGTGAATTTATTTTCATTAAAATCTTTAGAATATCTGAAATTATATAATTTTATTTTTTCAGTAGACATGATATATTCCACGTAATTTAAAATCCTTCATTCTTGTTCTTCCTTCTATTTACATGCTGTGTAAAAATACTTCGTAAATAATGAGCTCGTGAGATTACGTGGTCCTACACAAGCATTTGTTATGAGAAGGTCATACGGAGAAGCACATAAATCCCTTACAAAGACAATGTGGATGATTCTGGAGGTTAAATCAATAAAAATTCCAACTAATATTTACTGAACAAGGTTGTGGATATTATTTACTCGTATTCAAGGATATAAGAGTTTCTTTCTGCTTTAGTTTTACATCATCTCGGTAATTATAATCTTATAAATTATTTGTTTTGCATTTGGCAAGAAAACGTGTTCAGTAAATTAAGTGCTTGTGTCATCTTTCTTGTTGTAGTGTAATGTCACTTCAGATAAATAATGTATTTAAAAAATGGTTCTTGAAACAATATTTTTAGTTTTGGATAATTTCTATCCTTTATCTTCCATCTAACCAAAATTTGACCAAATTTAACCTTTCGGGTAGTTTCTCATACATAAAACTTTCTGGCTCTGATTGTAAAGAAAATATCTAAAACCATTCCTCCTTCAATATTGTAGTTTTAAATATATACCAAAACACAGTGGAATTGATCAAATATTATCAAAATCTCATATAAAATATCTTACTTTCACTGACGTGTGTTTTTAATGTAATTTGAACAACTGACGATGCCATAAAAGATTTAAGAGTCAGTATTCGAAAAAAATATTTAGGGACACTGAAAATGCGAATTCAATACTTCTTGTCATTGTTTCTTAATTTTCTTGTTTCAGAGTTATAAGGATAAGATTTGACTTATTCTAAGATTTCCTTTTTTAAAAATCTAAATTCAACACGACAGCTCTTTTCATTAGATTATCATTAAAATAATAAAAATTAATTGACAAAAATATAAGTTCAATTTTGCGAATTTCTTTTCTTTTCCAAGGCACATAGGCGAATTTATAGTTAGGTTCTATCGTTAAGAAGCTTGTAAAAGATGAAGTAATATCTTCCCTACAGAAGATGTTTCATTTAAGAGTGTGAAACTAATTGAAGTGAAATGAAAAAAATATTATTTACATGTTGGGGGAAGTAGTAATACAATGAATAATATGAATTAATCTAACAATAGAAAAAAGTTTCTTATTGCATTATGAAATTGTGAAATAGAAACTAAAAATAACCTATTTATTCCAAAAAGAATTTTAACTAAATGATCACAAATACAGAAAGGAATTGATGAAAAGGGAATCTCCAGGAAAGCATATATTAATAATGTACAAGGCTGAAATGGGGTCTCTTTTTTGTGATTCCATCCTATAAAAACGAAAAGACTATGAAAATTCAGTGATTTTTTTGAATGAAGGAGAAAAAATGGACATAAAAAATGCTTCGTTCAGGACATGAAATATTAAACTTTTTTTTTTGTTTCCAACAATAGAAAAACACCTTCCAGAAAATCTTACCGATGCAAAGTGAATGTAACAACGATCTGGATTACCACGTTACTTCTTTCTATGAATGAAATCAACTCAGTGATTACAGTGGAAGTTTAAACGTTTTAAAAGCATTTCCAAAATAATAGTTACCGTTTGAAAATAACTTTTCGAATGCTGTTAAATTGTGAAAACCCATACCTTTTAAATCTGTTATGATTCAAAATTACTTTCTAAAGAAACCAATTCAATTCAATTCAATTCAAAAGGGTTTTATTTTGACATGAAATATACAATATATGTATGACGGGGCTTAGGGCCCGGGCGCCTTACAGAAGCCCTAAAACGTACCATAGACTGTGCATACTATACCCTAGTATTCACCTTCAATTAACTAAAATTAGATGTATTAAAATATTTCGATTATATGGTAGGTAAATGATATCAGTAGCGGTAAAAGAAATTAATAAGTGTTAATAAGTTATAATAAGAATTTTTTTACTGTCATGGCTATTTTTTAATATAATTTTAATTTTTAATTTCAGCTATTGTTATATATACTTAAGTGACAGTTTTGTTCATTGAGCGCCGTTGGGAACCANGGCAAGCGCGCTATGCAAAACAAGACAAATCTGGATGGTAATTGGAAACCTGTAACAGAACAAAAAAATTCGGCGGCAGAATCAAATAAATTCATAGAAAGAATACATACTTATCTGCAGGGCAAGTATCATAAGCAAACATACCAACATACCCAAATATATTTACCTTTATATACGTACATGTACCCATATCCGCGTATGTACACATTTTTAAGTCAATGAAAACAGACTAAAATAGAATACTAATATTACTAGTACTACCATCACTTATAATAATAATAA
>NNCF01133148.1:15428-27710 GCA_002313205.1 Laupala kohalensis | reverse complement strand
CCCCCTCTGTTTCCTTAATTTCTATCCCCCAAGTCGAAACCAAGCATAACCTGCTCTTGCTACCTTGTTTAATATATCTATGTCGTCTTTTCGCCCCCAGTCTCCTACCTCAATATTCTGCACGATTAGTGACCTCTTTTCCTGTCTCGCAGCCGTTATGTTTTGTTTCTCTATGTCTTCAAGTCTCTGAATAATTAATTCATAATCAGATCTCGCCGGAGCTGTCTGCCATAAGTGTCCTAGACCGGCAGTTTCGATAATAGTTCTAATTTTTGGACCCCACCCATCGTTACACGTTAACTCATAGCGTTCGGATATGTTGCTGTTCCTTTCCCCATTTCTTAAACCCACTATATAATGGCCCTCATCTTAATTTTTACTTCTAACGGTAAAACTGCGAGTTCCCAAAGAGTACCATAGTTAGCTGTACTCGAAGATACGTCAAAAGCGTTTTTCAAAAATTTATTTTAAAGTGAATTAAGTGTTGTGCAATCCCCAACACCCCATATTTCAACTTCATATGCTACTGCAGGTACGAATAGTGACGTGTACATCGTTACTACAATCCTTGGATCTACGTCAGAGATGGTACCAGTAATTCTTTGGAATTTATTTAGAACATACATGCCTTTGTGTTTTGACTTTTGTATATGTCTTGACTAGGTTACGTTCATGCTTACTTAGATAAGTGTATTCTTTAACGTTCTCGAGAGGTTGACGTTTGTAATTCCAAATTTCATTTTTACTAAATATCCATCCGTTTTTTAATACCATGACTTTGGTTTTATGTACGTTTATATGCAGAGACATATCTGTAGTCCCGATGGTGATGTGGAGAATGGAACAAGATAGCAACCCCGGTATCTGTTTCTGTTCAGGAGGATCACCTATTGTTGGGGCATCTATGGATGTCTCACGTAAGTTTTCTATTATGTCATTAATAAGTAATATAAATAACAACGGAGAGAGAACACATCCCTGCTTCACTCCCTGAGTTACTTGAAAAGTTTGAGTTAGATTAGCATTATTTACTTTAACGCATGCATTGTCGAAGCAATATAGGGCTTGCAAAGTACGAAGGAATATTTTTGACACTCCCTTGTCCGCTAATACACACCAAAGGATGTCTCTGTTCAGTGTCGAAAGCTTTCTCAAAATCTACGAACACGCTGTACAGCTTTCCGCGTTTCTTTCGAGTTTCTCTCTCGGCTAACGTGTTTAAAATAAATAGATTATCTATTGTGCTGTTGTTGCTTCTAAAACCAGCCTGTAATGTCGAGAGTTTATTTTCTTTCTCTGTCCACTTGTACAGAATTTTGCGATAAATTTTTTCCAATAACATTAAGTAGTGACATTCCCCTATAACTATTTGGATCATTTATATTTCCTTCCTTTTTTAGCTACATTTTACAAATAATATAGCTTTAACCCTAGAATACTAACATTTATGTACCTATATAGTAAATACAAACTGTACGCGTAAATTTACGTAGCGTCTCTTGAATGCATTTACATAAAAGGATATCGTATAATTAAAAAGTAATTCTTGTACTTGAAATTTATTTCCTAATAATGTACAATACAAGATTTATATACATATATTGAAATAGAATCAATAAAAAGATGGAGTACATGAAAGTTACTTACAATTTGTTCTCTAGGGTTAATCTATTCATCCTTATAAAACAACTTGCGGAACTACCCGGCGTTGCAATTGTTTTGAAAAGAAATTTGAAACAATCATTACTGGACATTCAAAATTATAAAACGTTAAAAAAAATATTATTCGAATTGTAAACAAACATACAAAAATTACATCAACATAAATAATGGTTGTGTGACTTGATATATTTTACCCTTTAGATGGTATTAAAACACAGGTCTGGATTCTTTACAGCTCATTTTCCCAGACGCTTCTCAAGGTTCTTGTATAATATTCTAAATTCATAAGTTAGTTTCCATATTTCTCTACTTTTATGTTATAAGATTAAATACCATGAATAAAACCTATCAATATATACACAATTTTCAGTTTTTATTTTACTTTTAGGTTTTATACTTAAAAACAATGCTCTTAACTTATATTTATTTTTATTAGAGTTATATTTATAATTATATTTCTAATTTTGCTTCCACAATTCGGTCACGTAGATGATACGTTCAGTGGATTGTCCGCCTCACGTAACTCAATTGAACTCTGGAGCACACATTAGTAATCCTTCATAGTCAACAGTCATGTGAGTGAAGATTCTCATCTACTGATTAGCAGCCAATTTTCATTATTTTTCTGTCCTTTTAATTAATCAATATTAACCTTATTTTGCATTTTAATTGCAATAATATGTAAAAAGAGTTGTTTAAAATTTGAAATGATTGAATCGATTACTTTTTCCGATTTCCAAGTCACAGACATTCCATAGAATTCACTTTTATTAGTTTAGATTTAAAGGACAAACTAATTTCACATTATCTTTATAATGTTAATGGCCTACATTCCGTGTTGTGTGTTCATGTGCCTGGGTATCATCGGCATAGCACGAAGGCGCATTGGCCAAAAGCAACGAAATTTTGCTATCGCGTTCTACAGAAGGGGACTAAAGAAGAAATTGTTTTGATTGTTTGTTTCAATTTTATTATAGTTTTTAAACATTTCTTAGAATAAGTCGAGGTGCGTAAAAAAACTACTTAAATGTCTAGAACTTCGAAATTTGATGCACGCGTTCTCCAGGATGGGCCTAAATGCACCACCAAGAATTTTTTTCCAAAATTCGGTTTAGATAATTTTTTAATGAACATTGAATACGTTTCAATTTTCTCGTTTAGCACAGAGATTTTAAGACGTAAAACTGAAATTTGGTAGTTTTTCATCCAACGTTGGACTCCGAAGACTTTTTTCGAAATTCAAATGAGATATTTCCTAATTTTCTTCTTAAGCTTTTTTTTGTCTGACGCGCAGCGACGAGACAAAAACCTTGAACCTTATTCTAAAATTTAATCACAGGTATTTTATCTGTGCGAAGAACGAGTATATTGCTGTTATATTATAAAGAAGGTATAAAAAATCTTTTATTTCTGAAAATGTCATACCATCATACTACCAGCTAACCCAAATACGTGTTATTAAGTGTTGCAGAGAGGCATAATTGCCCTGCTTCCCATAAATAGTTACGATAATGGTTTACAGCTCTCTTCGTGTGATTTTCGTTCATATTTACTTGTACAGTTATAAACATACCTTGAATTTATCACCAGCATTTGCAACAGACCAGTAATAGTGGATTTATAGATCTTCCTTCACGCACAACATTATCTAAATTATCAGTAATTATTTCATACATTCTGGTTTAAATGTCATTCTCCCATCATACCATTAATGCTATAAGCCAGAACCAACATATAATTGTGAAATGGTCAAACTTTACGGGGAACAAGAAAGATATAATAGGTTAGTTGTAGATTCTAGATGATCTAATATTCGAGAGACTCACATTACAGCTCGCTGAGTGGGTCGGGGACTTTGGACACAGAGGCATGAGTAAAAATCTCTCATAAGATAAGAAGATTTAAAATACTTTGTCCACATAATAGCTTAGTACTCTATCATCTGAGCAACACTGACTCCTCATATACGCTTCATATACGGACCGTCCCATGAGAAATTTCTTGCCTTAAAGAGGATAGTGCAGTCTGCGCAAGTGCCGTACGTATACTCCTGACTAGCAAACATCGTCCTCCGTCGACCCTTAACCTGCCGACATACTCCCGTAGCTGACTCTATCCAGACGTCATAGAGCGGCATTTATCACTACGCAGTTACCGGTAGCTAGTGTTGAGCATTGCTTCAGCCTAAAACATTCTAATGCCATGACCTGTAGGTGAGTGCCCTGCGGAAATACCGCAGACTGAAGGGTCCGCGGCGAGCGCGTAAATACATCTTTACAGCCCAATACTTTCCTATGTTATGAAACGAATGATTTTGGTTTGGCGCGTAATACTGATTGACCCACCATTTCCGGAGTTCAACGCAGCGACATTTCTCGTGAGACACTGTACGTATACGGGACATTCCTCCCCAGTTTTTCATGTATGAATAGTATCTCTTAAGGTTACTTTGTTGATGTACTGCTGAGACCAATTTTTAATGGACTTTTCTTTTAAACACTACGAATATCAGTATGTTTATGACATGAATTTTTCAATGATAAACTGTTATTAATATTATTATACTAATATTACTGTAACATCTTTTTATGTTCTTTAAGATTTTTATGATTCTATCAGATTTTAAGAAAAAATAGAAACATGTAAGCCTGTCTTCATTTCTTGATCTTTTAATCGTATACGGACCTTTTAATGTTTTTTTGAAGAGTCTTCAAATTAAAGTTTACGCATTTGTACGCAATTCTATCCTGACTACGGCACAGAAGAGTTTGTAAAAACGTTGACTTGAGCCGCCGTTTAAGTGGTGCGAAATAGTATTGATGTCTTTATCTCCAAAAACTCCAGTCCAATAGTTTTTTGGATTTATTTTAAATGAACGGCGCCAAATAATGCTTAATAAATGTTCTGAGTCTTTTTTTCTTTTTTCTTTTNTAATTAATGTCTGATTTGGCGATGCCACTTTTTGAGAAACCTGACTGTACAAAACTCGGGCGGAACGGTAGACCATAAATCAGTATCGCCATCTGCCTTACTCGCTCCTAATCCGTTTAACTATGGAAGCGACACAATGAGATATCTGGATCGTAATACCAAGACGAGTTTTCAAAGCCACCTGAGAATCTCTTGGCTTAGGTCCAACTCTCCTCGTCGCTCCACGTACTTCATTTGCCTGCGCGCATGCGCGCGGGTGCGTTCCGTGTTAATAGCGGCACGCCCCCGTCATATTTCATTAGTATCGTCGAATTAGAATTATAATAAAATTTCGTTAAAATTTCCCTCAACTTGAAGTATCTGAATATAATAAATTTGCATTAGATACGTAAATTACTGAAATCTAATATAGCTAAATATTTCATACGACCTCCCTAAGACTTCAAACAGTATTTATTAAAATAATATATTCATAAAAAGTTTACAATAAATATTGTGTTGACTCCTACAACGGTCGTATAAAATATTTTTCTAAAACGATATGTATCAGCAGGATGGTGCAGTTTTGTGTTAAAAAATAAACCCCTCATGAAAGTTGAGAAGTCACAATGACACGATAAATCCACCAATGATTATGACATCGCGATAAGGTCAAATTAAAAATTAATTTCTTCTCACTCAATTTAATTCAGGGACTATAAATGAGTAATTAGCGATGAATTAAGATAAATTATGTACGTGCAACTCATCGTAGCGGATCAATCGCGATAAGTCTCAGAACATAATTATAAAACATCAACAATTGCATTATTTCTGCAATAAATGTAATTTTGATTGAACACCATGATTATTCTGAACCATGCTTAATTGTTTCATACACTAAGGAACCTACTCTAGTTAAATGTCAGTTTTTGGTTTGATTTATATACTACAATATTTGCACAATTATTGATGACGAATTCAAAAGAAAATTCGTACGTATAACTGTATACGTGGAACAAATCATTAAATGTGTTTTGACTAAAAAGTTATTTTTATGCTTTCCACTTTCCTTTTGGACGTATTATCATTACATTAAAGTTATGTCATCATTTTAACGACATTTAAATCAAGGTAAATTACAACAATATTATTAAGAAGACAAAATATTATTGTAAATGTTTCCACTGAGAAAACACGAATACGTGTTATCTCACGTGATGCAAAATCATTCAGAAGCATTTTATTAGTTATATATTTTCAGCTGATTGTTCCGGTCGAGAAAGTACTGTTGATCAATAGGTGAACAGGTCTAGAAAATATGAGGGCGGATAAACAAAGTACATACTTATACATCAATATCTCGGGATCTATTCATCTCAGAAGTAGGCCCTCACTTTCAAAATTTTGTCTTTTGAGTAACTTTGCCCTAGTGACGACGGTGACTCAGTGAATAGGGTACTGAATCGCTGACTCAATTGCCGCGAGTAAAATCCCTTCGATGTCACGAAATTTTACTGACTCCCAAGCCCTCTCAGTCAGGTTTAACTCTTTATACACAACTTAAATATTACTTGTGTAGTCGAGTTTCGAAACCAGCTACATCGCTAATTTCTAATTTTTTGAGAAACCCAAAGAATTATTAATATACAGGAAACTATAAATAAAAAAGTAACTTTATTATGTTGTATTTTAATTATTAATCTGATACACACACAAGGTATAGTAATATGGAGACTTTTATTGAAAAATTGACTCATGGAAGTGGGGACCAACTCTTTACGGCAAAAAGATATGTAGGTTGTCTTCAAATCAGACGACTCATTTCTAAGAGGAATTTCGGGTGTATTTCCATAAAAATAAATTTATCCTCACATTTTCCGGACTTTTGGAAGATAGTTTACCCTCCAAACACGATATTATTTTCCCAATGTTCTTCTCGTATTAACGTATTCTTTCTTAAATTTTAAATATTTTAATGAAAACGATCAATCATATTAAATTTCGCTAAATGCACAGCGTCAAAAAGTACATATTTTAAAATATAACTTTTAAAATAATTCCTAAAAATTAAAAAAAGAACGTCACAAAAACATACATAACCAATCATGCGTAAGTCTTCATCATAAGTTGACTTTTTAGTAGCCTGTGTCAACGTCTCGACTACCACCTGGTCTTGCCGGCTGTCTGTGTCCCATTGCGATATCAACCCACCTTCTGTACTTCAACCAAAGGTCGCATATCAACCCAGAGAAGCCACTTCAGATCCGTAAGTTTGGCAACACTGAAACAACTGCCACTCGTAAACAGTTGAATACGAATAATACGAGTCACGACGAAACCATTCGGAACGAGAATTGCTATTCTGATGTTGCGTTACGGTTGGATTTCTGAAATGAAATCTTTCTCAAAGATTTTAATTCTTGGATAACACTAGTCACAAATGAATTAACTACTCGTCACTTAAGATTTGGTAGATTATTTTATCATACTCTTTCTTTTTCAAACTAGTTTGTTCGATTTATGTTTGAAAATTATACCTTCAATTGACACATCAGTGTATTTTATTGATCAAACTACTTCTTTTGCTTCTCATATTCTTACGGCAAAGAAAATATTGCAATCTTAAGAATATCTATATCGTTATTTTTATCTAATTATAAGTTTGAAGGTAACTTAATACAGAAACACAAGGTTTTAAAACATTCATGTTTCAATTTTAAATTTTTTAAATAAAAATTTTGCTGGAGGGAGCAACAATGCAATATTGCAAAACGTAAATTAATAATATATTATGAATGAAAAAGTAATAGCAATAATCTTATATCACTAATAGTTAACGATAGTTGTTTTACAATAGTTGTCACGCGCCATTTCTTTAATGGTTCTTACCTCGCCCACACCAAAGACACATAGAAGAAACGATAAAATATGTAGCTGAAAATTTGTGGAACAGTGTTCATGAAGTATTAGTATAATCCGAAGTAGGGAGATAACACATCGAAAAGTTAATTTTTACTATCAATTCGCTTAGTGAACACTGTCACAAAATAACTGTATACATTCGTTACCAGGGTTAGGATTTTTATGTGAAAAAATAAGGTAAGAAAGGGACAAAAGATGATGTTTTACCCAACTAATTTAAGAAGTAATTTTGCACTTATTCTGATTCATTGAGTTACAACTTGTTTTAGTACATGAAATTATTACTCATCAGAAGAAGGAGAAAGTAGGAAGTAAACATATCCCTTTTCGGTACCATGTTCTTTCAATAGTTTAATAGCTGAGGTAACGTAGTCGCGTTTACGGAAAATTAATAGGTTTACAATTTGCATGTTCACAGCAAGCTAAGGAAACATTAATTTAAATTAATTAAATGGTTTATATTCATTCGAAACCAAGGATTAATGGAATGAATCCGTCAAACCTCGTATTAATGATAAAATGAGCTTTATCAGATTATTGAGAACGCTACACAGAGAAGAAGGTATTATGAACACGGTTGAGACAAAAAGGATCAATTTCCCGAGAAAAGGGAAAGAAGTGCTGAAAAATACCTTCTTTCTCATCTGGAGACAAATTTAACCCTGTAGCAGAGGTTTAATTTACCCTCAGAAAAAAGGTGCGCAACTAAAAATCGTGACCTTGTTCATAACAGATACAGAGAGAAAGTATTCAAGGACATAGATAAGATTAGTGGAAACATAAACATTTTGATTTTGGTTATCTATGAAACGGGGTTATCTAAGTTCGAGCGAATACGTAATTCGTTCTCAGATATTTCCTCTTGATACGATAGGAAAATTGTGGAAGGTTTACAAACATCACCTCTGATAACAATGTTTGTATGCATTCCTCTACTTGAGGACTTGCAGCTTCGAGATACCGTTATGTCAGCGATGTTTATTAGGATTTCTGATAAAGAAAGAATGATACGATTAGATAAGTGCACTTCCTATGTCCCGTTTTATCTTCGCACTCAAAAATCAGAACGTAATAGTGGCCGTATGGAAGGTCACAACAGAGAAGGCTTTTAATAAAGCAGAAAAGCCCAAACTATACTCAATGGCATGTAACACGACCGAAAATAATGCAATGTGGTGGCCTAACACAAATTCCAATTTCTACGAAACCAACCGAAATAAAATAATGTCCGAATGAACATAAGTAGTAATCTCAAAAGCGACTATTTGCTGTAAAAACTACAAGTTAATATAACAAACTAAGACGCAAGGTAATATTCGTTCCATACTTTGCTCGATGGAGATGGAACGGAATAGCGTCACAAGGGCAAGTGAATTGAATTGATGGTCGGTGTTGGCAATAGATATACGGTTAAAGAAATCCGAAGGCACTGCCAACATAACGATTATCATATTTTATGTTCGATGGTGAAGTAAAAGCGTTGATTACACTGTGTACAAACCCTGAGCCAACATCAAGACAGTTAGACTGTAAATAAATTTAATTTATTGTCAAGAGAGGAGTTACTAATTGCCTAGGGCCACGATGAGGACAATAAACTAATTTACGGACACTATTTTACAATAAACTAATAAGAAGAGATTTTTAGAAGCAGACCACATGGAGACATTTCCAGTTTATCTATTTTAAATGAAACTTCATATTTTAAGTAGCGTTATATATTTTAACAGCTTCTGAGCATGGGTCATAATTACAAGAGATGTACGTGGTGTGCGGAGTGAACGCGACGTATAAAGATTTACTAAAAAGAGAATGAGAAAAATTTGAGGAGAGGACGAACCTATTAAAGAAAAGTAAGAAAACACTTTTTTTCGTCTTGCCCAACTTCCTTTACGTTATTCTAATTTTTTTAATTGTTGAAAGTCTCACAATTAGTTTAAAAAGTTTGCTTTATCAGCTGCAACAGAAATTTTTCAAAATTTATTTTTCATTGAAGATCGATACAAAAATAATTTATTTAATTTTTTGTATGTATGTTTGTCATCACATAGATAAAAAAGTGTTATTAAACATTTTGTTTTTATTTTTTGTTTCGAAAATAGTCATTAAAAACTTTTCAGTCTAAAGTGACGTTTAGACTTTTTAGCAAAATTTAACATATTTGAAATCTAATGGAAAGATTCCAATCTAAAAGTAAAGAACCTTCTTAATAATAGAATTTCTGCTAATATGCTAAAAGAAACGTAAAATTTCGAAGAATACTTTTACTGGTTGCGAAAGTGAATAGTCTGAGTTATTACGACGATATTCTATATTTGTTTTGCACAAAAAATCGCAGTAAAAAGTTAGGCGAATTTTTTGTTACTTAGTGTGATGAGACGAATGAATAAGAGACAGCCCAACGGGCGAAGATATACCAGAACAGACATGGACTATGGTACGTAAAGGTGATTATGTTCAAAGTGAAATAATAATGTAGAAAGGAGCTCTGTAATGATATTGTTGTGGACACTACGGCCAAACAAGGTTTACGGTTAAAATAAACGGAGACACAATTAAAGGAACCGTAGCAGAAATGGGAAATAATCGCAAGAAAAACGATTCACAAAAATGTAACTATATTTTGGGGGTATTATTTTATGAAGAATAAAATTGTCAATAAATATGTAAATAATTCGGAACTTCCGGCTATTCTGAGACATTTTTCTGTACACGTTCGATCGATCGTGATGGCACGGGATAGGACCTAGCAAAATGTTGCCCGTCATATAAAACTGATGTCATTTTTTTTTGTAACGCCAAATTTTGATTCTCATTAACAAATTTATATTATTTCAATAGTATATTTCATTATTTTTAAATTAGTATTTTATTGTTTAGTATAATAATAAAATGATTTGATGTTGTAATGTATGACGGGATAATTCCAAACAGAATTTTCTATTTTCTCCCACATTCCACAATAAATATTAATTCTGTCAGCGTAGATATTTAATACAAAAAAGTTGTGCCCCTCAACTTTTGATGATACGATAACTCGTGGGCAGTAAAAAATGTTTCGCGGGCCGCAAGTCGGACCGCGCTGGTCCAGAACACCGAAGGCAGAATAGCGAAAGGTCACCTTCAACAAGAAGCCAACAGCGTCCTCTTCTTTATTGTCCAATTTATTATCGAAATACTCCGCTTCGTACCACCCGCACAAGTGATGCTCGTTTTTTTTATTTCTTAAGAAACTCTCCGCTTCGCGAATAAACATCTGTTGCGTCACAGAGTATACTTAATTGCACGTTCCTCGGAATAGAAGGTTGTTCTGCGCACGGATAACTGAACTCCAATTTCTTTGGGAGCAAATTATAAATGTGGAGCGCGTTGATCGTGTAGGATCCTTCTACAGTCAAATTAACCATTATTCAGTCTATTCGCGCCTCAGGGACTAGCGTGCTTGCTTGTCGCCTAGACACTCCCCGGTGGGGCCAGAATAAATTTGTAACTTTTCACTTCAATGCTCACTTTCAATATAACTGTGACTATAGAAAAGCGAATCCTCCCTCTTCCATCCACTTCCTACTAGTATCTTTAACTCTCACTGTTATTAACTATTCCTCCTTCACATGGTCCAAGTGTTGGTAAACCCAGCTAAGCGGCCCACCTACTAACAATAGCCCTATCACCCACCTCCTATCTCTTATCATCCCATGTAGATAAGCTTCAATAGCACGCTACATTTCCCGTTTACAAATACCACAATAAAAAAAAACTATTCAGTATAATGGAACTATCTGAAAATTTTATTGAAAATGAATGTGTTATATTGAATAATATTGTCGGGGCGTCGGGACAGCGGAAGGCAAGGGAGTTAATTCTAACGGTACATGGAGGGGGTTAATTAAACACAAGACCATTAAGGGTACTTGACCCGTTTATTGTTCAACTTACATCACAGCGTCAGGTTCCCTACGCCAGCCGGATAGTGACGTCAACTCTATAGATAAGTGAAAAGTGCTGGGAATGATTTATTTAGGACGTTTGACAAATTCCCTCTTCTTAAGGCGGCTTCAGACTGTCGTCATTCGACGAATCCAGAATAGCGAGCGTCGCTCGCCAATGCTCGCTATTGATGTGCTTCCTTTGATGTGCCTCAAAAGACCGACACGCTGCGGATAGGGCGAGCACCGGTATTCGTGATGCGGCAAAGAGCAAACAACTCATTCAAACTATTCGATATTCGGCGAACGGTCGCTCGGGATTCGCCGAATGACGAATGTCTGGAGCCGTCTTAGGATCAGAGAACCAAACAGATGGGAATGATTAAGGTAGTTTGGCATATTGTCTCTTCCGAGAATCAGTGAACGAGACAGAGCGACTGGATAGAGGCGTGCGCGAAGAACAAGGAACCCAGTCTCGCGGTCTCTGACACACTTATGTGAGGGAGAGCTACTAACTCAACAGTTTATTTGGATTTTGGAAAGTACTTCACTATTAGCGTCGTAGTGGCGTGAGACTGACTCCCTTCGACAATATAAAATATAATAATAACTGCATATTATTTTAATTCTGTTGTTCATTATACTGCTGATAATTAAATCAATATAACGACCTTTAAAGTAGACTAGTTTATTCTAGAAGATTCACAAATACGACTTTTCAGTCTGTGTTGACGTCATCAGGTGTTAATAATGAGTAAACAAATACATATACCAGGAAGATATTGGTAAGTAAATTATATTGGTAATACAAATGTATATTATTGGTAATTCTCCTATTCAGGACCATTATATAATTAAA
>NNCF01133146.1:0-15997 GCA_002313205.1 Laupala kohalensis | reverse complement strand
GAGTGTAGACGGTGACGTTACATGAAGATGAAATGACAAGCATGAATTTGGTACTAGATAGCTGAGTGTACTCAAGAATTTGTTGCTGTAAAGGCCTTTACTGAACTGTAATGTATGGTATCATGAGACCAAGATACAGTGTCTGTTTAAGCTAGGGATATTATTCTTGGAAAGTAAATCATTACATACGATCTTTTTTGGCAGATACATGGCATTTTTTGTAATTTTTTTTCACAACTATTAGATGAGATAATAGTAAACCTAAACTACGAGTATTATAAATCCTTGTAATATACATACTAGACAATTTTGACTCTGTTTCATATTTTTTTTTAGTTGTTGCCAAGGATCTAGTAAGAGAATTCTACGTCCCAAAGAAGCTGATTAATTTGAGAGAAATGATGTTGACTAAAACATTTCAAAAAGTTAAGAACAAAATAAAATCTCTGGAGAATTTGAAATCAATAAAGGTGTGAAGCAAGGAAATGCATTGACAACAGTTCTTTCTAACCTATGCTTCGAAAACAAATCATGCCTCTACTTAGTAGTTCTACCCAATATCTAATGTCTCATTCTATGTATTCTTTCAAATAATGTACGAAGTTGACCTAATACTTATTGATTGTAGGGAAATATGTCATATACCGTTTTCTTAGTTGTTTCTGATTCTCCCATGTTACTTTTTGTATTGTTATTTTTTAATATGTTTTTGTTAATGCTCTTTATAGGATAGTTTTTGACCTGAAGTATTTCTTTAACAATTCGAATAGTTCTTTCTCTGTAAATCTTCTCTGACAATTTTTTAACCTTATCATTCCTTATTTTTGCTCCATGGAATTTTATGGTAAATAATGTAGAATTTTTTATGGATATTTGTCTTCTGAATCTGTTAAATGACAACATATTATTTTCCTTTCTACTAACACTAACATATTATTTGTTAGTGCTATTTCACCTTCTAGTACTGGAAAATATTATTTATATTGATTAAATAATTGAGGTAAATAGTAGAATTAGAATGAGAATGAACTTGTATTTTTTGAACATTTTATTAGAATGCATAAGATATACCCAGTATGAATTCTATGGCTTTTTTTATTTTCCTCTTTGGTGTAATGAATTTTTCTCCTATAAATGCTAACAAGGTATTACTATTTCTAATGTTATTATATTTGGTAGGTAAGTAAAGGGTGATACCACACCCAAATTTTTTTTCCAAGAAGCAATTTCTAATGATTTATTAGTAATTCTTTTAGTAAACTTTAATATTTCTTTCATTAAGTACTTTTTGAAAATGTATAATTGGACCTGCAAAACATTTTTTGGTGAAACAATAATTGTGTGTGGTATATTTGACTTAAGTATTCTTCTTCTGTAGCTATACAGCCCTTTTAGTTTGGCCTTGGCTTCCTTCACTATGGCTGTCCCTTGCTCTTAATCTTCAGCCTTTCTTCTCCATTGCCTCACACCAGTTTTCTTTACATCTTCCTTTACGTTATGTAACCATCTCATTTGCGGGTACTCTCTTGTTCATCTGCCACTAGGAGTACATTGGAAAACTGTCTTTACTAATCATTCTTTGTTCATCCTCGTTACACGACCTAGCCACTGAAGCCTTCGTACTTTCTCTTTATTCACCATGTCTGGGTATTTATATAAGTCGCTTAGTTCATGGTTGACCCTAATTCTCCACCCATCCTCCTCTTTTACCACTCCATAAATTTTCCGTAATACTTTCATCTCCCACGGCTTTAACATTTTCTCTGATTTGGCTGTCATTGTCCATTATTCGCAACCAAATGTAACAGTTGATTTATTTATTGTATGGTAAAGGTTGATGTTGACAGGAAGTGTGTTTTTATTTAAGATTTGATACAGGGCAAAAATCATCGGTTACTGACCTTAATTTTGTTTTTAATGTCATCTTCAGTTTCTTTTTTACCAGCGATTGTGGATCCTTAATATGTGAAGTTTCTAACCTGTTGGTATGATTTGTTTTTTATTTTTTACTTGTGTACTTCTTGTTGCTTCAGTGTTAACCATATATTGTGTTTTAGATCTATTGTATACTTGGTCAAGTATACTGTCTGTGTCTTTCATTGTTTGTGTCATCTTCTTGATAATATTTATGGATCCCCCCAGCAGCACTACATCATCATTGGTTAGAAAGAACCTTTGACAATGCATTTCCTTGCTTCAGACATTTTTTGATTTCAAATTCTCCAGAGATTTTATTTTGTTCTTAACTTTGTGAAATGTTTTAGTCAGCATCATTTCTCTCAAATTAATCAGGTTTTTTGGGACGTAGAATTCTCTTAGTAGTTTCTTGAGTTGTTTTCGACTGAGGTTGTCATATGCCTGTGTAAAGTCTACGTATAAATTATGTACTCTTGTAATATATTCCCATATTTCTTCCAGTATTTGACGTAGCAGAAATGTTTGAGCTGTAAAGAATCGTCTTTTCCTTAAACTACATTATAATCTCCTCATATGTTCTCAGAGTATGGTTCCTATCTAACAACCAAAATATTACCTAATATCTTGTAAGTAACATTTAGGAGAGAAATTCTCGTGTAGTTGGAACATGTTAGCTTATCACCCTTTTTGTGAATTGGGCAGAAAAGGGAAATATTCCAATCTTCTGGCATGTTTTCCTCATTCCAAACTATTAGTATCTGTTCTTGAATAGCTTTCTGTACATCTATTTGTACCACCATATTTTATCAGTTCATGTGTTATGTTATCTTTTCTTGGTGCTCTGTTGTTTTTCTTCTTTCTTATGACTTAGCAATTTCTTGCTTTGATGGTGGGGCTGTATATGGTTGCGGACCTAAAGGTATCATTTGCTTCTCTGCAGAACTTTCTTGTGATTGCACACCAAGGAAATTTTGAAAGTTATTTCTTCATATACTTAGAATTTCTTGCTCATTACCTACAATATTTTCTCGTTATTATTTACACATTAACATCTCAGGCTGGAAACAGATTCTTATGCTTCTCACAGTTTCGTAGTACTTTCTAAATTTGCTTCTGCTATACAGATCCTGGAATGCTTCTACTTCATTTTCTTGTTCTTGTTTTTTCCTTCTATTAAGTACTCTTTTTATTCTGTTCCTAGTCTCCTTAAATTCTTGTCTATTGGCTCTGGGATTCTTATTTAATATTTTGAATCTGTTCTTAGCTTGTCCATCCAAAACTTCTTACATTCCTCAATGGATCCATTTATTTCTTATCTTCTTTTCCACTTTTACCCCGAATATTTTATCAGTTGATTTTTTAATAACTAGTTTCCATTGACATCATTTAGAGTCTATTGCTTCCCTTTCACTAGTATTTTGTAGTACTAGTCCCTCTAAGTATGTTTCAACTTCTTGCTTACGTTCTCTGGCCATCCAACTATCCCTGAATTTACTTGTATCATACATCTTGTTACTTGTTCCTTTTGTNCATCAAATAAAATGCTGAAGGCAAATGTTAATTGTATTTATAAAATGGTTACACATTTAAAAGCTCATCTTCTTAAATTGGCCCTTATAATTTAAGCTAATGTTTTTAGAGTTCTGAGCTGGGCCGCAATGAATTCATGTTCGACGCACACGCTAATCTTCTTCGCTGCGATATTTGGTTACTGGATGCAACCAGCATTTGTTCATTACCTTTGTTGCAAAGATGGGTGATCACGGCCTCAGAATGGAGCTGGTAACTCACGGACACGTCGCCTCCTCACTCGTCTCCTACTGCTAAAGCGCCCATCCGTTTTGGAAGAGCCGATTCAGCAAACGACGCCGTTATGTTCCAACCAACATCTCTAAAGCTCGTTCTCGAACCCACGTTCACCAAGTATTGTTCGTACCGTGCACTTCTTGAGCCTTCATTCCCAAGTTCATATATTGCTCCACTAATATAAAATGTCTTATTTCGGAACAAACACTCGACTATTCCGAAGTAGAAATAATCAATGAAACAGCTCGAAGTACATGGGTTGAAATATTTGAATCTGAGTGGAATTTCACGTTAAATTCTAAGTAAAGTTGAAAGTAAAATTTCTCTGAATTAACCTCCTCAGTCAATTTAACGTAATGTAAAACACAGCAGAAGCACATAAACAGAATCCAGAGAGTAGTTAGTGATCAGTTGATCAGTTCGTCAATTCAGTCGGTCCATTCGGTCCATTAGTTCTATTTCTTCGCTATTCTTTATAACTCTGTCCCCACTTCTCGTCGTTATTACTCCGCCTCCGTTGCCAATAATATTTAAGAAAAAATCTCCCCTACTGACGCTCGGCGATGATGCAAGTCATGACGTTGCTCTTTTAGAGAATTTCATTATTTTTTTATTCAATCCTTTTTTTATTCGCAGCATCGCTTCCCTCGGACGAGACATGTTTGTTCATTTTTCTATTTAATCTTATCACCCACACCTTCAAATTCTTCTCATCTGCCTCGCGAGTCGATGTTTATTCTAATTGGGCCGAACCCAAACACTTTAATCTTAACTACTCGACCGCTGCGGTTTCTTGGGTGAATGTCCTTTTACGACCTGCTCAGTCTATGCGCTATTGAAGACCACGCTTTTGTATACATTTCGAGATTTTCTTCTCCTTTGAATTTATGATCGCTTACGACAACACTCACGCCAACGCTACTCCTGTTTAGGTTTAAACTGATTATGGAACACCCTGGAATGAAGGTAGATCCTGTAAAAGCAATGAAATATGATGACATGAAAATAATTTGGATTTTGGGTATTGTAAAAAAGTGGATGTATCTGTTATTAATGTAGCTTCTTGTATGGAAACTGCTCAGTTATTGCAGATCTTACAATCAATACGGAGACTTTGAAATGTATGTTCCACAATGGATATAACAGTACTAATATATGTGTGCTTTTTATTTATTGTTCTGTTTTTAGTTTCAGAGATATGTTCGCCTAAAGGGCACTACAGAGAAGCATGGAGGAGATAAGGACTAAATGCTATGTGAATCTGATAGAGAACAATAAATATGATGTATTGGAACATGAAAAGACTACAATTTATAACCAAGATCTTTCACATGGAAGTGATGAAAGTTTTAATGCCAAGAGTGAGGACATTAATCTTCAGTCAGTGGGTTATTCTAAATCAAATGCAACAAATGTTTCAAAGGAATTATCAAAAACCCTGAATGAGATTCATCCAGTGACTAATATTCCAAGCCCAAGTGCTAATATAACTGAGGTAATCTGTAAAGAAGAAGAGGATTTTCAGGATGAATTGTTTCCGATTACTTTTGTAGCTGTATCTCCATTATCAGTAAAAATTGAGATTGATAAACAAAGAAGCACTTGTGTTAGTGATTCAGAGTTGAAAGATCCCCTTGAGGGGTATCCACATAGTTTTGGAAGGAGAAACGTTATACACATTAAGGAGGAAAGAGAAATTCTTTCTGGATCTGAAATAAAGATTGAAATCAAGAAGGAGAATGATGATTGTGAATTAAGCTCTAAAGTGTCTGACAATGTATCAATGGCCAAAGTATTGGAACTCAACTCAGATGCAGAAATTAATTCCATTTCTCAGGAAACAAAGCATTTATGTGATGGGTTGCCTATATCATTGGAAGGTAACATGTTAATGACTACGGAAGACATTGGTCGTGCACAGAGCAAGCAGAATGTAATGTATGAACGAACAGTTAATTCTGTTAATTCAGAGGACAGTTTTTCCATTGAAAGAACTGGATTAGATCTGGATTTTGAATCAATTGTTAATGTTTCTAACTCTGATTTGATAGAAGAGAAGCATTTTCGGAATGGTTGGGATATCGAAACTTTAAATTACAGTAATGATCCTTTGACATTGAAAGGAGTGAGTGAGACTTTTAAATGTGGAGCAGAGGAATCGTCTCTGACTGAGAACGAGCAAGATGGGGAGGAAGAGTTTGCTGAGCCAATTACAAAGAGACTAAATTTAAAGGAGTGTTCAGTGGTTTTAGAGAGGATCATGACTCCTTATCAAATGAAAGTTGATAAACATTCAGGTGAGATTTTTATGAGCCAATTTGTTTTACATATACTATTCTATATTTTATGGTTTTGTGAAAGATTTGGTTGTAAAACAACAACAATTTTTTCTCATGTTCTGTAATTTTTTAAAACTTGTTTCCCTGTTTACACTCTACTGGATTTTCCTCCTTGTTCACTTGTATCTTCCTGTGGTTTGGAAATTTACTGCAAAGAATTCTTCTGTTATAAAATTTCACTAAATGTTTTTGTTAATATTCATTTAGATTTTCTTTCTCTTGTATTATCTTTTTATGAAACTGTTTTGCCCTTGTTTTCTTTCAAAACAAATTATGAATGCCTTTTTCTGAAACAATTACATGTAGCATTTATTTTCATTATTAATTTTCAGTAATGAATCCTATATATTTTTTATGCATTTTTAAATTATTATTCATTAAAAATAATATTTTAATTTCATAGCCTTCTTTACAAGATGTAATGGCCTGAGAAAGGCAACAGTGTAATAACACTCCAAGGTACTCCGATGAGACGAAGCATAGTCATGTCGGGTAGGGCCTGAGAGGAATATTACAAAGGTATCTAGTTAAACATAATGCGTCTATTATATGAGGAACATCAATATTAGTTAAATGCTAGAATATGGAAAACATTATTTGTAATCTGCAGTATCTATTTGAGGATTGTATTTAAAACAAATTGATGTAATTCCAAATATTGATAGGCAATTGTGTGTCTAAGCATCCTTCATCATCTGATACCATGGTGGCAAGTGGTTTTTATAATAAATTTATTGGACTTCGTCAGGTTTTCTGGAAAATATTTTTCACTTTTCTTTGACTTTGTTGCAAATTAGTTTTCAAGACAATAGTAGTATTTTTTATTATTGTTTTTCAGACAAGCTTCGATATATGTTATATCATAATAATTTTAAAAGTAAAATAATCGACAAAATTAATAATTTTGACTCCTGTCTCCACTGATTTCTACCTAAGTGTCCTTTAAATTGTTCTTATAGTGTTGATTTTAATTTCATTTTGGCAAGTAATTAATATTGGAAGTAATTTCAAAAACATTCATGTTTTTATTCTTTGTTTCTTACTAAAAATGTATTTTAAAGAATATTAGTTTTCCATAAAAATTTAAAATGAAATTAACATATTAATGCATGATATTTGTGCTGAGTGTTGCAATTGTATAGCAGTATCCTCACATTTTTGTTCCTCTCAGCGTAGTATAATATTGAAGATTTTTCGTTCCTTAAGCTTCTACTATTTCTGTGTGAACCAGGTGCAGTCACATTAATGGTTGAAAAGGGAATGACCTTCTGATTGATAATTGGAAAATTTGAAAGTTTTTTAAAAATTTCATCCATGCACAAAAATTAAGAATTAGGAATAATTCTTTACAAAATATTTACATACACACAATACTGTATGAGTATGTAATCTAATAATATTGCTTGATAGAAAAGTTCATGGTTCTTTAACTTTTTGCAGGATTTACATTATTTCACTTTTTGTTTCTAAGGGTTTAAATATCCTAATGAATCTGATGGTTCATTGTGATGGAAGTATGCACGTGTGAGAACTTCTATTGTGCAGAGTCAGTAGACAATGTGTGCGTGTTTTAACTTCATAGCCAGTACTACTTTCAGTGTTGCATCTTTATTTAAATACAGTCATCATGCTGCACACCTTCACTCTAATCTTTTTTTACCAAATCCTTAATATATTGCCAAATTTTGGGTAAATATTCATTTTTTCTTTACTTTTACCTACATGCTTTGTATTTCAAAAGTAATTGATTTTGTTAAAAGTCTCTCTTTTTCGCTATTATTGTAAACATGCAGTCTGCCAATAAATCTTATAGTACGTTGTGTGTCCCATAGGTGTTTTGTTTTGCACAAATAATTATGTCTTTTATATTTTACTCTTTTTCTTTGAGTTGTGTAAATATCAATGTGCAATTGCAATGATGGGGTACTTTTATTTTCTTGTAATTTTTTAAAAAGAAATTACTATTTTAACCTGTTGTGTAATTCAGTCAGTTTTAATTCGCAGTTGCACTCTCATTGGAAGTCATCAAAATATCATTTACATACTAAATTGATTATTTATTAAATTAATTTTGTTTCTGATTAATTATTCTTCTTTCAGCTTTTAGAGAAATCTCGTACTTATTGGATACTGAAGAGGAAAAGGAGTTTAACAATATTTTAGAAGAACCAGAAACTTGGAGATCTGAGCAATGTGTTACAGTATTTAGCCGTGAAAACAAGTACGAGGGAAAATGTAATCCTCAGAAAGGGTTAGGATGTAACATTCATCATCCTATTTTAGTTGAAGGTAAATATCTTAAGCGAGTGACAAATATACAGGGAAGCGAGAATCCATTTTCGTGTTCTATCTGTGATAAGTGCTTTCGAGAAAAGAAACATCTCAGAGAACATATTAATACTCACTCTTCTAAGAAATCATTTTCATGCAAAATCCGTGAATCAGATTTTTCTCTGAGGAAACAAAGACATTTGCATACCCACATTGGCAAGAAGCCATTCTCGTGTGTAGAGTGNGAATCCATTTTCGTGTTCTATCTGTGATAAGTGCTTTCGAGAAAAGAAACATCTCAGAGAACATATTAATACTCACTCTTCTAAGAAAACATTTTCATGCAAAATCCGTGAATCAGATTTTTCTCTGAGGAAACAAAGACATTTGCATACCCACATTGGCAAGAAGCCATTTTCGTGTGTAGAGTCTAGTGCTTTTTTTTCTGCAAAGAGTTATGTGACAATACATTTACGATCTCACAATGAAGAGGAGCCATTCTCTTGTGAAGTGTGTAATGCAACTTTTTCTGGGAAGGATTCTTTAAATAAACATGTACGAACTCACACTAGAGAAAAGCCATTCTCTTGTGATGTGTGTGAAGCTTCTTTCTCTTTGAGAGGACATTTAAAAAGACATGTGCGATCTCACACTGGAGAGAAGCCATTCTCTTGTANGTGTGTAATGCAACTTTTTCTGGGAAGGATTCTTTAAATAAACATGTACGAACTCACACTAGAGAAAAGCCATTCTCTTGTGATGTGTTTGAAGCATCTTTTTCTGAGAAGAATACTTTTAATAAACATGTACGAACTCACACTGCCGTAAAGCCATTTTCTTGTGATGTGTGTGAAGCTTCTTTCTCTTTGAGAGGACATTTTAAAAGACATGTGCGATCTCACACTGGAGAGAAGCCATTCTCTTGTGATGTTTGTAAAGTATCTTTTTCTCAAAAACATCATCTGAAAAGTCATTTACGAACCCACACTGGAGAGAAGCCATTCTCTTGTGTTCTGTGTAAAGCATCTTTTTCTGAGAAGAGTAATTTGAATAAACATGTACGAACTCACACTGCCGTAAAGCCATTTTCTTGTGATGTGTGTGACGCTTCTTTCTCTTTGAGAGGACATTTGAATACACATGTGCGATCTCACACTGGAGAGAAGCCATTCTCTTGTGATGTTTGTAAAGTATCTTTTTCTCAAAAAGAGCATCTGAAAAGTCATTTACGAACCCATACTGGTGAGAAGCCATTCTCTTGTGTTCTGTGTAAAGCATCTTTTTCTGAGAAGAGTAATTTGAATAAACATGTACGAACTCACAGTGGCGTGAAGCCATACTCTTGTGAAGTGTGTAAAGCATCTTTTTCTAAAAAGAGTACTTTGAATCAACATGTTCGAACTCACACTGGCGAGAAGCCGAACTTTTGTGATGTGTGTCAAGCATCTTTTTCTGAGAAGAATACTTTTAATAAACATGTACGATCTCACACTGCTGTAAAGCCATTTTCTTGTGATGTGTGTGAAGCTTCTTTCTCTTTGAGAGGACATTTAAAAAGACATGTGCGATCTCACACTGGAGAGAAGCCATTCTCTTGTGATGTTTGTAAAGTATCTTTTTCTGAAAAACATCATCTGAAAAGTCATTTACGAACCCACACTGGAGAGAAGCCATTCTCTTGTGTTCTGTGTAAAGCATCTTTTTCTCAGAAGAGTAATTTGAATACACATGTTCGAACTCACACTGCCGTAAAGCTATTTTCTTGTGATGTGTGTGAAGCTTCTTTCTCTTTGAGAGGACATTTAAAAAGACATGTGCGAACTCACACTGGAGAGAAGCCATTTTCATGTGATGTTTGTAAAGTATCTTTCTCTNCTATTTTCTTGTGATGTGTGTGAAGCTTCTTTCTCTTTGAGAGGACATTTAAAAAGACATGTGCGAACTCACACTGGAGAGAAGCCATATTCATGTGATGTTTGTAAAGTATCTTTCTCTGAGAGAGATAAACTGAAAAGACATGTACGAATTCACTCTGGCGTGAAGCCATTCTCTTGTGATGTGTGTGAAGCATCTTTCTCTCAGGGAGGACATCTAAAAAGACATGTACGATCTCACTTAGGCGAGAAGCCTTACTCTTGTGATGTGTGTCTAGCATCGTTTTCTGAAAAGGGAAACTTAATTAACCATTTACGCACTCACACTGGAGAGAAGCCGTATCGTTGTAATGTATGTAAAGTATCTTTTTCACAAAATAGACATCTCAAAAGTCATTTACGAACCCACACTGGAGAGAAGCCATTCTTTTGTGATGTGTGTAAAGCATCTTTTTCTGAGAAGAGTAATTTGTATAAACATGTACGAACTCACACTGGCTACAAGTCTATCTAATAACTTGTGTATAAAGAGTCTCTGGCCTCAAATTGTTATATACAAAAGAATTTAGGAACTAAAGACATACAACCTTAAATAATCACGAAGTACGGCAGGACGATATAAAATGTTTGCACTGTCAGGTTAAAGAATGGATGGCATGTCTAATGCATCGTAAGTGGCCATACTTTTTCTGTACTGGGGAAAAAGACTATGAAAACGAAGTTATTTCATTTTGTAAAGATAAAGGCGACGAAGCATATCATACCCCATCAGTATGAAGAGACTTTCCTGTTTTACCGTACTGGTAGGGGATGTTGAGATTTTCGTACCTTCTTCTTATTCGTTATTTTAAGAACTCTATTTCTTGGGCTTACTAATTAGAATTAACGAAGACGAAATCCAATTGTTCTGTAATCAAAGTTTCTAATTTTTCAATTTATGGTAACTTTTTTTTTCCAATTTCTTAAGGCTCTCATCTTACTTCAAGTTTCTATTAAGTATGTAGAGGATGTCTCGTACTTAGAGTTCATTGTTCCCGAACCTAATTTGCTTTATCAGGAATCCAGCTTCCGAATAAACTTCCGATTTAATTATCGCTTAAGTTTTGGTAATGACTTTCACCCGCGAATTCTAAATCACGCGACTAATTAGTCGACCAAGTAATGATTCAACTCGTACATTTTATTAATGTTCGTAAAATAAGAGTGGTTGTCACACTACTAACAAAAATCCTAACTCGAGAATACTCACAGGAAATTGACTAAGTTCTCGAAATATCTCAAAATTATTCATCTTCCAATAATATTTCGAAGTGAATTTTCAAAAAGTGAATGTCGATGTGAATTTCAGAAAATAATTCTCGAAGTGATTTTCCGAAGTGAGTCTCTCTTCCTATCTTTACTAACTTTACTTTCCCTTTATGAACAATGTGATACATGTATTTTGACAGCCTTTGAAATCTTGTACGCCGAATATCTCTAGTAAGTCTCATTTCCCTAGAGTCCGACCGCTCCCAAAGTTAGCGACCACGCGCGTCTGTCTTATTGTCCCGGCCAGCACGTGCATTCGCTATTGTTTGTGCGCTCACAAAAAAAACTCGTTCTTTTTTTTATGGTATTCTTCCGCTGTCCTGTCGAAGAAACTGCGCACCCAGCTTCTCGTCTGTCACTAATAACGGACCTCCCTTGTTCTAAATATACCGAGACCCTTTCGTCTCGTCTTCTTATGAATTCCTCCTACGCCGCTCGTTATTTTTCTAACGCTTGCTACATTTCCTTCTGCTTCCACTTTGGCTGATTTATGACGTCTTTTCCGAACAAGGAAACCCGTTCTTGTAGCGAGCCATCGCGTCTTCCCATTCTAAAAACATACTTGACTGAAATTTCCGTTGCTTTAAGAATCTTTTTATTCATTAATTAACCCAATAACTTTAATTAATTGCGAGAAATTAATCATTTCATACAATATATATTGGTTGCCAAAAAATGTAGCCTTTGGTCAGGATTACTTTAAAAACAAGCTACTTCATTATTTTGTTAATATATCACAACTAAGAAATTTTTATTACTTTACTATATAATAGACTTTTTAAAACATTTATACTTGAATACTATTTATAGTCAATAAGATTCATAGGATTGGAAACTAAGTATCTGTCTGGGACTTAATTAATTAATATCTTCCTCCCTAGTACCATCTTAAATGATTGCTACAAAAGAAGACCATCTGCAGTTCCCACATTTAGATGAAAATTTGTTTTATTGACTTTAAGAACAACTTCAGTTTGTAGAATATGGTGTTGAAAATTTTCTCTCTACTAAAATAATTTCTACTATCTCGATTCAATTTATTCTCTTATTTGGCGAGAGCTCTTACGAGCAAATATTGTTCATCCATTTTTGTATACCCTTGCTAATGATGCCATACTGTAGCATTGTGTTGGAATAGGATGGCTATATAGTCTTCTGACAGGATTAATTTAATTTTTTATTTATCCAGAAAATTTTATGAAGTAAAATCTCACGGAAGTAAATTAGCTACCTCTATGTCTGGTACTTGTGTATTAAAACTTACTTACATAAATGAAAAAAAACGCATTATCTAACAGTAACAGTAGTTAATAATTGTTATAACAAATTAGTAACAATATGCTGTATTATTGTTGTTACTCATGTTATCACTCAAAAATTCTATCGCAAAAGGATTGTAAAAAATTCCTTCAAGTCCAAGCGGTGTTCTTAAATTATAAAATTTGAAATTAGTAACAAAATATGTATAATAATATCCTAGTACTTTTTAAAAATTTTTTTTGTAGTTACATTATTATGAATTCAAATTATGAGTCCATTTGGTGATGAATGGAATAATCTAAATATGAGTGACTTTTTTTTATTCTTATAGTTTTAACAAACTTGGGAGTTAGTGTACTTTTATTTTCTCTTTTACCTGTCTTGTGAAGAAACTTGTCTTTCAGATCTTTATATTGATATCGAAGTTATTCAACAAAAAAATTTATCTTCTTTTATGTTTCTGTATCAAGAGTGTTTTATATACTATTTTTAATAATCTATCTGTAATCTTTGCAATAAATTACAAAAAAATTCTCCACCCCAGGCAATTATGCCATATGTGCAAACAATTTTGTCCCATAGAAAAAATAGCTGCACATTGGTAACCTGCACGAAGGGGACCAAAAAATGTGCAGATACCTTTATTGTAGTCACCTGCACATGGGGGTGATTGGGTTCGAAGGACCAACTGTTATGACGGTAATGAGCGATGAAAGGATGGATGTGTAAGATGAATAGTGATTGCCAGCAAATAACAGTTTAATAAAAACATACTATGAAAGTAATGAATAATACTGATTTTCCAAGATAGATCGTGATGAGATGGGATAACCTTGGAAAGCCTGGTGAGATGAAGAGAACAGAATGAGTGCCCAGTACTTGAGTGCTCCTCGCAACGAACCGACATGGTTTGGCTAGTGATGGATATCGGCGAAGAAGCCATGTCGCGTAGCTCGCTGGGATGTTGATGCGTTGATGGCGTGATGAGTGACCAATGAGTGATTAGAGGGGCAGCCCAGTGAAACGAATGTGCCCCTCAGATGATGTTAATGATTGCTACGGTAAAGTGCTTGGCTAGAGGGCGAGTGCGAGAGGCTGCTGACTGCTCTACCACCTTTAGAGCAAGTGGCATGCTGCGAGACCGTCCAGAGGGCGAGTGGTGGGGACTTCTCTGGCGAGCAGTGGGCCAGTGGCTGTTACCTTTTGGCGCAGGTCTGGCGAGCAGTGCCAGCACATGGCCTGGCTGCCTGTGCATATACTCGGGCTGTAGAGCGAGTTGAAGCGCCAATCGCGTAGCAGGAAATCGTGACTGTTGCATAATTTCTGGCGGGAAGCGCCACTAGAATAATCGATGTGAGGTGGCGTTCACAGATACTCATGTCACCTCTGCGCAAAGAGTGAGTTCAGAAATGACTCACTTCTCTTAATGATGTTACGAAAAAAAATGTCTTAACACCATAGTTGAGTATGTTTTAAAAATATCCATGGTATAGTAACAAAAGTTTGCACACTTTTAGCCAAGTTAGATAATAATATATTTAGTTCTATTTGTATCCTGTCTGTTTATCCCATTTATGTTATAATATTTACATTCTCCAAATATTTACAATTTCTCATTCTTAGGTGATGTATTATTATGTCTCAAGTGTTTGCAGCAATGTCTTTGTAATTTCCAAGTGTCTTGTTTGCAGTTGTTTTATTATTTTTTTCTTCGTGGGGCTTTACGGCTCATGTCGACATCAAAGGTCATTGGAGCCCGAGTTCTGTTAACATTTAGAGATCATTAATTAATTATATTTATTATTAAAGCTAGCTAAGTTTTAACGAAGTATAGATATTTATTTATCTCTCCTGAGTACCTATCCCAGAATTTGCATTTGTTAAAATAGCTGTTTCATCTGCATATAACACCACTGCCTCTGTCGGCAAAATCATTAGGTCATTTACTTGTAGTACAAAACATGAAGGTCATTTCTTTTGGCACTGCAGTTGTTATAATACAAGAGCCACTCATGTTTTTTTTTGTTTTGTCAATATCTTAAGGTAGCTAGGAGACAACATATGAGCTTTTCCTCTCTTCCCATATAGTTATAACGTTAATCCAGAAGTACGTTATTNTGTAGTACAAAACATGAAGGTCATTTCTTTTGGCACTGCAGTTGTTATAATACAAGAGCCACTCATGTTTTTTTTTGTTTTGTCAATATCTTAAGGTAGCTAGGAGACAACTTATGAGCTTTTCCTCTCTTCCCATATAGTTATAACGTTAATCCAGAAGTACGTTATTTTTCAAACTTTGGAAAACCTGTGCTAAGTCTAGGAATGTTCTAATTAATCATTTACTTTTGTCTGTGAAAATGTTGTAAATTTTCATTGTAATAAATCATAAAAATCTGTATTTTCTTTATTTTTATTAAAACCAAATTGTTTTGGGCTTACTCTACCATAAAATTTTTTTTCCATAATTATTGTGATATTTCTTTTTAACAATATGAGTTTTTAATTTCACCTATCATGTTAATTAGTAGTTTAAAATGTAAAGATCATATCTGCGTTTTTAAGTGCGTCAGGTCAGGTTGCCTTTTCAATATATAGATAAAATATAACACTAATGAATAAACAATGTAGTCCAATATTAGTTTTTGTTTTTTACAATGTGTACATTTATATTCTAAATAAAAAGGAGGAAAAACTTACTACTATTATTCAGTTTAGTCTTTTTAATTTTCTGAAATACATGTAACTTATGGTCAAGCTCCAAATGTTAAATTTTGCTTTAAAATAGAATTATTATAAGATCCTTTTCTCTGGAGATGTCATAAATGTCTCGTAAATGTTAGAAACCTGTTACAAATTGAGGAAATAGATTGAATGTAAATCTCAAATAATTAGAATATACTATAGGCTATAGTCTAAGAAATGAAAATAGAGCAAAATCGTAAGATGGTAAATTATTGCTAACTATTTAGTAAATTTGTTACTATTTCAAATTTGGGACCAAAGTAATTACAAAACATTCCAGTAAATATTAGGTGCTTTAGCAACAATAAATTTAAGCTATTAGGTGCTTTAACAACAATAAAATTAAGGAATTTGCTATTAGTGTTAATAATGAGACACAATGATAATTTTGTTTTAACACAGTCATTAAATATATAACTTTTTTATCATTATAGTTGAATAGTTTGTAATATAGCTTGAACATAACAGGTAGTTTTTTTT